>CAJVGC010000591.1:25737632-25874422 GCA_910822075.1 Senecio squalidus | reverse complement strand
ATGTCTTTGACATATTTGGTTTGGCTTATTAGCATGCCATCCGGTTTTTGTTTGACTTGTAGGCCCAAAAAGAAGGTGAGTTCTCCCATTGAACTCATCTGAAATTTGGTGTGCATGAGATCCTCAAAGTCTTTGCATAATGAATCCTTTGTGGACCCAAAGATGATATCATCCACGTAGATTTGTACAAGAAGAATGTCAGACTTGGATTTCTTGTAGAACAAGGTTTTGTCAATTGTGCCACGTTGAAAATTGTTTTGAAGAAGATAATCTGATAGTGTGTCATACCATGCACGTGGTGCTTGATGAAGTCCATATAGGGCTTTGATCAGTTTGTACACCTTGTGTGGATGTTGAGGGTCTTCAAATCCAGGAGGTTGTTTGACATACACCTCTTCTTCAATGACTCCGTATAAGAACGCGCTCTTGACGTCCATTTGATAGACCTTGAATCCCATAAAAGAAGCAAATGCTAGGAATAAACGTATGGCTTCAATCCTAGCTACGGGTGCAAATACCTCTTCATAGTCAATGCCTTCTTCTTGAGTGTAGCCCTGGGCAACCAGTCTTGCCTTATTTTTGATCACAATTCCACGCTCATCTTTCTTGTTCCTGAATATCCAGCGTGTACCAATCACCTTTTTGCCATATGGGATCTCAACAAGTACCCATACCCCTTGAATCTTGAACTGGAGAAGTTCTGCCTGACATGCTTCTATCCAGTGTGGATCTAATAGAGCCTCTTGAATTTTCTTTGGCTCCATTTGAGAGAGGAAGCATGCAAAGAGACATGTATTGATAAGGGCACTCTGAGAAACCTTTTTGGATTTGGTTTGACTTCTGGTCTCCATTGAGATGTCAAAGTTGCCAATGATTTGATTAGAGGGATGTTCTTGGCAACGCGAGAGGATGGGACCTTTTCAGGGCGTATGCCAACTTCTAAGTTTGTCTCATTCATGTCGGGCAGATCATTGCTTGGATTTTGCCCAGTGGTTGGAGGAGTAATGAATGATGAGTTGTTATGTGTAGTAGGATATGGTTCAAGATCGTCATAGACCAATTGTTCAACTCCATTGTCATCCTCTTCAATGAGACGTGGGACTCCATTGGGTCTGGTGGTATTGACCGTAGCGACTGGTGAATGTGGTTGTGGTTCATCGTCCTCTTTTGTAGAATTGTCTTCAGTGTGAGGAGAGGCTGGTACTTCGTCCTCTTTTGTGGAGTTTTCTTCAGTGTGAGAGGAGTCTGATTTTTCTGGAGTGATGGAATCTTCCAAAGTGATGGGAAGATTTATGTATTCCATCACATCCAATCGAGCAGTACCAGTAATTGGAGCCGTAGCAGCAGGTGCCGTAGTTGTGGATTTTGTTGCCGTATTAACATGCTCAGTAGCAACTTGGTCCGTATGAACTTTCTTTGGATGAAACTCAAAGTTAGAGTTTAGAGATCTTGTTAAGGCATCCAAATCAAATACCCAATCTGGTCCAAGTCCCCTCTTGTTGGGTGTGTATTCATTGAATGTGACATTTGAGCTTTCTTCAATTATCTTTGATTTGTGATTGTAGACCCGATATGCTTTGCTTTGAGATGAGTAGCCAACAAATGTTCCTTCATCAGCTTTGCTTTCGAATTTTCCAAGATAGTCCTTTGAGTTGAGAACTGTGCAAGGGCATCCAAAAGCACGAAGAAAGCTGATCAAGGGTTGCTTCTTGTGTAGTAGCTCATATGGTGTCTTGTTGTGTGCCTTAACGAGCAACACCCTATTCTGGACATAGCAGGCAGTGTTAACTGCTTCTGCCCAGAAGAAGATAGGAAGGTTTGAGTCAGCTAGCATGCTTCTGGCTGCCTCAATCAGTGTCCTATTACGTCTTTCAGCAACGCCGTTTTGTTGAGGAGTCCTGGCAACACTGAATTGACGTTCTATTCCTTTCTTCTCATAGAAGTCATTCATCACACTATTCTTGAATTCTGTACCATTATCACAACGGATTTTCTTGATCTTCTTGGTGAGTTGAAGTTCAATCTTAGTGATAAAGGAGATGAGTAGTTGGCTTGTTTCATCTTTGGTACCGAGAAAATACACCCATGTATATCTTGTGTAGTCATCGGTGATGACCAAGCAGTATGACTTCTTTGCAATGCTCTTTACATTTGTAGGACCAAAGAGATCCATGTGTAATAAATGTAAAGGAGTGGTGTTAGAGTTGACTTCCTTTATCTTGTGGGAAGACTTGTGTTGCTTCCCCTTCAAGCAAGTTAAGCAATTGTCGTCAAGGTTGAATTGCTTGTTTGGTAGTCCTCTAACCAAACTAGATTTAACTAGTTTGTTGATGTTTTTCAGGTTCATGTGGCACATCCTCCTATGCCATAGAGTTGATTCATCCAAAGTTGCCTTTGAGAGAAAGCAGGCTTCAGGAGAATTGACTTGAACCTTGGACATGTCCAGACAATAAACATTGTCCCTCCTTGGTGTTCTGAGTAGTATCATGCTCTCATCGATTACATACCCAGGCTTCATTATAATGCATTCAGTAGCAGTGAAGATCGGTGTGTGTTTCTCATCACAAACTTGAGAGACACTCAACAAATTATATTGAAGCTGTTGCACATAGTACACATCCTTGAAGTGTAGTGTACCATTGCTGATTGTTCCCTTTCCAGTGATCTTTCCTCCCTTTGGATTGCCTCCAAAAGCAACATATCCTCCATTGAACTTTTCAAAGTCCTGAAGGCATGACATGTTGCATGTCATGTGCCTGGAACAGCCACTATCTACATGCCAACTGTTCTCCTCCTCTTTTGTTGGCTGAACCTGCACATTAACATGAGAGATTAGTTTCTGGTGGGAACCCAAGCCAAAGTTGACTTGGTTTTGCCCATATCATCGAAGTAACTCACCTTCCTTTGTACAAGTTTTGAAAAATCAGTGGGGATAGGTGTGTGAGTTACTTGAACCTTTGGTTGCCACACTTTCTTGAAAGATTTATCTTTATGAACAATTTTGGTGTTGACCACTTTTGATTTAACAATATGAGTAGGTACGGGTTTGACATATCGTTGTTTCTTATTGTTAATAGTAGCCTTAGGGACAAAGTTACCTTTGGCAGTATTAACACGAGCATGGTTCATACGGTTAGGTTTCACAGTATTAACACGAGTAGTATTAACACCTTTACCTTTGGCCGTAGTAACCTTAGCCGTAGAAACTATGGTTTGTCTAGCAGTACTAACTCTGTTGTTGGAAGGTTTGTTCTTGTTTTTACCACTTTGCTTTTCTGAAGATGATTGTTTAACAAAGTTGGTTTTAGAGACAGCCCTTCCCTTGTACCCCACCCCATGATGTGGTTTTTGAGTTACTTGCACTTGATTTTTTGGATTGTGATAACATATCTTTGCATAGTGATTTAGTTTTCCATAGATAAAACATCCCTTCCTAGTAGTTTGTACAACTTGACCCTTTTGGGTTTTGACCTGGTTCATGTTTCTTTGATTTCCTCTTTTGCCTATGTGTTTCCAAGTCTTGTTGTTTTCCTTAGGTGTGTGCTTATTTTTGCTTTCTGAAGGTGTTTTTGTAGTCTTACTAGTGTTGGTGGAGGGCAGCGACACTAAACTTTGTGTAGAAGGTAAAGTTATTCCTTCTATGGTGAGTAGATTATTTTCCAATGGAATATCCTTGTTCTTTACAATATGAACTTTACTTTCTTCAACTAAGTCCTCTATTAGAACTTCATCATAGTTGATTGGATCAACATTGAATGATTCCTTTGGAGGTGTCTGAGATATTGGGATTCTGGGCTCATCTAAAGATGGAGGGATATAGTTTTGGTTAAAAGGAGGGGCAACTTCTTTGTATCCTAGTCCAGCCTTAACCTTACTATAAATTTGTTTTTGGCAAAGGTCGTTTACAGATTTAGAAGCAAATTCTAACTTCCCTACGTCTAACTCAATTTTAGTGTGTTCTTGTTCTAAAAGTTTAACCTTATCCCTGGCCACCTTGAGTTTAAGAAGTAAGTCCTCTTGTTGCCATTCAAGTAGATTGATCTTTTCTTGATAGCTTTGTTCATTTACTTTATGGGACTTAATCTGGTTTTCTAGATTATCAATTACTCTAAGAGCTGACCTTCTTTGTTCTTCTAAGTTCTTAATGGAGTCACTCATTAATTGATTATGATCTTTGTACTTAGTGATTATATTTTTACATTCAGGAGTACAAAGTTTGGGAGTTACCTCTGCCATAAGAGATGCTGAATCTGAAGTTGGTGAGTCAATAGCCATGAGAGCATCCTCGTGTGGTGCTCCTTGATCATCATCAGTCCAGTCATATCCCAATATGTTGTTGTTGAGTGTAGGAATTCCAACGTCAACATAATCCAGCTCAGTAGAAAAAACATCGTCCGCAGCAACTAATACTCCTAGAATGTCCGTATCATCTGTTACTACGGCTATGCATTGATATGCTTAAAATAATTGACATTTTCTTAATCATATTTCTCTTTAATACTCTTGTTTTTCGCATTTTGTTATGATTTGGGTAGTGTTTTCGTACATATATGTAGATAAGAGTTAAACTTGGATCATGGAACAAAAAGGAGTTAAAATCGGTAGAAAACGGAGCTTAAATGAAGAAAAACTATGAAGAATCAAAGTTGAAGATAATGCGAGAAAAGTGTTTTATACACCTTCACTGTTTTGATCATAACTTCTTCATACGATGTCCGATTTAGGTGATTCAAATTGGAGAAGAAAGAGGAAAGAGAGAGCTACAATTTATATTTTGGAAGAAAGTTCATCAAACTAATTCAGCCGACGGCTGGCCTATTTTAGCCGACGGCTGGAAGGTCGGCCAAAACCCTATTTAAGCAAACTTTAGGGTTACGAATGAGGAATCCCTTTTTCCACTTTTCCACCATCATAGTCGACAAAACAGCTGCAAGAAAGGGTTTTTGGATTCCTAGAAGTGTTTAGAAGCCACAATTAACATCGTTTAATCGTGTTTGAAGAATCGTTCATCTTGGTTTGTTAATTTTAGCTTAATCTTACAATAATATGTCTTTATTATTTGTTTGTTTTGTTGAATTCTTTCAATCCATCATGAACTAATTCCATTAAGTGTTTGCTTGGTTTGTTTAGCTTGTTATTATGAATTACTAAGTTCTATGTTTGAAGTAATTGGTTTTTCCATTATTGTTATCGTTTAATCGTAATCCTTGTTTATTTGAAATTATTAGGTTAACTACTTAGCGTGATTAATAAACTTATATCATAACTAGCGTTCATATAGGTTTATTAGTTATTTATAATTGTTTAACTTGTTGAATAATTATAGCTTGAGACTTAATTGAGATAGGCTAAGAATAATAGTAACCTAATAAATTAAACGAACATGACAATTATATCGTAACTGAATAGTTGAGACTTTTGTTAATTCGTAGTCATCAGATTAAATTGTTAACAATAGTGAATTAAAGGCACAAATTAGGGTGGATAAATCTAAGATAGCTCTTGATGTACGACGACGATGTTCGTACCATCTTTCCTTAATTTGTAGGATTAGACGACTCTAATAGGAAGTCTAGTTAATGAAGAAATCACAGTTAAACCAATTCATACATAATCTTATAATTCATAATTCAAGTGAAACATTAAATCCAAGTGAACACTGCTTTTAAAATATCTGATTACATTTTGAAAACTTTTTCAAACATTTCTTCATTCAAAAACCACTTTAGTTAATTAATTATTATTTTCCTTTAGGTAATTACTTGATCGAAATACGTTCTCTCAGAACTAAAACGCCCCCTTTTACTGCTTTCTTTAGGTTAATTAAATAGTTTAGATTAAATAAATATTAATAAACTGTTCCCTGTGTTCGATTCCGGACTTACTAAAGCTATATTATTATATGATCGGGTATTCTTGCCTGTATTGTGTGATAATCATAACTAAAGTAATAATCCTATTTATATAAAATAATATAACTCGATTTTTACACATCAAGTTTTTGGCGCCGCTGCCGGGGAACGGTTGCGATTTTTATTTGTTATTTTTGAACTTTTAGTTAATCGATCCTTTCGGGAAGATTTATTTTCTGGAAGTTAAGTTTTGTGTTTTTCTTTGGATAGTTTTGTTGAGACTAACATGCAGGAGTTAAGTGTGAATAAGGCATTGGATGAAATAAATAAACCGGAAAAATTGGATAATGATGCTTTATATTCATTGTTGTTGGAAGCAACAGATGAGATTTTACAGCTGGAGGAAGAACATGAAAGGAAACGAGTACAACAAAACAACGAAACGCTAGATACTGGACTTGAAAATTCCAGCCAACGGCTGGATTTAACCACTCGACAATTGAACTTCCAACCGATGGTTAAACCATTTCAGTCCGCGACTGGGTATACATGTTCCATGTTTTCGGTTTTTGAGACTTTCCGTTCTTTAAATAAGGTACTTGAGTTTGAGACGTTGAGCAAAGGACCCTCTGATATGTACTTAATGGAAGAAACACCATCCATGGAGGATTATACTAGAGGTACATTTTCTAATTTTATCGATCCATTTTTACTAACAATCTGGGATAGGAATAAGTATGTGCAGGATACATTTCGTGAAATATATCAAGGAGGCCCAACTTACATGGAGGATGTTATGAGGAAGCATGATATAAAAATCATAGGCATTGGAATTAAAGTTTTGCTACTTAGGGAGACGAAGGAGTGGCACGATGCTTGGGTGAAACATAACAAAGCCCTCGATGTTGGAGACGAGACGTTACTTTTTGATGATCACTTTGGACATGTTTTGAAGGAGGAATTGTTGCATGTTGGAGTTTACACGAAGAAGAAAGGCGAGGAAACATCGACCTTTACATTGGAAACACTTAAGTGGGGGGAGAGTGGAGCTAAAGACTCGTTAATAAAGAAGCGCTTTCGGGAGGCAACCCGTTGTTTGTTTTATTTTCTATTTTATTTTTATTTTCATTTTATGTTTTTTTTAGTAGGTATTTGATATGCAAGCCAACGAAGTGGACGAAAGATTTTGAACGTGGTACGAGTTTTGGTCGACAAGGGGGAGTTTCTTTTCTTTTTATTTATTTTCTTTTCTCACAATTTGTTTAAGTTTTAGTACAATGAGGGCATTGTACAGTTCAAGTGTGGGGAGGGGGTAGAAAAGAAGTCTACTTGTCTTTAGGTTCAAATTTTTGAAAATTTCGTAATTAGTTTAACTAGTTGCATAACTGAGCGCACCAACCACATTACATTTTTGTGAGGATTTGAGCCATTATAGCATACATTTTATATGCTTTTATCTTCATTTTTGTATGAGTGTGCCGGTGACTTGTAGACTTTAGAACTTGACACTGTATACGCTTCGAGGCTATGAATGAGCATAAGTTTTTACTTATTAGTAACTAGGAAAGAGGCAAAAGAATTAGGATTGTTAAACCGTTGATTGGCCTATTCGTTTCTTATAGTCGGTAGCTACACTGGTTATTTGACTCACACTACCTTTCGAACACTCTTTTTTAGTGTTTTTGACGTTTAGATACCATATTTGTGCCAAACCTTTTTCTTTTATCACCCTTTCCATATATATATTCCATAAATTGAGCCTAAATGTCTAAGTCGTTTAATCCAGATATTTTTGTTGAAAATTTTCCTCTTTCATAACTTGGTTGATTATTAGACGGATTGTTATATATGATGGCATGGAGTTGTTTACTTTGCTTGAGTTCACGAAAGAAATCACATGTGGATTAAGTATTAAGAGTTATTCAAAATTTTGATGGACCTTTTGAGCGGTGTCTTTAATAAGATAAAAAAAAAAAAAAAACAGAAAAAAAAAATATATTTATTAAAGCCCGTACTAGGTAACCAATAATTGTTGAAGTGATTTAACGAAATTTGAAAGAAATAAAATTCTCAATCGAATCGTTGAAGAATTAAGGCGAAATTTGGTCTTGGGAGTTTCATCAGAATGAGCCATTAGGGATAATGAATCGAGTTTGAAAGTAATATGGTTTTTGACTAAAATATTTGGATTAGTAGACTAATTGGAATTTATTTGTTTCATATCATTCATTATAATTCACTTTCATTCCATTTTTCCATCATTTTACCCATCACCCATTGATATGACCATAAGTCCTCTGAACTAGTTACTTAGACTCTATTGGTGGAGAAGCGTATCGTTATCAAGCCTATGATAGAATACTTGTCATGACTGAGCTTTGAGCGATTTCACATATATATATTACACTTAGATTAGCTTTTTGAGTGATTGAGTGTTATACTTCCCAAATCGTGAGATGTTTAGTTATGCATTTAAATATAGGCTTGGTAATTGTTAAATTCATCTTCGTAAATCAAATTTTTTGTAATTTACTTGATTCATTGAGTATTTTATTTTTATTGAAGATGTTTGTTTTGTTCTAAATCTGATAGTCTACTTGAGGACAAGTAGGATTCAAGTGTGGGGAATTTGATATGCTTAAAATAATTGACATTTTCTTAATCATATTTCTCTTTAATACTCTTGTTTTTCGCATTTTGTTATGATTTGGGTAGTGTTTTCGTACATATATGTAGATAAGAGTTAAACTTGGATCATGGAACAAAAAGGAGTTAAAATCGGTAGAAAACGGAGCTTAAATGAAGAAAAACTATGAAGAATCAAAGTTGAAGATAATGCGAGAAAAGTGTTTTATACACCTTCACTGTTTTGATCATAACTTCTTCATACGATGTCCGATTTAGGTGATTCAAATTGGAGAAGAAAGAGGAAAGAGAGAGCTACAATTTATATTTTGGAAGAAAGTTCATCAAACTAATTCAGCCGACGGCTGGCCTATTTTAGCCGACGGCTGGAAGGTCGGCCAAAACCCTATTTAAGCAAACTTTAGGGTTACGAATGAGGAATCCCTTTTTCCACTTTTCCACCATCAAAGTCGACAGAACAGCTGCAAGGAAGGGTTTTTGGAGTCCTAGAAGTGTTTAGAAGCCACAATTAACATCGTTTAATCGTGTTTGAAGAATCGTTCATCTTGGTTTGTTAATTTTAGCTTAATCTTACAATAATATGTCTTTATTATTTGTTTGTTTTGTTGAATTCTTTCAATCCATCATGAACTAATTCCATTAAGTGTTTGCTTGGTTTGTTTAGCTTGTTATTATGAATTACTAAGTTCTATGTTTGAAGTAATTGGTTTTTCCATTATTGTTATCGTTTAATCGTAATCCTTGTTTATTTGAAATTATTAGGTTAACTACTTAGCGTGATTAATAAACTTATATCATAACTAGCGTTCATATAGGTTTATTAGTTATTTATAATTGTTTAACTTGTTGAATAATTATAGCTTGAGACTTAATTGAGATAGGCTAAGAATAATAGTAACCTAATAAATTAAACGAACATGACAATTATATCGTAACTGAATAGTTGAGACTTTTGTTAATTCGTAGTCATCAGATTAAATTGTTAACAATAGTGAATTAAAGGCACAAATTAGGGTGGATAAATCTAAGATAGCTCTTGATGTACGACGACGATGTTCGTACCATCTTTCCTTAATTTGTAGGATTAGACGACTCTAATAGGAAGTCTAGTTAATGAAGAAATCACAGTTAAACCAATTCATACATAATCTTATAATTCATAATTCAAGTGAAACATTAAATCCAAGTGAACACTGCTTTTAAAATATCTGATTACATTTTGAAAACTTTTTCAAACATCTTTTCATTCAAAAACCACTTTAGTTAATTAATTATTATTTTCCTTTAGGTAATTACTTGATCGAAATACGTTCTCTCAGAACTAAAACGCCCCCTTTTACTGCTTTCTTTAGGTTAATTAAATAGTTTAGATTAAATAAATATTAATAAACTGTTCCCTGTGTTCGATTCCGGACTTACTAAAGCTATATTATTATATGATCGGGTATTCTTGCCTGTATTGTGTGATAATCATAACTAAAGTAATAATCCTATTTATATAAAATAATATAACTCGATTTTTACACATCATGCATGCATGGTGAACAGTAGCCGTAGTATTTTCTACGTGATTTTGTTCCTCAGAGATTAGTGCTCTATTCTGACTTGTTTCTTCAGCCAAGTCGCTCCAATCAAATCCAAAGATGTCCTGTGACATGAGTGCACTTTGATTTGTCTCTTGAGTGGTTCGTGGATTGTTGGTGTTTGACTTGTTTGGACAATCTCTAGCGAAGTGACCTAGTTCACTACATTCATAGCACTTCACTTTGCTCTTGTCGAACGTGATTCGTTCGTTGTGATGTGCGAAATCTAGTTTTCCGAAAATAAGCTTTTAACTAGACTACGACATCGGGCAGTGTACCCTTGTCGATCGTAGTAAAGTATGGGCAAATTCCGGGTTCGATCACGGGGACTATTTATAATTGAGATAATAGCTATAAAAGTAACAAATAACACGTAACAAGTGGGTTTTCTAAATTAACTAAAAGTGACAAGTATCGTTTTGTAATAAATCAAGATATGGGGAAAAACACTCGTTCGGATTGGTTTCTAGTTATCCGATTGTCATTTTGGGTTGTTTGGTTGAATTAACTTCTAATGTTATAACACGATTCCTTTCGAATACCGAGCTAACTTTAGACATCTAAAACGAAACACCATTCCTTTCGAATACAGTAGAAACCTTAAACATCTAAGTCATTAAGCAACAAGTTTATATACTCGACTTAATCTTATAAAACTTCCTTTCGAATAGTTTCTTAGCTAAAATCAAATTCATTTTATCAAATCATTATATTACCAGTTCCTTTCGAATACTAATAATTTTAGAGTAATTATAGACCGATTAACCTTTTCGTAAAACGTCTAATAAGTTATTATAAGTTCCTTTCGAATACCTACAAAATGTGTTTGTCACTAACACCTTACTTGCGTTTTATATAAAATGACTTTGATAATGATATGAACCTAATTATAACTAACATTCTAGTTTTAATCTAAATGTTTGATTACTCGTTAAGATTCCTTTCGAATATCCTAAACCTCAAATCAACTATAGACCGGTTGATTATTTCGTTCAATTCATCAATCAAGTTCTAAAGCTCTTTTCAGATACTAAAGTTCTTAATCAAATCATGAATATAAGTTATCTAACACTATTAAGAATTTAAACCCGAATGGTTCTTCGATTAAGCAAACATAAACATTCAACCTCAAACAAATATCCCAAAAACTCCAATCATCTAATCTAGTTTCCAATCCAAACAAGTATTATTCAACTACTCACTCATAATAGAAATTAAAGACAAATAATAATAATAAGACATGATTATATTGAAATTGAAATGAAAAGAGTTCAATACCAAACTGAAATTAACGATTGCAATTAGTCTCCAAAGTAGCAAAAGATGAAAATAAACCGAAAATTACAATGATTATTCCTTTCCCAATGATTGATTGTGATGATATGATGATGATTAGAACCGATTATGGTGCCCTAAAGTGATGAAAAATATGTTATGTTATCTCCCAAAATCGTCCTTAAGAAGATGGCAACAAAAACCCCTTCATTTCCCTTCTTGATTAGCCATTAAAAACGAGTTTGTAATTGCTGGAGGTTGAGTTGCGCCGCAACTAAATGTAGTTGCTCCGCAACTAGTCATCAGTAAGCTCGAGCTGAAATTCCTGCCTTAGTTGCGCCGCAAGTGTATCCTCTTGTGCCGCAACTCGTGATCAGTAGCTCCAGTTTGTAGATTTTTTCGTTGCGGTCGTTTTGGCGCTGACCGGAGGTCTTTTCGAGTCTGTATGCTCCCGATACATCCGTTTTACTATCAGCTGCATCTTTTAGTCCCAAAATGATTCTTTTTCACTCCAAACATGTTTAAACACCTAAAACATAAACTTTACACAAAATTAAGAAATATGGGTCTATCCATTACGTTTTCACACAAAAACATAACAAATATCGCGAAAGAATATGCGTATAATCGAGCGATATCACGTTGTTTCGTGGATTGAATCTCCTTCCTGTTCTATTCAAGAATCTTCTTGCGCGTAGAGCCAACATAGCAGATTGCCACTTGAGATCGATTTCATCAGAATCATCTTGATGCATCTGTTTGACCTCTTCAACTGTGAGATTAGCACACTTACATATAAAAGATTCGAATGAAATCTCTTCGCTGATTTCATGTTTAGATCCTCCAGAAGTTGTAGCAAGGGCAGTATTAATATTGGTAATACTGGGATTGTTGTTGGAAACCTTTTCTGCTTCGACTTCAGATTCAAAGACTCTTAGGTCGTTGTAGAGATCATCCAACTCTAGGGCTTCTAGGGCATCTCCTTGTCTGTAGATAACAGTATACACAATCCATTCTTTCCCCAGTGCTCGGATAAACTTTCTGTTTAGATCATCCTTCTCATACTTGATTCCTGCACTTATCATCTCTCGAGTGAGCTTCTTGTACCGATCAAAAGTCTGAGTCATTCGTTCGCCAGGTATGCCATTGAAGTTTTCATACTCCTGTTTGAGAAGAGCTTTCTTGTTCTTTTTGGTATTCTTAGTGCCGCTGAATCTCTTTTCCAATGCTTCCCATAGCGATTTGGCATCTTCATATTCTTCAAATTGTGATTGATATTCGTTGGGGATGGCAATCATGAGAATACTGAGAGCCTTGATCTCAGTTTGTTTCTCCCTTCGTTCAAGATCACTTACCAGTGCTCGAGCATTCATTCCTGGTTCTCCATCAGCTCCTTGGGCGGTAGGACGTTTGTTGCCATTGATGATTACATCCCATACTGTGTAGTCGGCCAGTAGGATGTGTTGCTTGATTCGTAGCTTCCATAAGTCGAATTCGTTGCTGTTTAGGATGGGAACTTTTCCAAGCGCAACTTCCGTCATGTTGGTTGTAATTGATTCTTCTTGTGAGGATTGTTAACTCGTTGATCAATGGATCTAAAGCACCTCCTATGCTCTGATACCACTTGTCAGGATCGTATTAGTCTGGATAAACTAATAGGTTTGCTAACGATTAAGATCGAGATCTATTGAAGAAGTTCAGCAGCGGATGAACACTTCAATATTACGAGTTATCGAACAAATAATAATGAATAATGAATAAACAAATTATTGTCGAATGGTAAGCCTCAATTGCATTAATTCAACATATCAATACAACGTGTTTTCTATTCTCCAAGGATCTATCTATTTATAGACCTTGAGGCTCGTTCTAGATAAACTAGAAATCTACATCTATCCTTATCTAAACATAGAATAAGGAAACTTTACTTAAATAACAAAACGAAATCTAATCTAATTATAACTCTATCTAATTAGATCCGATACTTGCAAGATAAGTTTTGTCTTCCGCGTGTCTAGGCTTGACTTTATCTTGACTCTGACTTTGTCCGTAGTAACTTCATCTTCCGTAGTAACTCCTTAATGTCAATCTGACTATTTAAGTTACTTTCGTTTGTTCGTTAGGTATCATTGTTTATGGTTAAACTATATCAACTAAGTTATATCCCAACAAACTCTATTTTGACGCCTATCTTATTTAACACGTTTATACTTTTAGGACGATGCCGCCTAAGAGGACTACCGGTACGAGGAAGTCAACGAGACGCGTACAACCAACCACGAAGGCTAGAGGTCCTACCCCAGTCACGAGGACTAGTGGTCCTACACCTGTTACGAGGACTAGCGGTCCTACTCCTGTTACGAGGACCGGCGATTCGGGTCCAGAGACTACACCAGACTTGGCTCAGCTTGTAGCCCAGCAGATAGCAGTGATGTTGCCGACTATTGTTGCTCAGATTAGAGAGAGTACGATGCATAGCAGTGACGGTACTGGTACTGGTGGATCAGATCAGGGTGGTCCTGAGCCTATTGTGATTGGTGGAGGTCCCGAGACTACGGGTACTGGATCGGGTGGTTCTGGACACGGTGGTCCTGAGATTGTGGTTACTGGATCTGGTGGACCCGAGTCGGGTATGCATGTGGGAGGTTCTGGTTCTGGTAGAGCGGACGACTCTACTCGACGCACCATTATTATTGATGATACTCCACGGAGGGGATGTTCACTGAAGACCTTCATGGGATGCAAGGTCCCCGAGTTCAGAGGTACAGAGGGTGCTATAGGGACACTCTAGTGGATGGAGAAGTTAGAGTCCATTTTCAGTACGGTGGGTTGCGCAGAGGAGGATAAAGTCCGTTATGCTACGTTTGTTCTACAGGGTACGACATTGACTTGGTGGAATTCCATTGTGAGCGTTCGAGGTCGGGTGGAGACTGATATGATGACGTGGGATACGTTGAAGGAGTTGATCCTTACTGAGTATGTGCCTGAGGCGGAGCTCGAGAGGTTAGAGGAGGAGCTGTGGAAACTTGAGATGGTTGGGTCAGACATTATGGGATACACTACACGGTTTTATACTTTGTCGCAGTTGGTTCCACATTTGGTTCGTCCGGAGCCTAAGAGGATCAGTCGTTACATTCGTGGATTAGCCAAGGAGATTCGGGATAATGTTATGTCGTCGAAGCCATGTACATTCCAGAGCGCAGTGGAGCTCGCGACCACGTTGACTCATAATGCGGTCCGCGATTGTAGACTACCACCCACGGTACCTAGGCAGCACTCCGGAGGGAAACGGAGTGGTGGATTCCGTCATAGTGATTCGAGGAAGAGGAATAGGAGGCAGGATACACCTCAGGTAGTGCAGTCTTATGCTGCGGTGATCCCGGATGCTCAGAGCAAGTATCCGAAATGTGGGAGGTGTAGTAATCATCATTCTCAGGAGGTGAAGTGTTGGGAGTGTGGGAAATGCAAGAAGTTAGGACACACTGACAGGTATTGTCGTGCCCAAAGGGGCAAGTGTTTTGAGTGTGGTTCTACTGATCATCGTCGGGACAGGTGTCCCAAGTTAGCTTCGGCCGGTACTGGTACTACTTCTGGTTCAGGCTCACGTGGTAGAGCTTTTGTTATGGGCGCACATGAGGCACAACAGGATCCCAGCGTTGTCACGGGTACCTTTCTTATATGTGATCAGCCTGCTTTTATTTTATTTGACTCTGGTGCCGATAGGAGCTTTATATCTACTGAGTTTAGGACCATGATTACTTGTACTTCTAGACCATTAGTGCCTACTTATGAGATAGAGCTAGCCGATGGTAAGCATTTACGTGCCACAGAGATACTTAGTGCTTGTAGGATTAGCTTTGAGGATCATACTTTTCCTATTGACTTAATTCCTATCACACTGGGTAGTTTCGATGTTATTATTGGGATGGATTGGTTGGCGACACACCGTGCAGAGATCGTATGTTTCGAGAAGATGATTCGCATTCCGTTGTCAGTTGGTGGACCGTTGTTAGTTCAGGGGAATAAGGCGGGGAAACGCCTTAAGATTGTTTCGTGTATGAAGGTGCGGGAGTACATCAAGCGGGATTGCACACTCTTTCTTGCACACCTTGTGAAGAAAGACTCCGCGGAGAAGATTGAGGAGAAGCCGGTGGTTCGTGACTTTCCCGATGTATTTCCGGAGGACTTACCTGGGTTACCCCCTAGTAGACAGGTAGAGTTCCGTATAGACTTGGTTCCTGGAGCAGCGCCGGTGGCGAAGACTCCTTATCGGTTAGCACCTTCGGAGATGTTAGAGTTATCAAAGCAGATTCAGGAGTTGGTGGATAAAGGCTTTGTTAGACCGAGTTTCTCTCCTTGGGGCGCGCCGGTACTCTTCGTGAAGAAGAAAGATGGATCTATGAGATTGTGTATCGACTACAGGGAGCTGAATAAGTTGACGGTGAAGAATCGGTATCCCTTACCACGTATTGATGACTTATTCGATCAGCTTCAGGGTTCATGTTTCTTTTCGAAGATTGATTTACGATCCGGATATCATCAATTGAGAGTGCAGAAGGAGGACATTCCGAAGACCGCCTTCAGGACGCGTTATGGCCACTTCGAGTTTTTGGTTATGCCTTTCGGTCTCACGAATGCGCCTGCAGCTTTCATGGACATGATGAACCGTATATGTCGTCCTTACCTCGACAAGTTCGTGATCGTTTTCATCGACGACATTCTGATATATTCTCGTAGCCGGGAAGAGCACGAGGAGCATTTGAGGCTAGTGTTGGAGTTGCTTAGACAGGAGAAACTTTACGCTAAGTTCTCTAAGTGCGAGTTTTGGTTATCTGCGGTTCAGTTTCTTGGCCACGTGGTCAGCGGTGAGGGCATTCACGTTGATCCTGCCAAGATTGAAGCCGTTAGAGATTGGGTCGCTCCGAAGACACCCACTGAGATCCGGTCATTCTTGGGTTTGGCAGGTTACTATCGTCTTTTCATCGAGAATTTCTCGAAGATAGCCTCGCCTATGACTAAATTGACCCAGAAGAGTGAGGAGTTTGTTTGGGGTGTAGAACAGGAGGAAGCTTTTCAGTTACTGAAGAAGCGGTTGTGTAATGCGCCTATCTTGAGTCTTCCCGAGGGTACCGAGAATTTTGTAGTATATTGCGACGCTTCGCATAAGGGACTCGGTTGTGTACTGATGCAGAATGGGAAAGTGATTGCCTATGCTTCTCGTCAGTTGAAGATTCATGAGCAGAATTACACGACACACGATCTGGAGTTAGGCGCAGTAGTTTTTGCTTTGAAGATCTGGCGCCACTATCTTTATGGTACTAAGTGTACCGTATTCACCGATCATAAGTCGTTACAGCACATCTTTGATCAAAAGATGCTGAATATGAGGCAACGTCGATGGGTTGAGTTGCTCAACGATTATGATTGTGAGATTCGCTACCATCCCGGTAAGGCGAATGTTGTAGCCGATGCGTTGAGTCGCAAGGAGTCGGTTAAGCCGGTGAGGATTCGTGCTATGATGGTTTCTATTCAGTCGAGCTTGAAGGCTCGTATTATTCAGGCCCAGCAGGAGGCTCTCACTGAGGATCGCCTTAAGGATGAGGGTTTATTCAGTTTGGCACGACAGTTGGAGCCGAAGGACGACGGGGTGATGTACTTCATGGATCGTATTTGGGTTCCCGTTGGTCTTAGGCAGTTGATTTTAGATGAGGGTCATAAGTCGAATTATTCCGTTCATCCTGGAGCGGATAAGATGTACCATGACCTGAAGGAGTTCTATTGGTGGCCTGGCATTAAGCGAGCGATTGCCGAGTATGTGGGCAAGTGTTTGACGTGTTCGAAGGTCAAGGCTCAGAACCAAAAGCCTTCCGGCCTTCTCCAGCAGCCCGAGATCCCACAGTGGAAGTGGGAGAGGATCACGATGGATTTTGTTACGAAACTTCCTAGATCTACAGGAGGTTATGATACTATCTGGGGTATTGTCGATCGGCTGACTAAGTCAGCGCACTTTCTTCCTATTCGTGAAGATTACCGAGTAGAGAAGTTATCTAGATTGTACATCGACGAGATTGTGGCCAAGCATGGCATTCCAGTATCAGTTATTTCAGACCGTGATGCACGATTTACTTCGAGGTTTTGGCAGTCTTTAAGCGATCTTTGGATACCCGATTGGATATGAGTACGGCTTATCATCCTCAGACTGATGGTCAGAGTGAGCGTACTATCCAGACATTGGAGGATATGCTTCGGGCTTGTGTGTTAGATTTTGGTGGAAGTTGGGATCGACATTTACCGTTGGTCGAGTTCTCGTATAATAATAGTTACCACTCCAGCATCAACTGTGCACCATTTGAGGCTCTCTACGGGAGGAAGTGTAGATCTCCGATTTGTTGGGCCGAGGTAGGAGATAGCCAGATTACCGGTCCCGAGTTGATTCAGGAGACGACCGATAAGATCTTCAGGATCAAGGATCGTTTGATAGCCGCCAGAGATCGTCAGAAGAAGTACGCGGATTTGCGTAGGAGACCTTTGGAGTTTCAGGTCGGGGATATGGTGTTGTTGAAAGTTTCTCCGTGGAAGGGTGTGTTTCGATTTGAGAAACGCAGCAAGCTTAGTCCACGTTTTACGGGTCCTTTCAAGATTTTGTCTCGTGTTGGTCCAGTGGCTTATCGACTTGAGTTGCCACCTGAGTTGTGCGGTGTGCACAACGTATTTCATGTATCGCATCTCAAGAAGTGCCTTGCTGATGAGACCCTGATTGTACCACTAGAGAAACTACGATTGGATGACTCGCTTCATGTGATAGAGGAGCCGGTGGAGATTGTGGACCGAGATGTCAAGAAGTTACGGCGGAGTCGGATTCCGATAGTGAAGGTTCGATGGAGCTTAAAGATTGGAGCTGAGTTTACTTGGGAGCGGGAGGACGAGATGCAGAAGAAGTACCCACATCTTTTTGCTAGCAGCAGTGTTCAGTAAGAATTTCGAGGACGAAATTCCTTTTTACTGGGGGATGCTGTGACAATCCGTCTTTTCGAGGTATATTTTATTTACCGATTATTACACTTTTTATTCGCAATGATTTGGACCCTTGTGTTTCGCCTTATTTTACTCACGTTTATTGCATTTGAGTCGGGTTTATGTGTTTTATTACTTTGTCTCTCGAGACGGAAGCTTTAGAATCACCTAAGTGCCTAATATCTAGTATTCTCACGTTATTAAAGTATTGTGTTTACGCCATAATCGTCGGTTAAGAAAATCATTATTTCGAAATTTCATTACAAAGTTAGTCCTCTAACTTAATCTGTTACAAAGTTAGTCCTTTAACGGAGAACTAACGGAATCTGTTACAAATCTGGTCCTTTAACGAAAAGTTAACTTTTTGGACCATTTGAGACCCCGGTGCGCAGCACCAGAGTCATGGTGCGCAGCACCTAAGCCAAATTCGGCTAAACTCCATTTTCGACTTTGTGAGTCAATATCTTGAGATTCCAAACTCCTTTTCACGTGATTTTTCCTGTAAATTGCTCATTTGGGGTATACTTGATCTAAATGTGGATCTCAATGTGTGTTGAGACCACTTCTCTTTCCAAACTCCAACTTTTACATTCAAACATATTATCACTTTTTCTTTCATTCTCACTCCAACACTCTCTTGCTTCTCTCTCAACTATTTCCAGAGAAAATAAGAGTTCATAACTTCCTCTTGAAGTGAGAATCCAAGGAAGAGAGTGGTAAAGATCATTACCCTCAATCATACCATCATTCTACACTTTTCGGTAAGCTTCTTGACGGTTTTTCTTCCACTCTTCTCCTCTATTTCTTTCATTTAATTGAGACTTTCTAACTCATAATCACGTTTTTATATCTTACCAAGTTTCCACATCCGTTGATACCCTTGAAGTGGTGGAGTTCCGGCGACTTTCCTTGGAGAAAACATAATACCCGATTTTGGTATGTAAACTCTTCAAGTTTTGCCCCTTTTTCCTTTTCTACTTGAAAACTCTCTAACACCTTTCTTTTGTGTGTTCATGGAGGTGTTCTACTCCCAAAATTCATCTACCACTTTTGGAGTTTTGGCTACCTTTCTCGGAGGAAACTCTACCTTGCGTGTTGGTAAGATTAATCCTTCGAAAATTCATTTAAACTCCTTCTTTTAGAGACTTCTTTCTAACGGTGGATTTGTTTGCATTTTGGAGTCTTATACCTCCTCACCACCACCCTTGAAGTCTCCTCCTTACCGAAGTTCTTGCAAGATTTCAACTACGACACGTCTTGCGGGTGAATCGGTAAAAATAGTCATAATCTCTTATCTTTTCATTTTCCTTACCTATAAATTCGGTTTAAAGCCTTGAAAACGGTTAGGTTAATATATTAGACCAACACCTATCGATCTCAGAAAGTTTGGACTTAAAACATGTAAAATACGAAAAGATATATTAATTACCGAAATTAACACAATTTATGATAAATATATGTAAAACCACACATTTAGACATATATGACACTTAGGAATTGTTAAATGAACCTAAACTAACATTTGATCAGTTTACACTTTCACCTAAAAACGTCAAACGAAACAGTTAGCAACAAAAACGTAAAGTTTCGTTTTCGGGAAACACCCCGGTGCGCAGCACCTACCCCTTGGTGCGCAGCACCGGGGGTCTGATCTTCAAAAAATATCGTTTTTTGTTAAATTTCGACTTAGACTCTTAACGTGTTTTGACTTTAAACTTATATCAGTAACTTATTATGTATAAAAGTATCATATAAGTCAAACTAACGTCTTTGGACTCAAAGACATATCGCAATCTTAAACATTAATCGAAAATATGTAATCAAACGTTTACTTACTTTTACGGAAAATTGTTAAAACCGTCATAAATCATTTTCATTCTATTATTCTGAAAATAAAAGTATTTTTACTCTTAAAATGGTCAAAGTATATTTCAATCTAAAAATCATCAATTTTGACTTTTCTACAAACGTTGACCTTGACTTTTCTCAAATTGTTGACTTTTGACTAATCTAAATCAATATCTTTAATTTTGACTTTTCCTTCCAATTGTTGACTTTGACTTTAACCAAGCCAACATCTTTGACTTTAACCAAGTCAACATCTTTGACTTTGACAAAGTCAACATCTTCGACGTTGACTTTGGTTGACTTCAATAAACTTTGATAACGGTATTCCTTTCAATCGACGCTCCTGTTAGTCAAGTTCGGCTCGGAATGTTATTCCTTTCTAAAAGTCATTATGACGTGAAACTTATCGATATTTTCCCATCGTCCCTATCGACGCGGAACATCGTCACCTTGAACCGTCATCACGACTCGACTTGGAAATCGTTGGAATACTCTAATATATCTTAAACTCTAAACTTAACCGACAAGGCTAAACCGAACTATGTTATTGAGATGCTTAGACTTTGTTATTGATTTAGGGCACTTAGGCGGCGGATTATTAGCTTCTTATTGATTATTACCCGATCTCTTGCCGAGCTTATTTTGTGAGTTATTCGTAGCCCCTTTTCTCTTACTATTTTGGGCTGGAAAGCGTTTTTGAACTATTATATGATGTATATCTTGTATGCCTAGTGTATTAGTATCACCTTAGATTAGGATGCTTATTAGGCTTTTGGTAAGCCCCCCTCATACACTTGTTAGCTATTTGCCCACGGTTGCATATATATAGATCTATATGGGTTTGACCAACCCTCATTACTCGAGAGGATATCCCTACGAGTGAATGTTATGGCCGTATGATTGTTTGTTGCCTTCGGTATTGCATCGCCTTAGGTTAGGGGAATGTGGTCAGGTTCAATGTATATTAATCTTTGGTATCTATACTCACACTAGGGTTATACATCAAGATATGCTTTTGAAACTGAATATGTTTATTAAATCTTTTATTGGGTCAAATCTTATTTACTTATTGCGAATAATTCACCAACATTGTGTTGATGTCGTTTTTAACGCTTTTTCAGGAGTTTGGGGATTTTAGTTGATCATGCCTTGCACATTTTGGGATCATATATTATTTGTATTTGGAATTCGTTTGCTTGATGTAATTCCTGTATGATCCACGTATTTGACATTTGTTATGTATTCGTATTCAACATTTGGTACTCATTTGATCTTGTATTGTATTTTTAAAACCTTGAGGCATGATTAATATATTTTGATGTTTTGTTTACGGTTGTATGTTGTAATCCTTGACTCTTAATATCATTAACTGGAACACTCTGCGTTCCGCTTTTAGCGGGGCGTGACATTTATAATCCAAAAGGTTTGTAATTAGATTAACTTTTTTTTGTAAAACAAACTAAAATGTTTACATAAGATATAAATTAGAATTATTATAAAATCAGTTCACAAATCCATTTATGATCAAATAGTGGAGTGCAACCCACTAATTATTCCCTCATCTCACTCTTTCTCAGCGGTTCATGGACCATGGTGATGGTAAGTTTCATCCATGAAATGCCAACAAGGCTTTATACAACTCTCCACATAAGAGCACTACGGATGCTCTAATAACTAGTAAGATGTAAAGATGTAATCATACGAAGGTGTTGTATTTCAAATAGATAATCATTTCACGTAAAATTAAATAACCATCATATTTTCAACAATTTTATTTGTTGTATATCATTTTGGGAATCAATATGGTGATGGATTCAATAGACTTGGCCTAGCTTGGCAATCCTCGGTTGTTCTTGACTCGGAGTTAGAGTGCTAATTTCATCATAAACCTAAACAAAACACACATGAAAGCTTCTTTTGTGTTTGAAAGCTTCTTTTGTGTTTGAGACTCTCAACCACATTCTTTTTTGTGATTTCAACAACACCATGTTTGGTTTTTCGGAATTCTTTTTAAAATGGAGGTGTTGGCTTGAGATTTGTGAAAAGATTTTACTAGTATCTAAAAATCCAAGATGGTCGACAAACCACGAGTTCTATATACAGTGGTGAAACCAGGATAAGATCATAGATAGGTCATTCACAAAAATTTATGAATATTTTTCAAATTAATAGAACCATCCAAAGAAGTGGTCCACAAAGACAAAATAGAAGCGATACGAACCCTAATATATATATATATATATATATATATATATATATATATATATATATATATATATATATATATATATATATATATATATATATATATATATATATATATATATCATTTTGTGTATATAATACACTTTTATTTACATGGTTTTATATAACTTATAATAATGTGTAATAACCAATGTTGCTAACAAGATTTAATTTGCTTGGGATTCGCCCCGGGATGTTATTGAAATTGTCAAAACGATCATATAAACATGGCTTTCAGCTTTAGTAACTTTTATTTGTTATTATAGTCAAAAGATACAAACATAAAATAGATAGACATCGCATCTTAAGTAAAGATGTCGATATGTAGTCCAATCTAATGAAAACTTTTAGATAATAACAAAAAAGTCAAATAAACATTTTCTAATAACTTTTTAGATTTATAAGAGTTAGGGACTGTTTGATATCACCACAGACCATGGATCCGGACTCAGACCACGGACTAGGTACGTGTTCTACGTGTTTGATAAGTCAAAGATGTCACGGACTCGGTCCATATCACTGACCCATATCAAGGACTGGATCTGGGATCAAAACCTGCAGAGGGGTACTGTTTCAAAAAAGAATACCCTTCATCCAACCATCGCGATACCCTTCTGTCCAAAGTCCATCGCCGTTGCTCCTCCTCCAGCCGCTCCTCATTCTCCAGCCAGCCACCGCCGCCGCCGCCTCCACCTCTTCACAGACCTCGGTACGATTTTCAATTGATAATTGATGTTTAGTTGTTGTGTTTAATTGATAAATTAGCCCATCCACTTTGGTTTACTATAAGAAATTGGATTCGTATTTGACAAGGTAATATTGAACAATCAATTTTTTAGGCAAAGCAAGAACAGACGCAATAATCCAATTAGTTATTTCAGTATGTTTTTGGAAGTCACTGGGTTGACCTGACCATAGGAGGTTGGACTGAATGTGTACTCTGGTTTCAACTTCTGACAGAAATCCAATTTTAATTTGACCATTAGATCATTTTGATGATGTTAGTATTAATAATTTCATTTTAACCATTTTACTTTAAATAATTAAATCCTTATTTTTTAATAGTATTAATTAAATAAAACTAATTAATTAACCTTTCTACTTTAAATAATTTAACACTTGTATTTTAAATTAATTCTAAAAAAAATACAAAAAATAATTTTTTTCTTCAAACACATACACATTTTTAGTATAAAAAGAAACTAAAATTATTTTATTGTTTTACGAATGTTTTGCATATAAACGGAAAATATATATTATATAAAAAAAATATTTCTTTTTTCCTTTTGTCCTATTTACCCAATATTTTTAATTTTTCTATATATTATAAAAAGAAAAAAAAATTATTTTATTGTTTTACGAGTGTTTTTATAGAAATGGAAAACATATTATATAAAAAAATCTTATGTTTTTTTTTCGTCCTATTTACGCAATATTTTTAGTTTTTTTTATATATTATAATTATTTTATTTTTAATAAGGTTTTTCCGAATTACATAGTAAATGTTTTATTTAACTTCACATTTGGTAACATAATCATTTTGTGTCTTCATGACCAACAACTTTCTATTAATCTTTTTATATAAGTTATATGTTCTTTGTTAACATTATATATTTTTTGATATAATTATCTGATATTAGACGGGTCAATAAGCTAGTTAAATAACGTTATGAACAGTACTTTCCCAAAAATCAATATTTCCAAGATTTGTAAGATATATAATAACCACGAAGATGTTATCATAAAAAGGTATTGTATTTTAAATAAATAACTTTTGACGTAAAAATTAAATAACCAACATATCTTTAACAATTTTATTTTTTGTATGTTATTTTGGCGATCCATCCGGTGAAGGGTTCAATAGACTTGCCTTAGATCGCAATCCTTGGTTGCTCTTGACTCAGAGTTGGAGTGATCAATGTATCAAAAATCTTTAAAGTTTTGGTTTTTGGCTCAAAACACGTATGAAAGCTCTTTTTTGTGTTTGAAGTCTCAACCACCTTCTTTTTTGTGATTTCAACAACACCATGTTTGGTTTTCCGAAATTTTTTAAGGTTGAAGGTGTTGGTTTGAGATATGTGAAAAGATTTTACTAGTATCTAAAAATCCAAGATGGTCGACAAACCATTAGTTCTATATGCTAATTCAATAACCAAAAGAGAAAGGTCACAATATCAATTGTTTAAGTTTCATTATTTTTTAAACTTCTTTTAGTTGTGACAAAAGTATGTATTTTTTTCATAAGTTTTCATTGAACAAATACAAACGCTCATATGACTAAATAACAATATTAAGTCTATTCCCATTTTCAAGTGCGTCAAAAGAAAAGAAAAGATACAACAAACGAAAAAATATTATTGAAAAAACTAGAGTGTTGATAAATCCAATTCTAGGAGCACCCGGAGTGATAATGATGGATAATGAGGGTTGTGTGATTATTTTTGCTGACGTGGCAGAGAGAATGAGGATTGCGAGATTTTGGATGGTATGAAAATGATGGTTGTGGGATTATTTTTTTATTTTTATTTTTTTTCTTAAAACATTTATATAAAAGATAAATAAAAAAAATATTAAAACTTAATAATTAAAATATTAAATAAGATAAATAAAAAAAATACAAATAATTAAAACAATACAAATAATTAAAACAATACAAATAAATACTAAGCTAAAACATTTTATTAATCATTATACAATATAAATATTTAAAACATAAGTAAAATGAAAATTAATATTACGAAAAATTGTAAATAAATCAAATTTGTAAATACAAAACCTTTGGAGTAATAATATAAATATAAAAATGTTTAGGATATCTATAAATACAAAAACAAAAATAAGTGTAAAATATGTAAATAAATAAAAGAAAAAGTAAATATTGAAAATTTCCTTAAACAAAACAAATTTTATTTGTCACTTATCATTACCACATCTTTATTCACTAATATTTTTATGCCCTTTTTATTTACACTTAAGTCCTTTAAAATTGATTTTCTTTAACATTTTCATCGTTTATATTTTTCATAATATGAGTAATGGGTTTATTTTTTTTATTTTTTTTTTACCATTTTCATCATTTAGATATTTCATAATTATTATCGGATTTATATTTATTGAGTAATCGGTTTTTTATTTTTACCATTTTCATCGTTTAGATTTTTTCATAATTATTATCGGATCTATGTTGAGTAATAGAAATTAAAATATCACAAAATTTGTCACGAAATATTTAAAAATAACTCATATTATAACATGTGTAAATAATCTAGTAACAGAATTAAAATATCTTTTGTGGCCAACTCTCCACAATCACACGGACTTGGGGCATGATGCTTACTACAAATATAATTAACAAATTAGAAAACAAACTTTGATATGAATGTAACCATTTCATGAAGGAAAATTAAGTAATCAAGAAACCTAACTAATTAACCACGGGACTAAAACTTCGTATGCAGGAGCATAAAATTTCATTCCCTAGAGTTGCATAAAATGATAACCACTCTTAGTCCAGTTTCTGTTTAGAGTAACGAACTTGTTCAACAACTAGAATCCATTAAAGTTTCAAACATTTTGATTAAATGTGACTAACTTCTCGCTACCACATAATAGTGGATAATACTTCTTGTTGTCACTATTCGGCTATTCGACTATACAACCCTTTATACTTTCAATCACAATTCACGACTTGTAATTACTTGGGTAGTTTGATCTATTATTTGTTTGTGTCCATCCTGTTAAGTAGTTTAATAATACATTAAACTAGAATAAATGAATTATAAAATGACTCATTTTATATTCTCTATATTCAATCTTTTACCCCCGACCCATCACCATTTGAGCTATTATAAAGGGTATAGCCCCAAAGGCCAAACAACAGGCCCATCACCATTTGAACTGTTTTAGAGCGTTTGCAGGCGGTGCGTTATGGCCCAGCGTTAAGCACCCATACGACGGCGCAATGGATGACCAATCGCGTCATAACGTCCGCGTTATCCGTGTAACGCGGGTTAAACACAATTTTATTTATTTATTTTTTCAAAACTAACGGTAACAATTTTAAAAAAAAGTAGCCATTAGAGCCGTTAGAATTTATTATTTTTTTATTCTCAAACTCTTAAACCATTTCTATAAATACTCAACTTTATCTACAAAATTATACATTAAATCATCTTCTTTCTCTCTATAAATAAAAAAAACACCACAAAAAATGTTGCAACGCAACGATTATCGCTATCCGATTTCAACTCACCTTCATCCCCCGATTTTGGAATGTCGGAAGTTTTCAAGCACAACCCGGTGGTTTCACTTCACTACTCAGTGGAAACCCCAACATGCAACCTACATCCCATCAACAAGCCATGAACGAATGGCAAAATTTTCAATTTTGGCGATGGCAACACCAACAAGCGTCACAATCATTCCAACTACCACAAACACAAACCTTCCAACCGTCACAATCCTTCGAACCACCATAAGAAGAACCTAGCAGCTCTCATAAGAGAAAATGTAAAGGTAAGCAAAAACAACCGGTCGTGGAAGTCGAAGCCCCACCACCTAAGATTCAGTAACGGAGTTTGTCGGAGAATTGGATGCATGTCTTCAAGTGTAGAAGAAAAGGTAACTCGCAAAACGGACTAACTTTTTTGGTATCGTGTACTTGGTCATTTCAACAAAGGTTTGGCGGAACCATTCACAACGAACCAACTTACGGGAAAATGGACGGCTATGAGCAAATCTTTACGGTCTTTCATAGCATGTCACGGCCGTGTAGAGCGAGATAGAGGAAGAGGCGATGATGACAAAGCGGTTTACACGACGGCGTTAAATATGTACGAAACCGAAATCGAACGCCTATTTCGTCATCATAGTGCGTGGGAGAAGTTAATCACCAAAGTTTCTAAATCCCAAAGTCGTTGACGAAGCGGTAAAACTCGACGAAGACGGTAACGAGGAAGAACCGGAACTCTTTGGTCATGATGAAATCCCAAGACCTTTAGGGAAGCCACGAATACCTAAAGCCGCACGGTCCTCCTCGTCTTCTTATGTATCTTCAAAGCGTGACGAGTTTAACGACGACGTTGTCAAAGAACTTCCGAGCTTAGGATCATTAAAACAATGGAGATCCAAGACAAATGCCCTTTTTAGAAAATGAAATTTCTCCGTATGCCTACACATGATATGGAACCGGAAGATTGGGCAGAAGTCGGGAAGATTAAGGCCGAAATACGCGCCAAATTTGCGACCGAACGTAACATTTAGGTTCAAGTCGAAATAAGTAGTTTGTTTTTAATTATTGTAAACATATTTTATTTTTAAGTATTATTTTATTGCCTTTTTTATTTTAATATTAATCTAAGTTAATTTTATTATTAATGACAAAATATACTAAAATACATTGTTGAAGGTTTTCAAATTCTAAATATGTTTATAGTGATATTTGGTACCATGAACATAAGATATAATTGGCTCATTACACAATACAAAGTTCAAAATCAATAAATTAGCAATGTCAAACTATAAAAACAACATTTCAAAATACTTCAATAAGGAACCAAATTAGGCAATATATTCAAGCTTAGAGTTAGACTAATTAACTATTTGTTCGAAACTAAAAGTAACAAACAATCAATTTAAATCAACAAATAAAATTATACAGGGTTGGTCCTGATTTTTCTAATACCCTTGGCGAGTAGCTAAAAATATGCCCGTGGTAAAGAAGGTCATGAATGTATGTAAATATGATTAGTAGGTTGATGGACAGACTAGAAAAACTACTTCTAAACATTCTACTATTATAAAAGTTTTATAATAATCGTCTTTTGTGAGGTCTAGTATTGCAATTTGTGCTTCTTTTTTAATTACCTAAGATCCTTCACAAATTTTGTATGGCATTTTCACAAACACCTTGTGTGCAATACCTCCTAAACTTTTGTTGGATAGCAACATCAGATGTGTCACTAACTAGACATCAAATATTACTTTAGTGTTTAACGAATTGAAGAAATAAGAAAGAAGTATATACTTGGACCCTAAAAGATATGTCTCGAAAGTGTGATGTCTTGGGCGGTCGCCCGCCTTGACACCCTATAGGGCTGGCCATGACATTATGTTGACGGTCGATCCTATTAAATTTGAAAGTTAACTATGTGATCAATAGAAGTTATGTAATAATGAGTAAGTGGTTTGACACCATGAGCCGATCATGAATCTGAAAAATACAACAAGCTATTAAATAACACTTACAAATATTTTTTAAATACACATCAAGCGTCTGCATGCATGCATGGCGTACTTATTGAATAGAAAAGAAGATTACATGAAACAAGGTGAGCTGGAAATCTCCAAAATCACAACAGAACACACAAAAATCACCCAAAATTAAAAAGAAAGCAGGAAAAGCATATATATGCACAAGGCATATATACGTTAATTATTCGAACTCGCCTCCCATCGGCCAGCTAGCTAGCGCGCTAGAGCGATTTAAACATATACATTCTTCCTTTATCATTTGGATTCTTTTATTAAGGTGGATTGAAAATAAAAGCTGTAGGAATTGATGCCAGTGAAAACCCCGTCATGCTTCTTCGTGCTAACCCATGAACCAGAAGTTTGAAGATCACGCTGAGTGTAGGAGAAAGGGACATCGCAATGACCCCTTTTACACATCATGCTCACCTTCATTTTAGAAAATGGTGGAATCGTTATAGTGTAATTCGCCTCTCTTATGGTCTCTGTCGATTCCTCTTCTCCCCACTCATGCGTAGACCCATATTCAGCTGAGAGCTCGATCGCCCCTGAAACAATCGCTGGAACAAGATTGACTTCCAATGAAGCCGTTACACCAAATTTTACTGAAATACTGTTAGTCCAGCTCCTGGTCTTGGTATTATTTTGGGAAAATCTGAGATTCATTGTGTTTGCTTCTGAGGTATTATTGTCTCCATAACTATGGTCTACTTCTATGATTCGCTCATTATAAATCCTTGAATCGTTGAGACGATAGTCAAGATCTAAGAGCTTTCTTTTAATGACACACTCCTCAACTCTCAGCCTTGTTTGTCTTGAAATATTAGGATAATATGCACGCAAACAGTCAATGGAAGCGCCCTCGCTGAATGCTCCGCAGAAGTAGTTGTTGCCTAAACTGCGAACAGCAAACACATTGTCTTGTATATGGACAATGGAAAATAAGGTTTCAATAGTTTTGTCATCTTCTTCACCCTTTATCCAGTCATTTTTGCGTCTCCAGGACTGGCCGGTGTGCAAGTCCTTTATACGATAGCTTCCATCAGAGTTGTGTAAGAGTTCCTTGGCCACCAGTGGATCTCCGATATCCAACCCCGACACAAACTTCTGATATACGAGTCCTTCATAAAGGACAATGGAGCGGAGGTAATTGCCATTTAGGTCTTCAGATCTGAAGGCAACTTGAGAGGGAAGTATCACCACACTTTCCCAATTGATTGCTTTGAAAGTGGATCCAACAGGCGATACTCGCATGCCTTGATGGGTGTCACTATCATGGCTTATAGAGGAGTAGATCTCGGTCAGCTGAACGGGTCGTAAGCGTACATTTGTTGTTTCATCATCTTCCAAGGAATAAGGCTCGAACAACGTGCATGAGTCTTTTGAATCGTCTTCCTCTAGTTTTTTGGCCGACGCAACAATCCAAGAATTCGAGTCGATTTGGTTCATCACCAAATACTTGTTGTTATAACAAGATCTTATGTGCACAAATCGGTCCTCATCAGTGTTTGTTTGCTCCACTGCAAACTTAACCCTTGGACTCCAGATTGGTTCATCGCCGAATTTCAAGAACCCTGATGGTAAGTTGGATGAGATGTTATCCGTGACGCTCAAGTATTTGCCACCAGATTGAAGCACAAAGAAACTTGGGAGCAAGGCCATGGAAATGGGTGATGGTATGTGTTTTTGATAATGATGAATGGGCTTGATATGCTTATAACACATACCATTGCATCCCTTATATATACACACAAGTCATAGAAACATAAAACAAAGAATGCATTGAAAACGTGTTGGATGATTAACACTCAATTAGGAACTAGTACCATCAATTAATGGACCAACGAAAACTTAAATCGGCCATACAAAGAAAGTGGTCCTAAGAAGATTTTTCCTCTATGTACTAAAACTGGAAAACGTTATGTAGGAGTGTTTAGGGACTGTCATGTGCATCTTTTTAAGAGTGTAAGAAGCTAGGTGACTAGTAGTAGTATCGTTCATCCTCTCCGCTCGAACCCAATCACCTATGTGTTCATCAATTTCATTTTTATTGATATTCCTCCGTTTCTGTTTAAAAATCAAGGTTCTAGTTTTAGTTTTATCAATTTTGGGTTTTAATTGTTAAGTATTTAGTAAGTATTATGTCCTATCAGCTATATGTTCCTCAATTTCATTTTAATATATATATACTTTTTATTGGATTGTTTGAGATGACTACAAAGTAATTATCTAGCGTTGTTGTGAATAGCTTCAACATTGTTATCAAAGAATCGATTTGTTACCTTTTTAATCTTCACTCTACTTCAACTTATAGCTTGAACTCTCGAAAGCATTATTTGAAGTCGGGTTTAAAAGTTTTTACTCATCAATATCATGAACCGGAGAAACTTTCTTCGTGTATTTTTTATTCTCTAATTTAAAAGTTTTAGTTTTGGTTTTATGTAATCAGATAATTTAAGAAATATTTTAACAGTTTGAATTTTAAATCAGAACATTTTACATACAAACTTTCTGATTTTAGATAATGCAAGAGATTTTACTGTATTAAAAAAATCCAAGTTGGTGGACAAACCACGAGTTTTGTATGCCAATTCGATAACTAATAGAAAGCAGTGTGAGCCCCCGAAAAGGAAAGGTCTCGAGATCTATATCTATATATATCAATAGTTATTTCAATTTTCCACGATTACTGTGAATAAAAGGAAAACTGACTTGGACATGACCATATGTGTTAGTCCTTCTATCATAAAGATATCTAGGCATCATGTTATCGTGTTTTCAAACTGTTGGAAAAGCATTTCTGATAATGGCTCGATCTTTTTATAAGCCATGGCTTAAGTAGCCAGGTTTCAGTCCTGGAACCTACAACGGCAAAATGATTTTAAATTTTTAACTAAGTCCATCCACGATATGATTAGGTCTTGTTGAAAAAAAATGTCCCCTAATAAAATAATTAATTAATTGCACCCTCGCCTTGACACACATGTCATTCTAGTCTGCACACACGGGTATTGACTAATAATGGTGAGTCCTTTTAATTAAACCTAGAGATTACCCATCAACTAAACGAACTAGTAGATCATGACTCGTTAAAAGCTCAGCTTGTGTCGAGTTCGACAGGTTCGAGCCTAATTTAGAGCACGTTTAATAAACTAGCTCGATAGCTTTAGACACGATTGTTTATTTACATGTATACAAAATAAAATGACATAAATAATATAATAAATGTTTAAAGATAACTCATTGATTTTTAATAAAATTTCTCTATAATTGTATTTTTATGGCTCCGATATTAAGAAGCCATGGGTTTAAGTTGGTTTTGCAAAATGGCACAATAAATTGTTTAAGTTTGATTATTTTTAAAACTTCTTTTAGTTGTGACAAAAGTATGTATTTTCATTGAACAAGTACAAACGCTCACATGAGTAAATAACAATATTAGATTTACTCCCATTTACAAGTGCTTCAAAAGAAAAAACAATACAACTAACAAAAAAAAGTTATTTAGAAAACTAAAGTGTTAGACAAACACAATCTTAAAGGTTATGGTAATTGGAAATCAACTTCGTGACGAGTGTATGTTTATATAAAAAAGTTCACAAAATTAAACCATTTATTACGAAGTACATTTTAGATCGTGTTTTTTGTTTTTGTGAAAGGTTTTCGGGTAGTAAAAATAGGAAAAACTTTTGAAAAAGACTGAAATAAAATAAGCTGAATGCACCTTATGATATCGTAGCCAGGTTTCAAACTCGGAACCTACGACTGTTAAACCCGCCATGCTTCTGTTGCGTGCGCCACTCTGATTTGTTATTCAAAAAGCCTATGTCCAAAAAAATCTGATTGACTATGTAAAGAACAAAATGTAATTTCACAACATAACTCAAATGCTATTTCTTTCTGGTATATTTCTATAATATACATGTGTCGAAATGACATTTATATGAGGAGAATGACGGATATCAAAAATAAAATAAATGGAATGCACTTTATAATATCGTAGCCAGGTTTCAATCTCTCCTACGACTGTTGGACTCACCTCGCTTCTGTTGCGCCATTGTAATTTGTTATACTCGATGTCAAAAAAGCCAAGGTCCGAAAAAACTTTCCTTGACAAAGTGTAAATCAATTTACAAGGTTAGAAGCTGACCAATGGCACTGATATTGTCAAAAGAAAAACGACGGTAACACGAGACAAAGGTCAATGTAACTGAAGAAGGAGATTGCGAAGCCAAGCTGCTACAACAACAACATTGGCAACCGCATACTTAACTTCAGTGCTAGAACGAGAGACTACATGTTGAAGCTTGGACGACCAAGACACCAGATTATCGCCAAGAAAAACGCAAAACCTTGATGTTGACCAACGAGTATTATAACACCCAGCCCGAACATCATTTGTGACAACCGTCTAAACTAAGGTCGAGAACGCTAACTTGTGACTTCTAAGTGTTTATTTCTATTCCCGATATGACTAACTTTATGTGCTATGTGGTTTCGTAGACATAACTCTAAAGCTAAGCTCGATGTAACTCACACAAAACTCTTAAACGAAAGCTTACGTCATTTAAACTTTTAAGCGCGGATCGGGATCGAAATCATAATTCAACTTCCGAATCAATATATGTAAGTCCTAATACCAAGAAAACACTTAATGAACTTTACTAAGTTCATAATCTAACATATTAAAAAACGCTAGTTAACGAAAAGGTGCAACGAAACAATAATACAAAAACAGCCAAAACTCAAAAATGTTTACCAAATTGGTCCAGGACGCCGCACAAAGGCCTTGTGCGCCGTCCTGGAAGGACCAACTCCGAAAATTATTTGAAATTTTGCATGTCTCAGTTTCTACAACTCTTATACCAATCCAACTCGGTTTTTAGTCATCATTCACTGTAAGTTGGCAGTCTCAAACACCCCTTTCATTACTTTACTTATTTTCTATTCATTTTCATTTTATAAAAATACAAACACACACTCAAAACACACACATAAGAAACTCTCTCAAAAACTCTTCCACCCACCTCCATTTCCAGAAACTTACAGCCACCAAAAGTCATATTTCACACCACTAAAAACCATTCTAATAACAAAGGAAGCAAGGGGGATCAAGGCATTTCGGTTTCAAGCTAATCTACCGATTTTTGGAGCTCAAAACTTGTCTAAACTATCATCTAAACACTTTCGTCCGGTAGAAATCCTTTTCCTATCTATATTTACTATTTTCATATGTTGCATGGACGATCTAACCATCAAAAATAAGTTTTTACAAAGTTTCATAACACATTTTATACAAAAACGGGTTTTTGTCAAAATAATACTTATATCTACGATTTTATGGATAAAATCTAAGTACAAACTGTCAAAATGACATATTATGAAGGTTAAACCAACTGCATGTCGAAATCTATGGTTGGAATAAACGATTTTGCAAGAAAAACCCGAAAACCACGAGCTGTGCGCCGTCCCTAAGGCCAGGACGACGCATCGTGGCTCTGAGGCACTCTGTGCGTCGTTCCTAAGGCCAGGACGGCGCACAGGTCTGCTTGCTTTCCCGAAATTTGTCGTTTTGGCCGTTTTAAGCTTGTGTACACCGCTGATTTTCTAGAGACTTGATATATATGACTGAGTTTGGTAAAAGCAATAATATTGGTGACTTGTGTAGGACTATTTGGACTAAAACGAACTCGTTATTATGATTATGTGATATATGTGAAATGTGAGCGGGAAAGTGACTATGGAATTTTGGAAATGAAATTTGGGCGCGGAAGCGCTGCCCAAATTTCGTTGGAAATTCCAAACCACTTCAGCGACCAAATTATACATATCATATTAATAAAAACGCTAAACTTGGACTTTTCAGGCTAAACATAACGATAACCATTTCGAACTATTTCTGGAGCAATTTAACCTTGACATTTAAAGTTAACTAAAGACTATTTATTATATTATACAATAACATAATAACACTTGAACAAAACTTTGTATTATTAGGCTTTCGGTGATTCCCGGCACACTTTCCGACCGTTCCCGCTTACGATTATCTTCGCAACCAGTGAATTACAAACCCCTACTCTTTTAAACGCTTTTAATACTTTTGGGGTGAAATGCGAGTCTTAGGCTTAAACATATATTTAAGCTGGAAAACGCTTTATTACTTGAATGCTAACGAAAACGATTTGATACTCGAATGCTATTACGAAAACACTTATGCATTTTGAATGCTACTATGAAATGCTTTGATACTTTGAATACTAAAATGAATGACTATTTTTCCGGCATTGTTGAGGGTTTTGCCAACAATGTCGAGGACACGAAAGCTATATTTGCCAATGACTAAATCAATCGATCGTCATGTTGCGGACTTTGTACAACATGGACGTGAGAGACCATTAAAACTCCCAACACTACCAAGGACATTAGTTGCTATTAATCCCTTTGGAAAGGACCGTTAGTAGATATGATAGCGCTATTACGGTAGATTGACCCTCACCACAACGACTTATAACGATGGTGCATAATACTAAATGGGTAGGCTTTAGGCTTAGCAACGATCATTGGGCAATACTTAGGATTGTCACATAGTCGCGCTATGTGGTCAATGCCTATAAACATGAATGCTATACTCTATACATTTTTATGTGACAACTATTTTGAATGCGATACTCTATGCATGGTTATGCAACTACAATTTGAAAACTACACTTTACGCCAATTTCTTGTGCGTTGAAACTTATGCTTTTACTTAAACTTGTAGCTCACTAACTACGTCTCCCGCAGTTAATACTTGACTCGTATTTTCAGGTAACGAGTAAGCTAGCTGATGACTTTGTGCTTTTGGGCGAATGACTTCAAGAACGGGAAGGGTTTGGGTGGTTTGGTTGAACACCCCATTTTGTATTTCAGATATGTAAACTTTGTTTTAAACTTTGTAAACCTTGGATATTATGTTTTTCTTTAATATAATTTGGCGTTTATCTATATCTTGTGTATCGAATGCTATTTCTCTTCACATCCTGTGTTTCCGCTTTAGCGGGGTGTGACAGACTTGGTATCAGAGCGCAAGGTTATAGTGAATACCGATTTTTTTTCAAAAATCAAACTATAACCAGTTTCTAAATGAAATATTTTAATTAACCAAAACGTGAAGGCATTGTTTAACTTGAATTATTCGTAGCCTGATCACCTATGAATAATTTGGACTAAATCATGCCAGAACGGGATTGGTAAACACTAAACGAACCTCCCCGAGAATTCTTGAAGTCAAACCCACATAGACCTACATGCTATACTTAAGATACTCTATGTGCTCAGCTTATTACTAACGCTAACATGAGCCATATCTTCGAACTAAATCGTTATCGATCTAGGGTATGTCGAGAGGGAAAGAGATAGCTACGTCAGTCGACCAAACCGAACACTCTCACGAATCCCAATCACGCTCTAGGAGTCAGCAATCGTCACCACTCACCCTACGTTACCTCCGTCGGGACGGTGAAGGAAGCTCACGATTACCAACACGCCGCGCACGACACCCACCGAATCGTCACTCGAGACCTCAGATAACTACGCCACCACCACCCCCTGTTCGCGGAGTGACTCCCGAAGAAATCCAAGCGCTTTGTAACATGTCCGTCGACCTCCGCGGATACACACGAGTCGTGAGAGATCACTCCCACCATATACGTGGTTTGTACACCGAGGTGTTACGCACAAAGGCAATGGCACGAAAGGAAATTCGAGCAGCACGTAACTTGATGTTGATTAGCATAGTACTAGTATTCCTTATGGTTGTATTGGTTGTATTTAAGGTTTAGAGGTTGTTGTAAGATGTCTTTTGGGTTGTAAGCAAAACATGTAGTTATGAAGGATTATAAGCGTAGTGCTTTATGTTGGTTGGTAATGTACGACAATAGTCGATGATGTTGGATTTTATAAGAACATCAAATTTTGAGCGATATATAAAATGGACGGATTATAATTACGATTGTTGTTGTTCTTGTTATTTCCCATTACTTGAATCTGAAGTGAAAAATATCAAAACCCTAAACCCGAATTCTCTCTTGTGTAGGAAAATGGCCGATCACAACGAAGAGTGCATGGTTCAAAGGATCAATGCCAGACTGAACGAGGCAATACCCAACCTCATAGCCCGAATAAACTCGGGTATTAACCAGGGAGGACCAAGGGGAAACAACAATAACAACGAACAGAACAACAACCAAGGAAATAACAACCAACAACACAACAATCAGGAAAACAACAACCAGGGAAATAACCAGAGGAACAACCAAGGTTGTAGCTACAAGACCTTCATATCCTGTAGGCCAAAAGAATTCCACGGCACTGAGGGCGCCATTGGACTATCGCGCTGGATCGATAGTATGGAAGTTGTGCTAAGGATCAGCCAGTGTGCTGAAAACAAGAAGGTGGAATTCACTTCTTGCATGCTTCAGGGACGAGCACTAACCTGGTGAAACAGCCAGCTACAGGTCCAAGGTCCGGACACTGCATACAACATGTCATGGGCAAGGTTCAAGGAACTGCTGGTAATTGAGTACTGTCCCAAAGAGATCTTGAAGAAGCTCAAGAACGAACTCTGGAATCACTCCATGGTGGGGACTGACATCGACACCTACGTCGCACGATTTCATGAACTCGCAAATCTAGTACATGAATTAGTAACCCCCGAGGACAAGCGAATTGATCACTTCATTTGGGGACTCTCACCCAAGATAAGAGGCATGGCGACAGCTACCGAGCCAGCCACGATGCAGCAGGTTGTGAGCTTGGCAAGCCGCCTAACCCATGACTGGATAAGGAACGGAGGAGTATCAAAGTCGGGTGCAGAGGACACTAAAGGAAAGCGCAAGGTTGAGGACACGTCGGGGAACAGAAGGGAGCGTTTCAACAAGAAGGCCAAGACAGTGAGGAACTATGGAGTAGCCACGACAGAGAATACCGGCTATCACGGAAAGGCGCCGAAATGCGATAGGTGCGGTTATCACCACGGAGGTGACTGCCGGTCATGTACCAACTGCAACCGCCTCGGTCACTGGACTCGACACTGTAAGGAAATGAACGCTGGACCGCAGCAGGCGGGAAGGCAGCAGAATGAAGGACAACGACCAGCCGGGAGGCCACAACAGAATGATAGGCCTCACCAAGGAGAATGTTATGAGTGCGGTAGTAGGGAACACTACCGAAATGCTTGTCCTAGGCTAAACCCTGCCTGAAACCCAAACCAGAACCACAATCAAAACCCACCGCAAAACCAAAATCAGAACAATCATAGGGGAAACGATGGGGGACAAGGCCGTGGCAGAGCCTTCGTGATTGGTGCTGAAGAGGCAAGAAACGAACCCCGGGTGATTGCAGGTACATTTCTCCTTAACAACTATTATGCCTCAGTACTGTTTGACTCAGGCGCGGACAAAAGTTTTGTGTCCTTAGAGTTTAGGCCTTTGATAGCATTAGAAACCGAACCCCTAGGTGAAAAATTTATGGTAGAATACCCAAATGGGCAAGAATACCAAGCTAGCGACGTAATTAAGAATTGCACAATAACCCTAGCTAACCACTCTTTCGAAATAGATCTAATCCCTATCGAACTTAAGAGCTTTGACGTAGTAATAGGAATGGATTGGTTGACCATCCGAGACGCAAGGATATTTTGTTTAGATAAAACGGTACGAATGTCGTTAGGAGATGGAAAGGAATTGATAGTACAAGGAGATAGGCCGGGCCAAACCTCGAAACTTATATCGGTGATGAAAATGCGCAAGCACTTGAATAAGGGCTGTTTTGCATTGTTAATAAACGTGAGGGACAAACAAGCAAAAGCATCAGACCTTAAGGATGTACCGATAGTTAGAGACTATCCGGAAGTATTTCCCGAAGAACTACCCGGACTACCACCTCAGAGGCAAGTTAAGTTTAGAATCGAGGTAGTTCCTGGAGCGGCACCGGTGGCAAGGACGCCATATCGACTAGCTCCGAATGAGATGCAGGAATTATCCAACCAAGTTCAAGAATTATTGGATAAAGGATTTATCCGACCAAGCTCATCACCATGGGGAGCGCCGATCCTATTCGTAAAGAAGAAGGATGGATCGTTTCGCATGTGCATCGACTACCGAGAATTGAATAAACTAACCGTCAAGAACCGATATCCTCTTCCACGAATCGACGACCTTTTCGACCAACTCCAAGGCGCAACCTACTTTTCAAAGATTGACTTAAGGTCCGGATATCATCAAGTGTTGGTTTCTGAGGATGATATACCGAAAACCGCATTCCGCACTAGATACGGACACTACGAGTTCCTGGTAATGCCGTTCGGACTCACGAACGCACCGGAAATATTCATGGATTTGATGAATAGGGTATGCCGACCGTATCTAGACAAGTTCGTTATTGTATTCATCGACGACATCCTAATCTACTCGCGCAACAAAGAAGATCACGCAGAGCACTTAAAACTATTATTGGAATTACTCAAGGAACAACAACTCTACGCAAAGTTTTCTAAGTGCAAATTCTGGCTGCGTGAAGTCAAATTTCTCGGTCACGTAGTCAATGGATCCGGAATCCACGTTGACCCATAAAAAATCGAGGCTATAGAGAATTGGAAGACTCTCAAAAGTCCGACAGAAATCCGCCAATTTTTAGGATTGGCTGGGTATTATCGGCGATTCATTCAGGATTTCTCTAAGATAGCTAAACCCCTAACAAAGTTAACCCAAAAGAACGAGAAGTTCAACTGGGGAGATGCTCAAGAACAAGCCTTCAATGTCCTGAAAACGAAACTTTGCAACGCTCCGATCTTAACTCTTCCTGAGGGAAACGAAGACTTCGTAGTTTATTGTGACGCATCTAACCTAGGATTAGGTTGTGTATTGATGCAACGAAATAAGGTCATAGCTTACGCATCGCGACAACTTAAGAAACACGAGGTCAACTACGCTACACACGACCTAGAACTAGGAGCGATAGTTTTTGCCCTAAAAATCTGGAGACATTATCTCTACGGAACCAAATTCACGGTATTCACGGACCATAGGAGTCTACAACACATACTAGATCAGAAGCTACTCAACATGAGGCAAAGGAGATGGTTGGAACTCCTTAGCGACTACGACTGCGATATTAAGTATCACCCTGGCAAAGCGAATGTCGTAGCAGATGCCTTGAGTAGGAAAGAGAGGCAACAGACGGCTTGAGTACGTGCACTAGGAATCTACCTTAAACCCGACTTGAGAACGCGTATAGCAAGTGCCCAGCATGAGGCTTTGAAGACAGATAAGATAAAGGTCAAAACCCTCCATAATCACGACAAGGATTTTGTAAGAAAGAGCGACGATGTCTATTATTTTAAGGGTCGAGCATGGATTCCTACGACTAACGAATTAAGGAAGGCCATTATGGATGAAGCACACCGAACGCGATATTCCATTCATCCAGGGTCAAGCAAAATGTATAAGGACCTCAAGGAACATTATTGGTGGCCTGGAATGAAAAGAGACGTTGCTTTATACGTAGAGAAATGCCTCACTTGTGCGAAAGTGAAGGCCGAATATCAAAAGCCATCTGGATTACTACAGCAACCCGAGATTCCCGAGTGGAAATGGGAGCAAATCACAATGGACTTCGTCACAAAGTTACCCCGAACATCAAAGGGTAACGACATGATCTGGGTTATAGTGGATCGACTAACGAAGTCAGCACACTTCATTCCCATTAAGGAAAGTTTTAACGTAGAAAAACTTGTCCAAATATACATCAACGAGGTAGTGACACGTCACGGGATACCCACGTCAATCATCTCGGATAGAGATACTCGCTTCACTTCCAGATTCTGGAAGGAATTCCAAGAATCGTTTGGCACACGATTGGACTTAAGCACGACTTACCATCCGCAGACCGATGGTCAAAGCGAGCGCACTATAAAAACACTAGAGGACATGCTGAGAGCATGCGTTATCGACTTCGGAGGAAGTTGGGATAACCACTTACCACTAATAGAGTTCTCTTACAATAACAACTACCATGCTAGCTGTAGGTGCATTTGTTAGTTACTAGATTCATATGTAATTAACGTTTATTCTATTATCAGTCTTTGTATTGTTTGGATATTAATATTGAGTGTTTGATTAATTATACGCTTGAACGTTTACGTTATTATGAATTAATCAAATATGTGTTTTGTGATGTTTTAATAATATTCAGATTCATTCGCACGGATGAGGATGATATCCGTGCGTATGAAAGTTCCATTCGCACGAATCAGTTAAGTAAACAAAGTGTTTAGTAACATGTTACATTCGTACGGACGAGATCATGTCCGCACGAATAGGAAGTAATCCGTACGGATGAGATCACATCCGTACGGATGAAAAGCTGGGCCTATATATACCCAGCTAGGTTTCTGCATTACGTAAGTTTTGCTAGGGTTTTCGTGAGTGCGTTGAACTGCTGCTGCTCCGTTTCTTATTGTTCCAAAGTGTTATTAAAGTATAATCAATCATCCGAATAGTCTTCCTTAGGTCTGATCTTATCAACAATCGTTGGTTTGATTCCGTTTCCGAAGGTTATATATTCGCTAGATAATCGATAGTTTATTTCCGCTAGATTATTGATATAACGTTGAGTTTCTTAAGATCACACACCCCCAACAAAGTGGTATCAGAGCGTTGGTTGTAGAAATCAACGTTCTTCTAGTGATTTCCTTAAGATTTTTCGGTTTTTTGATTGAAACTTACGTTTGGAATTTTACGTTCAAAAGTTTGTTTTTGTTGTCTTAAAACGTTTCTGGGTTGTTTAGGTTAAGTTCTAGGCAGATAGGAAGCGTTTTGGTTTAGAAAATCGAGTTGTAGATCGAGTTTTAGCAAAACCCTATGGTTTCAGCGGCGCATACGAACGAAGTTCTTGAAAAGTTCTCATCCGCACGAATAGGCATTCATCCGTGCGGATCTAGGATTCATTCGTGCGAATCTAGAATTTTTGCTTAAAACGTTTAACTTTTAGTTCATCCGTACGAATAGGTTTCCTCCGTACGAATAGGAACTCATCCGTGCACATTAGTTTGTTCATCCGTGCGAATAACTCATTCGTATAGAGTTTTAGGTTCTCTGTCTCGTTCGTACGAATCACTCACATTCGTACGTATCAAGTATCTCATCCGTACGAGTCAAAGCAGTTCATCCGCACGAAGCAGTTTAAATTGAATTTTCACTTTTTAAAATGCAATACGCTATGGCTAGTACCAATTCTAAAATGTCGGAAATGTTAATTAATGATGCTGAAACTGGAAGTATAAACAAGGTCCCAAAACTAATTTCAATGGACGACTACCCACACTGGAAACCTCGGTTTGAAATTCATATCAACGGATTGGACTCAAAAATGTGGGATATGATTAAAAATGGATATACTGAACCTATTGGTGAAGATGGAGATCTCATTCCCATTCATAGATATACCGAGGAACAAAGGAAGAGTTACGATATTGAGAAAAAGGCTTATTCTTATTTATGTCAGGCAATTCCTAGATCTGTGTTTCATCAGTACAAGACATACAAGTTATCGAAACAACTGTGGGATGCTTTTGAATTAGACTGTGAGGGAAACAACAAGTTGAAGTCGATGAAGGGAAGAGCACTGAAAAAGGAGTTTGACAATTTTACTTGCTTACATGGAGAATCACTGTTCGATCTTATCAGACGTTTTCAACATCTGATTAGTGAGATGCACGCATATTCAGTGGTTACAACTGGTCCAGAACGAGTAGAATGCTTTGCTGATGCTTTACCAGGCAGCTAGAATGGGTATATTGAGATGTTAAAGGAAAGTGGTTATCTTGCTCGCACTACTTTAAATGATCTATTTACCAAGCTGAGAGAAAAGGAGCAGGATGACAAGTTTCGTGCTCAGAGAAAGGGACACACTCAAGATCATTCGTTATACTACGCTGATCCCACTCCAGCCACTCCTACTCATGCTCCACTGAAGACAGCTTTTTCCTGCTAACACCTCGAGTAATTCAGGAAATTCTGGGTGTTCAAAATCAAGCTCTAGTCAAGGCACTCCGGCTCAAAAGTCTCCAGCTTAAACTACTTCTGAATCAGTTGCTACAAGTTTGAAAATCGAGCACTTTCATAAAGGAAATGTTGATGGTGTAAACGAAGATATGGCTATGTTGACCACCTTAGTTGCGTCCTATGATAACTTGTTGCAGGGTAAAATTGGGAACATAAACTTAACTGGTGAAGATTACGAGCAGATTGATCGTGATGAGATGGAACGAATCGACATTATGTGGGGTTTCACTAATCTTGTTAGGAGGGCAAAAGAATATGTGAAAAGGACTGGTAACACAATCGGCGCCAACAAGGAAACTAAATATGGTTTCGATGTGTCTGCCATTACTTGTCACAACTGTGGAGAAAAAGGTCATTTTGCTCGTCAATGTGAAAAGCCAAAACGACCAAGGACTGTTCAGAATCCTTTCAGAGATCAGCAAAATAGAAGGGTGAACAGAAATGCTCCTGAGGTGAACAAGAATACTGCTATGGTGACAACTGGCACAAATATCTCTACTGGTACAGAGAATTCAGATGTCAAGGCTTTGGTTTTTCAATCTGACGAAGGATTGGATTGGCAATTTCAAATTGATAACAATCCATCTGATGCTGAAGTCAACATTGTGAAGATTTTGAATCTCAATGAAGAAAGTGACGGGGAGGAGTCTGTTACATCTGAAGAATCATCTGAGGAATCTTCGGAAGAATCGGAAGCACCAGAGAAAAAGAGGGAGTTTGCAATGATGGCAGGTACTGCAGAGTCATCAAAGGTACAATCTGAAACTAAAATCACTTCCTGTTCTAGGTGTTTTGTTTTAGACGAACGAGTAAATGAGCTTAGAAAAGAAAATAACAATCTTGTTGAGGAACTACGTAAAAATAAGATTGTTAAAGGAAATGAAAAACTGTTTTCAGAAAAGAACAAACTTTTGGCAAAACAAGTCAGTGATTTGGAAATAGCGTTGTTAAACAAACAGGACTCCATTAACAAATATTTAAAAGATATTGATGCCCTTAAACGTGAAAATGCTTCTATAAAAATCAGTTTTGAAACTTTAAATCAACAAGTTAGAAGTTATTCCACCGCATCATACCTTTTAGATCATATCTTGAAAGAAAAACGTCCTGAGAATGGGGAAGTGAGGAAATACTGAACTAAACTGAACATGTAAATTGTCAAATAGTATGCTGAACGTAACGTTTACACATGTCAGTTGTAGGATATATTGGTAGACTTATCTCACTGAAACTTGACGAACATAAATCATTTTAAAATGGTTGTGGCAGATATCAAATTTAAATTTGAATCGTTATGGATATGTCTCAAAGACTGTCTAAATGATATCTGGAGATCAATAACAATTGAGAACACTGTAAACAGCACACAACAGTCGAAATTAAATTGTTAAAATATTATGATTAGCTTTTGTCTTGTAGTGTTTGTGGCTTTTCGCTGGATCAATTCGAAAATAGTAAATATTAGGCGTAATATCAGAAAAAAATACAGTATGTCAGTATATATTGAAGCAATTAAGGGCCATTCCAGTGATTTTGGGATAACATTCTTGAATGATTTGATCAAGATCAATGAATTAAAGAAATGATGTGAATACCAAAATAAGACACAGTCTATTAAAGATCAAATACAAAGTAAGAGATAAGTAAACAACTTCAAAAATACCTTGATGGATGAACAGAAGTATAAGGTCGAAAGAATGATCATACTTCGAGCATTCCAAATAAAGGGTGAGGAAGTACTTAAAAACTTCAAAAATACTTGATGGATGAACAGAGTTATAAGGTCTAAAGAATGATCATAATCGAGCATTCCAAATAAAGGGTGACGAAGTGCTTATTCTCTGAATGGTGTAAATTAAATGTTTAACGATCAAGAATCACTGGTCCTTATTGCCTGTGCAGTGGATGACATACTGACATACGAAATAAATATTATGATATTACGTCTGGTATTTATGAAAATAGAATTGAAAAGGCTGAAAAGTTAAGAGGACAAATACACGAACATACATACAATTCTAATTATGATATAATTTTGATGACTGTTAAAATTCAAAATGTGTGTTGATATCTATGTTCAAAATATTGGGAGATCTTATCGAGATAACCAGTTTGAAAGAAAATGTCAAGCGAATGTTTGTTTAAGTTTAAGAGGACAAATATACCAATAATCGTCAACTGATATGTTAATAGTTACTACGAAAAATGAATGACAATGCTATGTTTCAGTATCAGTCTGATCCCTTATTCGAAAAACACAAAAAGAATGTGAAATTTTCAGTTTATATAGTTGTTATTTCAATTATTCTGTCTTAGTTAAAATTTCTTTTGATTTATCAAAAACAGAAAAATACAAAAAGATTTTATTTTATTTTATTTTGATTTTCTTTTGTTAGTTTTACGGTTGCTTGTCGTGACTTGAGATTTAAATATGAAACCGAGATAAATGTCAAATTCGTAAAGTCATGATTGTTGATGAAGTTTTTGGTTAGAATCTTTTGAAATTATGTTTCATTGAGCAAAACGTTTATCTTTTCTGAAATTGATAATTTTATGTGCTTTAACGTTTACTTGATGTTTGAAGAAAAGTGAAATTTTAAGTTTATGAGCTCTATAGCACGTTCGTACGGAGGTAAATTACATACGCACGGATAAGCTACTCAATCGCACGAATCAAAGGGAAGGTATTGTTTAGGCTGAAAATTCTCCTTCGTGCGAATGAATGTCCTTCACATTCGTGCGAATGTCCTTCACATTCGGGCGAATGTCTTTCACATTCGTGCGAATGAAAAATAGGTATATATATGTTTCAGATCCGTCAGCGCTGTTCACTTTTCATACCACATTCGTCCGAATTGAGAGAAATTTTCACAAAATCTCAAAGTGTACGAAAGAGTTTTTGATTCCCATTTTATTGTACAAATTTGTATTGCGATTCCAACCATCTAAAACACATAAGGTATAGTGGCCGTTTTGGGGACAAATTTTTGAATTTTAAGTCCGAAAAATAACTTAATCAATCGGTCATATATGTGTGTTTGTAATGGTTAATTGGGTTAGGGGTTCAGTTAATCGGGGTATAAGGAACGTGTTGGTATAATTTCTGTGACGAAAAACAAGTGTTTATGAAAATCTAGGTTTTTGGAAAACCAACAGTTCCGATGAACTCCATCCGCACGAATGTGATTTCATCCGTGCGGATAGGATCATCATTCGTACGAATGTTCAAGTCATACGTACGAATGTACAAAATGTAATCTGTTTGTTTTGATTAGTTCATCCGTACGGATACATACTGATCCGAGCGGATGAATATGTTCATTCGTACGGATGGCCATAACAGAAACATAAAAGTTTGAATTTTATTCTAACTGTTTTGCGCTCGATGTTTAAATTTCTGTTTGCAGGAAAATGGCTGAAATCCCCGTTTCTAACGTTGATGCAACTGTGGCACAATCCTCTCAATCTCATAGCGCTGGCTTGATCGTTGGTACGAAGAACAATATGTGCGCTTTTCTAAACGAGGAGACTCGCAATGCCACACGTTTTGCTGGAATCATCAAATTCTTGAAGCGATCAAGAATTTTCAAGGCTATCTCTACTGAGCATGTGCCTTACTTGACTCATGTATCTGCTTTCTGGGAAAATGCTGAAGTTGTACGTGCAGATGGAAAGGTTCAAATCCACAGTTCCGTTCTCGGGACTGATGTCGTGATTGATGAACAGGTTATCCGAGAAGTTATCGGCTTTGAGGATTCAGTGGAAATGCCTACGAGGCTGAACAAGTATCTGGTCAGAGGGTTGTTTCTGAGGGTGAAGTACAACGGTGATATTGAAAAAGGAGTGATCACGAAGTCGGGGTTCAGCATACAATACAAGTATCTGTGCCATGTGTTACAGCACTGTTTGAGTCCTCGGAGAGCTGGACATGATGAAATGCGAGAGACTATTCAGAGCGCGTTTGCTGCATTGGTGCTGAACATTCCGTTTAACTTTTCGGGAATGATTTTGCAGCACATGACGGAGAATTTGGAGATGAAGAAGCAGAAGTATTTGATGTATGCTAGATTTGTGCAAATGATCCTGGATGTGAAGATTCCAAACTTGCCAAAGAATGATGATGATGCAATCAATCTAGACGTGATGAATGACGCAACTATGGTACTCATGCTTTCATACAAGGGCAAGGATGTGAAGCCTACGGAGAAAAGACTGATTGGGCATCTTGCTAATCCAGAGTATGTCTGTCCTGGTGGTAAGAAATGGCGACACAAGGACAGTGAATCAGATACTGAGGATATAGTTGTGCCTCAATCTGATTCCGATGAGGAGGTTATTCCGGTTGAATCTCCTGTTACTGGTACATCGTCATCTCAAGTTGAGTTACGAGATGAAGACGATGTTGTTTTGAGTACTGAGGAGATTTGCATTAAATAAAAGAAAAGCTGCTTCTGCAGGAAGGTCGTTGGGAGATATTTTGAAGAAAAGGGAGAAAGCTTCAAAACGTTTCAAGCTGGTGAAGCGTACAGACAGTACTCCAAAGATGATTGCCAGTTTCAGTTCCTCCTCCTACAGCTTCTCAGTCACAACAAGGTCCTCAACAAAGCGAACCTATCATGACGACTGCCACCATAACAACAATAACTGCTGGTGGATCATCGTCGTCTATGCAGATTCCTGATTCAGCTCAGCTCTCTATTTTGAATTCTATGTTGTTGAGTGTTTTAGCTAAACAACAGCTACAGGATGATGAAATTAAGAGACTGAATGCTTTGGTGGCAAAAGGGGAGGCAGAAAGAGCTGAAATGTCGAAGAAGATTGAGGATCAGAATTTATTGGTTGATTCTCAGAAGCAGTTGATTGAGGATAAGAACAAGGAATTCGAACGTCTCACTGCAGAACAATCAGAAAAGATCAAGAATTTGGAGAATGCTACCAATCTGATACAAGACAGTATGTTTGCAGGTGATGATGGTATATTCAGACTCAAAGGACCAGTCGATGAATCTGCTGACCCGTCTGGTGAAGGAAGTGAAAACACGGAGTCTGATGAAGCTGGTAAAGAACATCCGAGTGAATCGCAGCATGATATTACTCCTATTTCACATAAAAAGTCCAATTTAACTTACATTTTGGATATGCAGGGGGTAATACAGTTTAGTGTTGATCACGACAAAGAAGAAGGAGAGATAGTACATAGTCTGTCCAAAGAACAGATTGCAGAATTATTCGAAATGAATCCCGATGAAGTTATTTCTGACGAATCTGCATCTGCTTCTGACGTAAATCCTCCCGATTCTGACAATGATGATGATGAGATAGTGTTCGAGCCAAACGTTGATTCAACAGAGCCTATCTATCAGTCAAACGATTTCCAAGATCTTCCTGATGATGATGCAATGTTTAACGTCAATGATGAAGATCTTAATCGGAAGTTAGAGAAACATCCGGCGTCCAGTCAAGCTACATCAAATCAAGAAGAATTGAATGTTAAGAAAGCTGAATGGCGTCAGGCAGTGAAAGGATGTTTTCGCCCGTCTCGACAAGTTGTTCAACCAGATTATGCGAAGTTTTACTCTTTGAAGGGTGCGAAGACTGAGGGTCAGATAATAAGTTGGGCATACTTGGAGGATTTGAATGTTTATGCAGTCAAGAGAGAACGGGGAATAGATTATTTTAAACGAGCTCACGATTTGAAGACGTTTCCATATTTTGATATGATGCAATTGGCTCGTCTTAAGTTGCTGTACAGTCAGTCAGATGATGAAGCAGCTTGGTTGGAGAAGCAGCTTCATTACGAGTTCAAATCATCGTGGAAATACCTTAGGCCACAGTATCCAAAGATTACCTACTCCAAAGATCGAAAGAATCGGAGAACAGGTAAAGCTTTGAAGCATGTCAAGTATACAACGCCAAAGGTGATGGAGAAGATTCCACAACGCAAAATGCAGACGAATTTTCATCGAAGATTCAAATGGTGGTACTATGATGATCGAACCACCGAAGCTGTGATTGTGATGGAGCGTAAAGGTGTTTGGGAAACACTGCGAATTTTTGATCTGATGTGGATTAGAAATTTGACAGATGATGATATTTATGCTTTGTATCTGTGTCCTATATTCTGTGAAGTCAAAGATATGGATCAGGCGTCGCGTTTCAACAAGGTTGTTCGTGTATGCTTTCTTTACCAGATCCACACTTAAAAGGACAGATCGAAGACATGTTTTTGGGCAGCAGTAAAGATTTTTGAAGACTGAAGACATAGAATCTAGTTCCTAGGGGGAGTTTGTAGGTGCATTTGTTAGTTACTAGATTCATATGTAATTAACGTTTATTCTATTATCAGTCTTTGTATTGTTTGGATATTAATATTGAGTGTTTGATTAATTATACGCTTGAACGTTTACGTTATTATGAATTAATCAAATATGTGTTTTGTGATGTTTTAATAATATTCAGATTCATTCGCACGGATGAGGATGATATCCGTGCGTATGAAAGTTCCATTTGCACGAATCAGTTAAGTAAACAAAGTGTTTATTAACATGTTACATTCGTACGGACGAGATCATGTCCGCACGAATAGGAAGTAATCCGTACGGATGAGATCACATCCGTACGGATGAAAAGCTGGGCCTATATATACCCAGCTAGGTTTCTGCATTACGTAAGTTTTGCTAGGGTTTTCGTGAGTGCGTTGAACTGCTGCTGCTCCGTTTCTTATTGTTCCAAAGTGTTATTAAAGTATAATCAATCATCCGAATAGTCTTCCTTCGGTCCGATCTTATCAACAATCGTTGGTTTGATTCCGTTTCCGAAGGTTATATATTCGCTAGATAATCGATAGTTTATTTCCGCTAGATTATTGATATAACGTTGAGTTTCTTAAGATCACACACCCCCAACACTAGCATCAAATCTGCGCCTTTTGAAGCTCTCTACGGAAGGAAATGCAGATCTCCACTGTGTTGGTTGGAACCGGGAGATCGACAACTAATTAGCATGGATGTAGTGCAAGAAACGATTGATAAGATCACAACGATTAAGGAAAGACTTAAGACTGCGAGAAGTCGTCAAAAGAGCTATGCTGATATGCGTAGAAAGGATCTAGAATTTCAAGTCGGTGACTAGGTACTTCTAAAGGTGTCACCTTGGAAAGGTGCAATACGCCGCGGAAAGCAAGGAAAGCTTAGTCCGAGATATGTGGGACCATTTGAAATACTCGAAAGGGTAGGTCCCGTGGCATATCGTTTAGAACTACCGCAAGAGCTCGGTAACATGCATAACACTTTTCATGTTTCGAGATTGAAAAAGTGTCTATCGGACGAAACACTCATCACACCTTTGGAAGAATTACAGCTTGACGAGAAGCTCCAATTTGTCGAGGAACCGATTGAAATCATAGATCGCGAAACTAAGAAACTGAGACACAGTAAAATCTCTATAGTGAGGGTGCGATGGAACGCGAAGCGAGGCCCCGAATATACCTGGGAACGAGAGGATCAAATGATGCTTAAGTATCCTCATCTCTTCACTTCTCCCACAACGAATACCACAAGTTGAAATTTCGGGACGAAATTCTTTCAACGTGGGGAGAATGTGACAACCGTCTAAACTAAGGTCGTGAACGCTAACTTGTGACTTCTAAGTGTTTATTTCTATTCCCGATATGACTAACTTTATGTGCTATGTGGTTACGTAGACATAACTCTTAAGCTAAGCTCGATGTAACTCACACAAAACTCTTAAACGAAAGCTTACGTCATTTAAACTTTTAAGCGCGGATCGGGTTCGGAATCATAATTCAACTTTGGAATCAATATATGTAAGTCCTAATACCAAGAAAACACTTAATGAACTTTCCTAAGTTCATAACATAACATATTAAAGAACGCTAATTAACGAAAAGGTCCAACGAAACAATAATACAAAAACAGCCAAAACTAAAAAATGTTTACAAAATTGGTCCAGGACGCCGCACAAAGGCCTTGTACGCCGTCCTGGAAGGACCAACTCCGAAAATTATTTGAAATTTTGCATGTCTCGATTTCTACAACTCTTATACCAATCCACCTCGGTTTTTAGTCATCATTCACTGTAAGTTGGCTGTCTCAAACACCCCTTTCATTACTTTACTTATTTTCTTTTCATTTTCATTTTATAAAAATACAAAGACACACTCAAAACACACACATAAGAAACTCTCTCAAAAACTCTTCCACCCACCTCCATTTCCAGAAACTTACGGCCACCAAAAGTCATATTTCACACCACTAAAAACCATTCTAATAACAAAGAAAGCAAAGGGGGATCAAGGCATTTCGGTTTCAAGCTAATCTACCGATTTTTGGAGCTCAAAACTTGTCTAAACCATCATCTAAACACTTTCGTCCGGTAGAAATCCTTTTCCTATCTATATTTACTATTTTCATATGTTGCATGGACGATCTAACCATTAAAAATAAGTTTTTACAAAGTTTTATAACACATTTTAAACAAAAACGGGTTTTTGTCAAAATAATACTTAGATCTACGATTTTATGGATAAAATCTAAGTACAAACTGTTAAAATGACATATTATGAAGGTTAAACCGATTGCATGTCGAAATCTATGGTTGGAATAAACGATTTTGCAAGAAAAACCCGAAAACCACGAGCTGTGCGCCGTCCCTAAGGCCAGGACGACGCAGCGTGGCTCTGAGGCACTCTGTGCGTCGTTCCTAAGGCCAGGACGGCGCACAGGTGTGCTTGCTTTCCCGAAATTTGTCGTTTTGGCCGTTTTAAGATTGTGTACACCGCTGATTTTCTAGAGACTTGATATATATGACTGAGTTTGGTAAAAGCAATAATATTGGTGACTTGTGTTGGACTATTTGGACTAAAACGAACTCGTTATTATGATTATGTGATATATGTGAATTGTGAGCGGGAAAGTGACTTTGGAATTTTGGAAATGAAATTTGGGCGCGGAAGCGATGCCCAAATTTCGTTGGAAATTCCAAACCACTTCAGCGACCAAATTATACATATCATATTAATAAAAACGCTAAACTTGGACTTTTCAGGCTAAACATAATGATAACCATTTCGAACTATTTCTGGAGCAATTTAACCTTGACACTTAAAGTTAACTAAAGACTATTTATTATATTATACAATAACATAATAACACTTGAACAAAACTTGGTATTATTAGGCTTTCGGTGATTCCCGGCACACTTTCCGACTGTTCCCGCTTACGATTATCTTCGCAACCAGTGAGTTACAAACCCCTACTCTTTTAAACGCTTTTAATACTTTTGGGGTGAAATGCGAGTCTTAGGCTTAAACATATATTTAAGCTGAAAAACGCTTTATTACTTGAATGCTAACGAAAACGATTTGATACTCGAATGCTATTACGAAAACACTTATGCATTTTGAATGCTACTATGAAATGCTTTGATACTTTGAATACTAAAATGAATGACTATTTTGCCGGAATTGTTGAGGGTTTTGCCAACAATGTCGAGGACACGAAAGCTATATTTTCCAATGACTAAATCAATCGATCGTTATGTTGCGGACTTTGTACAACATGGACGTGAGAGACTATTAAAACTCCCAACACTACCAAGGACATTAGTTGCTATTAATCCCTTTGGAAAGGACCGTTAGTAGATATGGATAGCGCTATTAGGGTAGATTGACCCTCACCACAACGACTTATAACGATGGTGCATAATACTAAATGGGTAGGCTTTAGGCTTAGCAACGATCATTGGGCAATACTTAGGATTGTCACATAGTCGCGCTATGTGGTCAATGCCTATAAACATGAATGCTATACTCTATACATTTTTATGTGACAACTATTTTGAATGCGATACTCTATGCATGGTTATGCAACTACAATTTGAAAACTACACTTTACGTTAATTTCTTGTGCGTTGAAACTTATGCTTTTACTTAAACTTGTAGCTCACTAACTACGTCTCCCGTAGTTAACACTTGACTCGTATTTTCAGGTAACGAGTAAGCTAGCTGATGACTTTGTGCTTTTGGGCGAATGACTTCAAGAACGGGAAGGGTTTGGGTGGTTTGGTTGAACACCCCATTTTGTATTTCGGATATGTAAACTTTGTTTTAAACTTTTTAAACCTTGGATATTATGTTTTTCTTTAATATAATTTGGCGTCTATCTATATCTTGTGTATCGAATGCTATTGCTCTTCACATCCCGTGTTTCCGCTTTAGCGGGGTGTGACATCATTAGAATAAGAAACCGAAAAATCGACAAACGATGGACGTAACTGAAGTCCTTTAGTGAGATTTCCATGTAGGTAGCAAAGAATGCGCTTCAGAGCATGAAAATGAGGATCATCAGGATCATGCATGAATAGACAAACCTGTTGAACCGCAAAAGAAATGTACGGGCGAGTAAACGTAAGATAATGCAAAGCACTCACAAGAAATGTAGATGCGGTCAACATATCCGAAAACAACTCACAAGCTATCATACCAGCTGAAAGTGCTGAGCAATTTTTCCTTGAAGGAGACAGAGGAAAGAACGAAGAAGACCAATATTGTATAATTGGTTTTTTACCAGAAGATGTACAGTGTTCCAGAACGTTTTGGGGCGTTCTGTTAGGATTTACGCAAGACAACGCATTGTGGGAAACTGTAAGTTTGTAATTTACAGTTATTATTATTTTTAATAACTTTAATTTTTTCCGGTTACTTTCAGTATGTCGATGCATGGATAAGGCGATCACAAGTGGTGCATAGAAATTTAATAGAGAGGGAAACACAACGCACAAGAACCAGGTATGCAGTTGTGCCTATATCGTTTCATGAAGATTTTTGCAATCATCAAAATTGGAGCAAAAACTTTGATATAGCGCATGGATTTAAAAAACCATACAAAAGTTGGAAAAACATTGATTCAGTCCTTATTCCAATATGTACCCTACTTAATCATTGGTTTCTTATTGAGTATAAACTTGCTGACAATGAGTTGACCATTTACGACCGTAATAATCCCGCAAGTCCGGCCATTTATATGCAAAACTTATTATCATTTTACTCGAAAAACATACTATGGTTTTATAACTCTGCAAGACGTATCAGAGCAACAGCCGAACCGGTACCTCCTCCTAGGTCTGAGTCATATATTTACTCGAAAAGTGTCAGTCAATAGTCCGGTAATAAGGAGAACTCTGCTGTGTTTGTATGTATGTTTATTCACTACCTGCTCACTGGTGAAGCCTTAAATGTAGTTACAGTTGATGTATCTGATGAACAACTAGTGGATTTCAGGAGAAGGATGGCAACTGTGCTATACGCAAAACGTAAAATGTAATTTTTTTTTTATATTTAATAATATGTTATGTTTTTAATGTATGTTTTTATTGTAATGACTTTTAATGTATGATTTTATGAATATGTTTTTATTGATATGTTTTCTATTAATATGTTTTTATGTTCATGTTTTCTATTAATATGTTTTTATGTTCATGTTTTCTATTAATATGTTTTTATTAATATGTTTTCTATTAAAATATTTTTTATTAATATGTTTTTATGTAATATTTAATGTTTTAAAAAATATTGATATAAACAAATATTAAAACATGAAACAAATATTGATATAAAACAAATATTAAAACTCGGAACAAATATTGATATAAACAAATATTAAACACAAACATAACTTTTTATTAATTCAAAACATCAAACAGTTGGAAATACAACACAATAGGTAACCGTACTAATGAGGGGGATGGTGGTGGTGTAAACGACTGCCGGTGAAAGATCTGGTTGGTTGAGGGATCCTGTCCCAACCACCCTGAAACTGACCTCCATATTGGGTTGGAGGAGACGGAGGACGTGGAAAATACGCAGGTGGGGGAAACGAAAATTGTTGCGATCCATAGTTCATCCGGTCCGGATTATGTCCATATCCCATTGCATCACTAGGGAGTTGAACAAAATCCTGCCACATGGCGTTGTTACCTAGTCCGCTATCCATGTTCCGTTGAGCACGATCGTGGATTTCCCTCAACGCCTCGTTCTGCAAAATAAATTTATTTAATTTAATATACAAATATATATCGTATAAATACAAATATATATATATATATATATATATATATATATATATATATATATATATATATATATATATATATATATATATATATATATATATATATATATATATATATATATATATATATATATATATATATATATATTATAACAAAATTAAATGTAATATATAATATAAAATAAAATAAATACGCAAAACATATTACCTGTACTTGTTGGACACCGCCCCAATTTGAATACACGTTGGGAGGGTTATGTGCAGCCGGAGACGTGATGACTAAGACAGTGCGATCATAATACCACTGCATATAGCCAGGTAGAACACCGCCCCCCGCTGGTCCATTAAAATGATGGACACGGTTGTGTCTATCATTCCAACACACTATCTCATCATGCTTCTTCTCTACCCAGTTTGTACCTCGTCCCCCGCTAAACTTACCCTCGTGGTTCCTCTTGTGTTGTGCAACTGAAAATATATACAAACTTTCAGGAACCACTTGCCCGAATGCAAACTCCCTGCATACTCGGTTCGGTACATGAGGTTCCGCAACACACCACCAGACAAGCCATCCACTGTATGCCCATAACCCGATGTCTCTCCGGCAATCATACACAAGGTCCCCCAGTACAGAGGTATAAGGACATCAAATAAACTGGCCCTCTTTCAAGGCGGTGAAAGCGGCACGGTATGTAACCAGCACATGAGTCGGTGTGGCTGTGTGACTAAGGGTACAAAACTGGAGATGCCACCTAATATACAAAATAATAATCGTAAAAATTTAATAAAAATAATAAATATAATAATCAAAATTTAAATTATATAATAAAAATAATAAATATATAAAATAATAAATATAATAAAAATAATAAATATATAAAAATAATAAATATAATAAAAATTTAAAATTTTAATTCTAATAATCATAATCTAAATTAATCATAATAACAAATATAATAAAAATGTAATGCAGAGATAAAAATATTACTTGCTACCAACGCAGTTTGGGTAAATATCCGGTACACCCACCCGTCGGATTATACGGGGCGCAATAAGAGGTATTCTCTCCCAGGCCCAAAGTTGAAGCAAAATTAACGGGCCCTGAATAACTTTCACATCCTTCTTCTCCACACCAATACACAGTTGTCGGTACAAATAGGCCAACACTGTGGAGCCCCAGCTAAGTCTACCACATTGACTTAGGTCGTCTATGTTTTTAAGAAAATTAAGCGGAACATCATACGACCTAGAATCACTAAACAAGTGCCCACCCAAAAGAGCTAAAATATAACATCTAGCTCTTTTCCTGAAGCTACCCGTACAGGGAGTACCAATTACCTGGACTAGACGTTGCATTGTTATTCTACCAGCAGTCACTTCATTCTCATCTGACGTAAACCCAAGATAGGCATAACAATCACTCACCCACTCATCCACGCCTTTACACTCCCAAACTCCGGAAACCACTGGTCCGTCTACAGGCAAACCCCAAAGTACTTGTACGTCCTGCAACGTAACTGTCGCTTCACCGGTGGGAAAATGGAATGTGTGCGTCTCGGGACACCTTTCAACCAAAGCCGTAATCAGAGCGTGGTCGATTTTATGGTAACCGGTGCGTAATACACCGTCGAACCCAGCGCTAAATATCCAGTTTCTCACACGCTCCGGAATATCGTCGGTGAGGTCCCAAAATCCAGAATCACAACGTCTAGCTTTTATATGAACGGTAGGATCTTGCGAACCGTTAAATAGACGGGCAGAACGATGGTGCTCACCGTCTTGTAAAAACAGCAAACTTCTGTTTCGGGGGATTGCGGTTGGTCCAAACTGCGCCATTTTTGTGTTTTGAGGTTGAAATTGCCGAATTTTTGGTGTGATTTTGTGTTTTTGTGTGTGTGTAATCGTTTGTGTTTGTGTGTGGGAATTTTGTGTTCGCTGAATGAGAATTTAATGGAGTCAAGAGCCGGCTTTGCCAAAGTCGGTTTATACACGTGGCACGCTCTGGTTGGTTGGTCATAAAGGTGGTGTCGGCAAGCATGTGAGGGCGCAGAAAAAAGTCAAAAACCGGCATTCCCAATGTGACAACCGTCCAATTTCAGGTGCATTTTATACTCTATGTCTCTCTTATTGTCTGTCGTTGTCTTTAACTGTTCAAAAACCGGAAACGCGTCAGTGTCAGAATCACACCCGGAATCAATTTATATAAGTCCTAATACCAAGAAAACACCTAATGAACTTTCCTAAGTTCATAACGTATCATAATTAAGAACTTTTAGTTAACGAAAAGGTCCAACGAAACAATAACGCAAAAACAACAAAAACTCAAATATTATTACAAAAGAGGTCCAGGACGACGCACACAGGCCTTGTGCGCCCTTCTGGCAGGACCAATTTTGCAAATAATTCGAAATATTTGCATGTCCCGATTTCCTACAACCAACTACCAATCAATCTCGGCCTTATGCACTCAATTACTGCCCTTGGCAGTACCTAGACCCCCCTTTTTCTATTTTCTACTATTTTCATTTTCATTTACCATTTTACAAAACCAAGAAGACACACACATAAACTTTCTCTCAAACTCTCTCCAAAAACCTTCCTCATTCAAGTAACTCCAGCCATTGAAACATTTTTTCTAACCATAAAAATCGTTTAGAACATCAAAGGAAGCAAGAGGAGTCAAAATATTTCGGTTAAGGACCATTTTCGTAAAGATTTTGGAGCTCTAAATCCGGCCAAAACATCATCCACTCGATTTACTCCGGTAGATTTCTGTTATTTTACTATTTTTACATAAACAAACACTTGCATGTAAGATCTAAAGGATAAAACTAAGTTTTTACAAAGATTTATGACTTTTTATGGTCAAAACGATTTTTAACCATAAATAACCTTTAGATCTATAAATTTATGGTTAAAAACACCTTAGAAACTGTTAAAATGATGTTTTATTAAGTTTAGACCTATTGCATGTCGGAATCTATGGATAAAATAAACGTTTTGCAAGAAAAACTCGAAAACCAGCAGGCTGTGCGCCGTCCTAGAGGCTAGGACGACGCAGCGGGACGCAAAACGCGTTTGTGCGTCGTCTCAGTGCTCACAGCGGCGCACATGCCCGCCAGATTTCCCGAAAACTCGTTATTTGGACGTTTTAAGCATTTGTAACCCGCTGACTTTTCGTAAAAGTAATATTTGGGACTGAGAACATAAAAATAATAACATTTGGGACTCGTATGGACTATTTGGACTTAAAATGGATTAGATTAGTATGATATCGTGTTATAGGTGATTTTGTGAGCGGAAGTGGAATTGCATTTTTGGATATGAAATTTGGGCGCGGAAGCACTGCCCAAATTTCTTTAGAAAAATGTAAACCACTGGAGCAAGTAAAATCACTTGTGACATAACAACAATAAACGTTAAAACGAACTTTGGACAAAAACTTAACGTTGACCATTTCGGACTATTTTGGACAATATTTAACCTTGACACTTAAAGTTTAATCAAATTTTATCTATTATATTACATAAAAATAACATAATAAGATAATAATCAATTGAACTATCTTGGTATTAATAGGCGATCAGTGATTCCCGGCTTCCGTTCCGACCGATTTCCGTATTCGTACTCTTCGCAATCCGTGAGTTACAACCCCTTTATTTAATGTATTCTTACATAACGTTTTGGGGGAAACATAAGATTTAATTGTATTTTGGAAACTTTATGAACATTTACAACTTTTGTGAACTTTTGGAAACTATTACGAACGTATTCAACTATTGTGAACTTTTGAAGCTATTATGAAACTATTGATCTATTTTGGAAACTTTGTGAAACTTTTATGCGTAAACGCTTTATTGCCCTATTGGCTTACTTTAAACTTACCGGCTTGCCCCTATTCAGCTAAACTAGTTATTGATTACTTGTATGTGAGACCAACCCTTGATAAGATTATAACACGATTCTTAAGTGCCTACTATCTTTTTGAAACAAAACTACTTTAGTGCCCACCTTTTTAGAACTCTACACACTATTAACTTCTGAGCCGTTTAGTAATAATGGGTATCGATACTTAGGAAAGAACCGTTCTTTGCTTAGATGGCAGTCTAAGTACATATTACTATGATCTTTTATACTCCCCGTAGGATAGGCGGGGTAAGGGGCCTCACGGTTGAATAATCGGTTTAGTGTGAACACTTAAGTTATAGAATGCCAAGAGGTTGATACAAGAATCTAATTAGTTACTTATACGCATATATACACTCTTTTAGCGATTGATTCCGCAACTATGATTTTACTAAATATTGTTCTACTTGGTCTGTACAAACTTTAGGGTATTGATACGCCCGTTACTTCGAAACTTTAAAAGTATATAAACTTTAAGCGACTTTCTCCGCTAACCTCCTTTTGGGAAACTTTTTACTTTTATATACTTAACCGAAACTTTTGCCGAGAAACTTAAACTGTAACTCACTCACTAATTTTTGTAGTTGACACTTTATCTTATTTTTCAGGAAATTTAGTGTAAGGATGAAGTGCTTGTCATGGACGGGTCAAGGCGGTTGCGTGAGATCATTATTGGGAAAAGACTTGTCTATTTCTTTTGGGAATTTAAACTGAAACTTTAAACTATGTATTCGTGTACTAAATTACTTGGTTGTTTTGAAGTTTGTAAACACTTTTAATATTTTTAATCAATGACTTGAAACAGTTATGTTTGTTATGAACCGTGTAATGATCTTCCAGCTCTTCACACTTCGTGTTTCTGCTTTAGCGGGGTGTGACACCCAATGCCGGCTATTGCTGAGTGGAAGTGTGACGTGGAAAAGCCGCGCGTGACTGGGCGAGTGGCTTCACTTTTGTCCAACGTGGCGGCTGAGTAGGCAAGAGACGACATTCCCAATGCCGGCTATACGTGAATTCTAACTTTTTTCCGGTGAAATCCACCGGCGCTAATTCCGGTGGATAAAAATCTATTCCGGCCAAAATTTCTTATTTTAGCAACAGTGAATTAACATGTAGAAATACTGAAATACATACTGAATGCATGCACGACGTACTTACTCGATAAAAATGACACAATTAAAAAGAAAGCAGGGAAGCATATATATGCACAAGGCATATATACGATAATAATTCGATCTCGGTCCATCAGGTAGTGCGCTAGATCGACTTAAAATACATTCTTCCTTTATCATCTGGTTTTACTTCGGTGGATTGAAAATAAAAATCGTAGGAATTGATGCCTGTGAAAAGCCCGTCATCCTTCCTCGTGGTAACCCATGTACCTGAAGTAAGAAGATCACGTTGAGTGTAGGAGAAAGGGACATCGCAAGTACCCTTTGTACACATCATGCCCACCTTCATTTTAGTAAATGGTGGAATCGTAATAGCGTAATTTGACTCTCTTGTTGTCTCTGTTGTTTCCGTTACTCCCCACTCATGTGTAGAGCCAAATTCAGTTGAGAGCTCCATCTCCTCTGAAACGATAATAGCGACTTCCATCGATACGGATACACCAAAGTTTATTGACGTACTGTTGTTCCAGGTCCTGGAACTGGAACTGTTGGGAAAATCAATGATTTAACCCAAGTTAGCAAATCTGTTTATTAAAGTCTTAGTCTGAGTGATTTGAGTCTGAGTGAATCTGAGTCTGAGTGAATCTGAGTCTGAGTGACTAAAAGCAACTAAGGCATTATGGAGCTGACTACTTAGATTCATAAAGAAACGTAATGCTTTAATTTAGGTATGTTAGTTAGAGAAAATCTTCTATCCTTTTAGAAGATTTACTAAGATTCATACTTATCAAGCTCACTATTATTGTGTATAAATAGTGAGCTTGAATTTTGTAATCGTTGCACTTTTCTAAGAAATATAACTGTGTTTTATTTTCATTGTTTCGTTATTATATTTCCGCTATAATAAACTAAGAAACTGATAACTTGATCAATTCGTAACAATATTCGTCTAAATACTTATTTGTAATTGATTAGCTAGTGTGTGAGATCTTATTGAGACCTAACAACTAGTATCAGAGCAAATAAGATTTAAATATTAATAAATTTACCAATCTTAAACGATCAATACATAAAATCTCAAATACAATGTCATCATCGTCATCAAACACACCTGTTATGGCTGGAAAAGGTATTCCCATTTTCAGTGGCCACAACTTTGCTCACTGGAAACTTAAAGCTGAGTGGCATCTGTCCGGAATTCATGAAGAGATGTTGAGGACTGTAACGGATGGACCAATCATTCCAGGAAAGCACATTGACGAGGTCAAGGAAGGAGACAAAGTTTTCCAACGTGCAAGGTGGGTTCAAACTCCCAAATCACAGTGGACAGATGTAGACAAACTACTCTTTAATCTGGATCCAAGAGCAAGAAGCATTCTAGGTAATGGTGTATCTGAACAAATATTCTCCAAGATTGTTGGATGCAGAACTGCTAAAGAAATATGGGATACTTTAATAGTATCTTATGAAGGAGTCCCAATAGTAAGAGAACAAAGGCTAAACAGTCTGATTAGAAATTATGAAAATTTCTATGCAAAAGACAAAGAAACCTTAGCTGACGTACATATAAGGTTCCAAGTATTGTTGAATGATCTTTCAGCCTTAGGAATGATGAAAGAAGATGATGAAATCTGCAAGAAGTTTGTTGACATCTTGCCCAACAAATTTGAATCTGTTATTACATCTCTTGTGGTCAGTGAAAAATTGTCCACCTACAAGCTGCCTGGTCTCTTTGGATTGTTGCTGAATTTTGAAGAAGCTCAAGAGAGGAAAAAGATAAACACAAGAAGGACCATAAGAGATCCAGAAGCTTCATTAGTTGCTACCAGCAAAAGGAATAAAGAAATTTATTCTAAAGCTGACTCATCTGAGTCTGAGTCACACTCAGACTCAGTATCAGACGATGAATCTGAGGTCAAGAAACTGAAAAGTCAGCTTTGCTTTGTTGACTATGAATCTTGAACAGAAGACAGGCTACAAAGGAAAGAAACCTTTCGATCTGAAGAAGGTGAAATGCTTTAAATGCAATGAATATGGTGACATGGCTGCTGGCTGTAAAGTAAAGAATGCTCAGACTGAACACATGGACGAGGTTGCTGAGAGGGCCCAAAGATACCGAAAGAAGTATCTTAAATACAAGAAAGGCAACATTTCAAACACACAAAAGCCTGAAACTGAGCAAAAGGCATTCTTTGCTGAAGAATGGCTAGATGAGGAACTGTCTTCCGATGAGGATGAGGAAGTGGTGGATAAATGCTTGATGGCATTCACAGAAGAAGTGACTGAAGCTGAGAAATATGCTTCTCAGTTCGAGAAGGATCTGAAGGAAGCTGAGAGACTGAGTTGCAACTCAGACTGGAACAAGTCAAAACTTTATAAGGACTCTACAAAATGGTATCTAGATAGTGGAGCTTCAAGGAACATGACTGGAATGAAGTCTTTTCTACAAGACTATAAAGAAGAAGATGGGCCTCAAGTGAGATATGGTGACAACGGGGTATCAATGACACGGGACATCCCATCTCGTCAGTTATTGGTTCATTAACTGAAGGTGTCAAAACGAGACGAAAGACTGCCACCGCTAACTTTTGTTTCTATACAAATTTCTTGAGTATGATGGAACCAAAGAAGGTTGAAGAAGCTTTATTGGATGAAGACTGGGTTGATGGTATGCAAGAAGAACTTGGAGAATTTATAAGGAACAATGTTTGGACAAAGGTCCCACGTCCCCTGTTTAAGACTATTATTAGACTTAAATGGATCTTTCGAAATAAATATGACAAAGATGGGGTAGTGATCAGGAGTAAAGCTCGACTTGTGGCTCAAGGATACAAACAGGAAGAAGGCATTGATTATGATGAAACATTTGCTCCAGTGGCAAGAATTGAAGCAATTCGCCTATTCTTAGCATATGCAGCATTTAAAGACTTCTTGGTGTATCAAATGGATGTGAAAAGTGCATTTCTGAATGGTGATCTACAAGAGGAAGTCTATGTCAAGCAGCCTCCAGGTTTTGTTGATCCTAACTATCCTGATCATGTTTTTAAATTAAACAAAGCCTTATATGGTCTCAAACAAGCTCCTAGATCTTGGTATGATACTCTGTCTGACTTTCTTCTTAAAACAATTTTAAAAGAGGATCAATTGATAAAACACTGTTTATCAAAAAGGAAAATGGTCATGTGATTTTGGTACAAATCTATGTTGATGACATTATATTTGGATCCACAAATGAAAAGTTGTGTACATGGTTTTCAAAACTCATGTGTAGTGAATATAGAATGAGTATGATGGGAGAACTTACTTTCTTTCTTGGCTTACAAGTAGAGCAAAAGAAAGATGGAATTTTCATAAATCAAAGTAAATATGTTCATGATTTAGTAAAGAAATTTGGTTTTGAAACATGTTCTGAAATGAAAACACCAATGAGTACTTCTGATAAGTTGCATAAAGATTCATCTGGCAAGTCAGTTTGTCAAGCTACTTATAGAGGTATGATTGGATCTTTGCTTTATTTAACTGCTAGTAGACCTGATATTATGTTTTGTACATGTCTATGTGCACGTTATCAAGCTGACCCCAAAGAATCCCATCTTAAAGATGTCAAAAGAATTTTCAGATATCTTAAGGGTACACCAAATATTGGTTTATGGTACCCTAAAGATTCTGGTTTTGAATTAATTGGCTACACAGATGCAAATTATGCAGGATGTAGATTGGACAGGAAAAGCACATCAGGAGGATGTCAGCTTCTGGGAGGAAAGCTAGTCAGCTAGTCAAGTAAAAAGCAAAATTTAGTGGCAACTTCCACAGCTGAAGCTGAGTACGTGGCTGCAGGGAGCTGTTGTGCACAACTACTTTGGATGCAACACCAATTGGCTGATCTTGAAATCAAGATTCAAAACACTCCAATCATGTGTGACAACAAGAGTGCAATTCAAATCACTGAGAATCCAGTTTTTCACTCCAGGACCAAACACATTGAAATAAGACATCATTTCATTCGAGACTGTGTGGAGAAAGGAAAGGTCAGATTTGAGTTTGTAGCCACAAATGATCAATTGGCAGACATATTCACGAAACCTCTGAGTGAGGACAGGTTTTTCTATTTGTTAGGAGAACTGGGAATGTTAAATCCTTAATCTGTCAAAATCATAAATCTCAAGCTGACCTCTGAGTCAGCTTGTGAATTTTCAGTCTGACTCGTTAGTCAGCTCAAGATCCGTCAGTCTGACCACTTAATCAGACTGAGTGTAATTTTTGTAAATATTTTTTCAAATCTCTTTTATTTTATTTTATTTTTCCTTTGGTCTATAGAGTTTCCTTTTATTATTTGTTTTTAGTCGGTTGTAAATATTCTTTTTACTTCAAGGGTCATAAGTGTCAATAGGTTTAAATTACATGGACCAAATAAGAAAGTTTCCTAACTTAGTTACTTAAATTTCGCTCCTTTAGTTTATATTCAACTTAATTTTAAATTTTAACCTAATTGTTATCTTCTCTAAATCTTCTGCTCGAATTCTTATCAATGGCGAATGCAAATATGATTCTTCACGTTACTGCTCGTATGATTCCAGGTGCAGATTTCCAAAACAGGGTACAAATCAAGGACAACAACAGGGTAGCCAATGCTGATATTCCCGCCAATCGCCAAAACAGGGGTTTTGAGCAACTGATTCAATACATGAAAGCACATCCCCCGTAATGCTTTAACTTAAGTATGTTAGTTAGAGAAAATCTTCTATCCTTTTAGAAGATTTACTAAGATTCATACTTATCAAGCTCACTATTATTGTGTATAAATAGTGAGCTTGAACTTTGTAATCGTTACACTTTTCTAAGAAATATAACTGTGTGTTATTTTCATTGTTTCGTTATGTTAGGTCTCAATAAGATCTCAAACAATGGCTAATCAATCACAAATAAGTATTTAGACTTTAATTATTATTTATCGATTGATTACTCAGTTTCACGACTTATTATAGCGGAAATATAATAATGAAACATTGAAAATAACACACAGTTATATTTCTTCTTAAAAAGGTACATAGATTACAAAGTTCACGCTCACTATTTATACACAATAATAGTGAGCTTGATAAGTATGAATCTTATAAAATCTTCTAAAAAGATAAAAGATTTCATCTAACTAACATACCTAAAATACTGCTCTACATTTCTTCATGAGTCTGAGTAGTCAGCTTCAGTCACTCAGACTCAAGTCACTCAGACGCATATCCCTCAGACTAAGACTTTAATTAACAGATTAATAAACTTGGGTTAAATCATTTTTTTTCCCAACAATCTCCCCCTATCTGTTTCAATTAAAGTCTTTTACAAACTATGCACCAAAAATAAACACAAACAGAAATAGTTAAAGACACATTGTTTGTGAACAAAAAGATACATACAACCTTCTACTTTCTCTTCTTGAAGGTTCTCGTCTTCTTCTTCAACGAAGTCTCCCATGGCACAGGCTGCTTCACTTTTTCTAACCATTTCAACCTTTCTGTCTTCCAAGCAAGTAATCTCTCCATTTCAGTATCAGACTTATGGAAGAGCTGCTGGTATTCTTTCTTGATCAGCTCTACTTTGTCAGCTGCAGTTCCAATTTCTTCAATCCTCCTGAGGTTGTTGAACAGCCAGCTTATCAGCTTCATTCTGAATGGAATGCACTGAGCAGACTCACATTCACTGAGAAAAGCTATGCAATGGTAAATTGAAGCCATATTGAGTCTGTCTTTGGCTTGGAAACTTTCCTCTCCCCCACAATCTACATAACACAGGCCTGCAAGCTTCTCAGTTTCTACATAGGTTCTGTCTTGGAATATAACATCTCTGGGAACAGGATGCATGTTACTTGATTCCAGACCCAGAGATTTAGCACCAGCCCTCACTTTATGCATAGTGCTAAATGCTCTATACTGTTCATCAGTTATCAGCTTCAGCATATTGGCTACATTGACATTATATACAGCCTCTCTTTTTATAGCCATTCTGTGTTCTACATTTGTTATCCCTGAGCTCAACTTAGTTATCTCTTTCCATTCCTCCAAACCCAGTTTGTGTAACCTGGTTAACCCAACTTTGTATGATCCTCCTCTGTGATAGCATGTGAGTAGAAGATCAGATCCACCAGGACTTGTGCACTCTAAGTTTTGAATTTTGTTCTTGTGCTTTCTTATTGTGGAATTTGTTTCAATGTAGTTTAGCCTGGCTTCTTCTCTGAGAACTTGTTTGGCCATTAATCTATCAGCTTCTACCCTCATCTGTTCTTCTTCAATTTCCAGATCTTCCTCAGCTTTCATCTCAGCTTCAAGATCTTCAGCTGCTTTTGATGACTGATCGTATGGATTGACCTCAAACTTCTCCTTGTATAATCCCTTCAGATATTCTTTGTATTGCTCCACAGTCATTCCAGAGTTGTGAGCATACCGTTGAAGTTTGGCCAATCTCTCAGCTTCATCTTGTTTCTTCTTAACTTCAGTCTCAAGTTCAGTCTGTACCTCCACTTGTTCTTCTTCTTCAATCTGTTCTGGATCACTAGCATACCCCTCTTTGCCTTTTCCTTTTCTCTCTTCCTTCTCAGATTCATCACTTGATATGTCACTCCAATCAGTCTCATAAAATACTTCAGACTGACCAGTTTTAGTGTTGAACCTGGTAGTCTTATAGTACCTTTTCTCCCCCTCTTCTCTCTTCCTTTTCAACCTTTGCTTGGGGATCTCAGATTCAACAATTGTAGCATCTATTTTCTCCCCCTGAATCTGAGAAACCTCTGCAACATTCTTCCCCTTTCTCAACATACTAACCTCAGAGGTCAGTTTCAATACCATCTCCTTAAGTTCCTTCATCTCCTCTGCATTGTGAGTTTTAATAGCAAGAACCTCAGTCTGCATTGCTCTCAGTCTGTCATCAAACTGAGCAGACATGTCCTTAAGAGCCTGTAACAGCACAGGGACAGTCAAGGCAACCTTGGACTGGGGTTGAGTAGTAACAGGGGATGTTGTAACAGGTGGCACAGCTTCACTCCCTCCCTGTGATTTAGGAGAATGATCATAAGCCATAGAAAATGAAGTCTGTACCTTACTCAGTTTGGGGAGTAAGGCATTGGCGACTAGTGTAAGAGAGTGTAAGAGAGTTGATGGTGGTACCTAATCGTGAACTAGCACAGAGCTAGTGAAAATAGCCGTTGGAACTGGCTTTGAAACTGAAGGGGGTGGTCCCATACTAAGTACAGGGATATCCAGGAGTGGGACATCGTCTTCAATGCTTGCCACATATGTATGTGTGGTAGCAGCAGCGTGTTTCTCCAAGTTTACTACCCTAAAGGGGCTCTTGGTAGTCAAGGCAGTCAGATCCAACTCTTGCTCTAGCAGAGAGAGACTGGTCTGAACTGCAGCACTTGAGGGGAGTGTAGAACTCTCAGCCTCATGGAATAGTGAGTCCATCAGTGCTTGATTTGCTGTGGGGCTTGATGTGAGAGCTTTTTCAAATGAACTTGGTGAGTTCATCAGTTTGGTCGCTTGTGTAGCCAATACATCAAGATGGGGAGTGGACTGCTCAGACTGAGAGGGGATACTCTCAGACTGAGGTAAAGAAAGAGTGATGTCCATACCTTGGTCAGCTTCAGCGTGCCCAGGCCCACCCATTTCCACCTCAGCATCTGCCGCAGGGATAAATCCCACAATCTCCCCGTCAATTCTATCAGCCTGGACATCTGAGTCTGAAGAGTCGGACTCAGTCTATTCTTGATCAATGAAAGGATTTGCAATCCATTCAAGCGTTACAGGTGTTAATGCTGCCTCATCCTCAGTGATATAAATATAAGTGAAAAATTTTGGAGTCAGCCTGGGGAGTTCATAAGTAAAAAGTATTTGATCCAGCTGATCATAAGTTTCTTTTCCCAGGACTTCCTCAAAACACAAAGAAAGGACTCGAATGAAGGGAACATCATTCGGTCGTTTTGATTTTAGGGCAAGGGAGAGAATCTCATCGAAATATAGTTGTGAGAAAGAGATTCTTCTGCCCGTTACCATGGCATAAAACAGATGAGTTTCAAACTCGTTCATCTGATCCAAACTCCCTGATTTACCCCCCAAGCACCTAGTAATCATTGAAAATAAGAACCTCCATTTTCCAGTGAAGAATTTGTATTGGATGACCCCTTGTATTTCAGGCTGACCAATGAGAGGGAAGGACTCAGCTCGAGCTTGCTGTTTGGTCCTTCTGGCCTGAAAACCACCTTCTCCTGCCTCAGCAAGGGTGGGAAGTAAGAGCGCTGCACGGATTGTTTCTTCAGTAATAGTGATCGTCTCCAGCCCATCATTATATGTCCTAGTGATGGCGGTCTTGTCAGTGTTGACGGTGCAGGTATACCACCATTTACAAAGCACCGGGGGACACATCGTGTTTGCACAAAAGAAGGCGCCGTAGAGGGGATGTGCCTTCATATACTGAATAAGCTGCTCAAAACCCCTGTTATGACGATTGGCGGGAATTTCAGCGGTAGCCACTCTGTTGTTATCTTTGATCTGAACACGATTTTGAAAATCCGCACTCAGAGGCTTCGTGAATATGTCTGCCAATTGATCATTTGTAGCCACGAACTCCAGTCTGACCTTTCCTTTCTCCACACAGTCTCGAATGAAGTGATGTCGAATTTCAATGTGTTTGGTCCTGGAGTGGAAAACCGGATTCTCAGTGATTTGGATGGCACTCTTGTTATCACACATGATTGGAGTGTTTTGAATATGTATTTCAAGATCAGCCAATTGGTGTTGCATCCACAGCAATTGTGCACAACAACTCCCTGCTGCTACATATTCAGCTTCAGCAGTGGACGTTGCAACTGAGTTTTGTTTCTTACTGGACCAACTGACTAGCTTTCCTCCTAGAAGCTGACATCCTCCTGAGGTACTCTTCCTGTCAAGTTTGCATCCTGCATAATCTGCATCTGAGTAGCCAATTAGTTCAAAACCAGAATCTTTAGGGTACCATAAACCAAGGTTTGGTGTACCCTTAAGATAGCGAAAAATTCTTTTGACAGCTCTAAGATGGGATTCCTTGGGGTCAGCTTGATAACGTGCACATAGACATGTGGAAAACATGATGTCAGGTCTACTGGCAGTTAAATAGAGTAAAGAACCAATCATTCCTCTATAAGTGGCTTGACAGACTGACTTACCAGATGAGTCTTTGTGCAATTTGTCAGAAGTGCTCATTGGTGTTTTCATTTCAGAACTTGTTTCAAAGCCAAATTTTTTGACTAAGTCCCGAACATATTTACTCTGGTTTATAAAAATTCCATCCTTCTTTTGTTCTACTTGTAGACCAAGAAAGAAGTTAAGTTCCTCCATCATACTCATTCTGTATTCACTAAACATTAGTTTTGAAAACCAAGTACACAATTTGTCATTTGTGGAGCCAAATATAATGTCATCAACATATATTTGAACCAAAATGACATGACCATTTTCCTTTTTGATGAACAATGTTTTATCAATTGATCCCCTTTTAAAAGCATTTTTAATAAGAAATTCAGACAAAGTGTCATACCAAGCTCTAGGAGCTTGTTTGAGACCATATAGTGCTTTGTTTAACTTAAAAACATGATAAGGAAAATTTGGATCAACAAAATCTGGAGGCTGCTTAACATAGACTTCCTCCTGCAGATCTCCATTCAGAAATGCACTCTTCACATCCATTTGGTAAACCAAGAAATCTTTGAAGGCTGCATATGCTAGGAATAGACGAATTGCTTCTATTCTAGCCACTGGAGCAAATGTTTCATCGTAGTCAATACCTTCTTCCTGTTTGTAGCCTTGAGCCACCAGTCTGGCTTTATTTTTGATCACAACTCCATCTTGATCATACTTGTTTCGAAAGATCCATTTAAGGCCAATAATGGTCTTATACAGGGGACGTGGGACCTTTGTCCAGACATTGTTTCGAATGAATTCTCCAAGCTCCTCTTGCATGCCATCAACCCAATCTTCATCTAATAAGGCTTCTTCAACTTTCTTTGGTTCCATCAGACTCAAGAAATTTGTATAGAAACAAAAATTAGCTGTGGCATTCTTTCTTCTCGTTTTGACACCCTAAGTTAAAGAACCAATAACAGACGAAATAGGATGGCCTCTGACAGTCTTAATGTTGCCTGAAACATTATCAGTGACCTCTTCTTCTTCAGTCTGAGCATTATCAGTCTGAGTAGTTTGAAGCTGAGCTTGGTCAGACTGAGGTATCTCAAGCTGAGTATCATCAGTTCCATTGGATTCTGAAGTTTCTAAGTTTGTAACATTCTGGAACGATGGTTCATCAGTTTCACTTTCTGATTCTTGATTTTGAGGAGTGTTGCCAGCAGTCTGATCTTCATTCTGAGTGTCAGATTCAAATTAAGTTATAAGCAATTCATCACAGAGTTGATTGATGGTGGAGATGTCAATCTGTGAGGATAAGTCATCTTTGTCAGACTGAGTGGTGTCATCAAAAGTGACATTGATGCTTTCTTCGACAACCTTTCTTCGTTCATTGTAGACTCTGAATGCCTTAGCAATACTTGAATATCCAACAAATAACCCTTCATCAGCTTTGGGAGACATTTTACACAACAAGTCCCTTTGGTTGAGAATGTAGCATCTGCTTCCAAAGACATGGAAGTAATGAATGGAAGGAACCTTGTTATGATACAATTCATATGCTGTTTTGCCATGACGCTTCACAATGATTGACCTGTTCTGTGTGAAAAATGCAGTGTTCACAACTTCAGCCCAGAATTTTATCTCCATTTTTCCATAACATAGCATTGTTCTGGCAGCTTCAATAAGAGTTCTGTTTCTTCTCCCTGCCACTCCATTTTGTTGAGGAGTTCGAACTGAGGCAAAGTTTTGAACTATACCTAATTGATCACAGAAGTCTATTAAGACTGATTTTTTGAACTCAGTTCCATGGTCACTTCTCATCTGACGAACAAGAGTATTTTTCTGTCGTTGTTCTCTTTTGATCAGACTGATAATCTCCTCTGCGGCATCACTTTTGGCCCTTAAGAATATGACCCAAGTGAATCGAGTAAATTCATCAACAATGACAAGTGTATATTTCTTGCCTCCTTTACTTTCAATTCCAATTGGTCCAAATAAATCCATATGTAGCATGAACAGAGGTTCATCAATGGAATGCATCATTTTGGATGGAAATTGAGACTTCGTTTGCTTTCCAAGAACACAGGCTGAGCAAACTTTATCTTTGGTATAGGTCAATTCTGGCAGACCTCGTACCAATTTGCTCTTGGACAAAGCATTGATGTTCTTGAAGTTTAAATGAGATAACCTTCGATGCCATAGCCAATTCAATTCTTCTTTTGTCTCTGTGAACAGGCATGTCTCAGCTTCATCATTTGCTGTACTCAGATCCAGACAGAATACATCTCTTTCTCTCTTGCCCAGCAGTAGTGGTTTTCCCTTGGCACTATAGATTATTCCAGCTTGTTTCCTGAATCTGACTTCATGATCCTCATCAGTAATCTGACTCACACTGAGTAAGTTATGTTGTAATCCTTCCACATATGCAACTCTCCTGAATGTAACAGCTCCAGCATGAATCTTTCCATATCCACGAGTCATTGATACCCCGTTATCACCATATCTCACTTGAGGCCCATCTTCTTCCTTATAGTCTTGTAGAAAAGACTTCATTCCTGTCATGTGCCTTGATGCTCCACTATCTAGATACCATTTTGTAGAGTCCTGCACATGAAAATATAAGATGTTAGTTCCTTTTGGGTACCCACTTTAGAGTGGATCCATGAACTTCAGCAGGTTTAAGTTTGGGTTCAGTCTTGCAGTCAGTTTTGGAGTTAGTATAATTCCATTTATTTATTTCATTCATGCAATTAACAGAATAGTGACCTATAATACCACAGTATTTGCATGGTATATCTTTGAGACTAGCCCGAGATGGAACTGATTTAGTTTTAATGGATTGCACATATGTAGTTTTTAATGGAGAACGATTTCTTTGCCTTTGACGTGAGACTGATTTTGATGAATCTGACCTGGATTTTGATGAAACTGACTTTTGTGAAGCTGACCAGTGTTTTGGTGAAACTGACTTTTGAAAAGTATTTTTCTGTGGTCTAGACTGACTCAGTTGTTTACAAAACACAGCTTCATGCCCTTTTTCACCACAATTGTAGCAAATTCTCTTAGGATGAGTTTTGGGCCTGACTTGATTGGGTGATTTGTTTCTGACTAAAGTTTTAACTATATTGGTCAGTTCCAACAATTGATTTCCCAGTTTATCAATAGTTTTTGTTTCATGTCTTTTGTTCAGATTCTTGGGACTGACTGGGTGCTGAGTCTTAGATTTACTCACAGCCTTGGGCAATCTATTAGTTAGATGCACAGGAGCTTTTTCATCATGCTCACTTTGTTCAGTTTCAAACAAATTAACACATTCAAACTGAGAAGAAGATGAAGAATCACTTTTATTAGAAACTTTAGAAATTACAGGTTTTACAAAAGCATTTGACATCATAATTTTTTCTCCTTTCAAGTAAGTGAAGGTATTTGGAAGAATTTCTGGTTTGAAAATTATTTTTTCTCTTTCAGCTTTTTCGGCTTCTTCTTCTTCTTCAGTCATATACTTCTTCAAACTGAATCCCTCCCCCAACACTGCTTGAACTTGTTTGGGTACCTGTCTGCTTAAACAATCTTCATTTTTTAAGGATGATATGCACCATGATTTACAAATTCTTTTATAATGCTCAGTTTCTTCTCTAAGTTTATGATTATCTTTTGCAAGATCACTATAAGCTTCAATCTGAGCATTTAAAAGTACTTTATAGCTTTCTAGTTCAGCTATCTTATCATCTTTAATTTTCAAATTGTTTTCAAGACCTTTGAATTTTTGTTTGAGTTCAGCTTGTTCTTCTAAAGTGGCGGTCAAGTCAACAAAGATATACTCAAACATTTGAAGTTTTTGTTCATTTGTGTAAGAGTTGAAATTGTGTACCTTATAAAGTTTTGATTTGTTCCAGTCTGAGTTGCAGCTCATTCTCTCAGCTTCCTTTAGATTCTTTTCGAACTGAGAGGCAGATTTCTCAGCTTCAGTTACTTCCTCCACCAATGCCATCAAACATTTATCCACTACTTCTTCTTCATCAGAAGACCGTTCCTCATCTAACCATTCTTCAGCAAAGAATGCTTTCTGCTCAGTTTGAGGTTTTTGTGTGTTTGAACTGTTGCCTTTCTTGTACTTAAGATACTTATTTCGGTATCTTTGGGCCCTCTCAGCAACTTCGTCCATGTGCTCAGTCTGAGCATTCTTAACTTTACAGTCAGCAGCCATGTGACGGTATTCATTGCATTTAAAGCATTTTACCTTTTTCAGATCAAAAGGTTTCTTTCCTTTGTAGCCTGTCTTCTGTTCAAGCTTCATAGTTAACAGGGCAAGCTGACTTTTCAGTTTCTTAACTTCAGATTCATCATCAGATTCTGAGTCTAAGTGTGACTCAGACTCAGTTGAGTCAGCTTTGGAATAAATTTCTTTATTCCTTTTGCTAGTTGCAACTAATGCAGCTTCTGGATCTCTTGTGGTCCTTCTTGTGTTAATCTTTTTCCTTTCTTGAGCTTCTTCAAAATTCAGCAACAATCCAAAAAGACCAGGCAGCTTGTAGGTGGACAGTTTTTCACTCACCACAAGAGATGTGATCACAGATTCAAATTTGTTGGGCAAGATGTCAACAAATTTCTTGCATATTTCATCAGCTTCTTTCATCATTCCTAAGGCAGAAAGATCATTCAACAGTACTTGAAACCTTGTGTGTACATCAGCTAAGGTTTCTTTGTCTTTTACATAGAAATTTTCATAATTTCTAATTAGACTGTTCAGCCTTTGTTCTCTTACTATTGGGCCTCCTTCATAGGATACAATTAACGTATCCCATATTTCCTTTGTCGTTCTGCATCCAGCAATCTTGGAGAATATTTGTTCAGATACATCATTGCCTAGAATACTTCTTGCTCTTGGATCCAGATTGTATAGTAACTTATCAGAATCTGTCCATTGTGATTTAGGAGTTTGAACCCACCTTGCACGTTGGACAACCTTGTTTCCTTCTTTGACTTCGTCAATTTCCTTTCCAGGAATCATTGGTCCTTCCTGTACAATCCTTAGCATTTCTTCATGGATTCCAGATAAATGTCACCCAGCTTTTAGTTTCCAGTGAGCAAAGTTATGGCCACTGAAAATGGGAATACCTTTTCCAGCCATAGTAGGTGTATTTGAAGATGATGACATTGTTTTTGTGAGATTTTATGTATTGGTCGTTTAAGATTTATAAATTTATTAAAATTTAAATCTTATTTGCTCTGATACCAATTGTTAGGTCTCAATAAGATCTCAAACAATGGCTAATCAATCACAAATAAGTATTTAGACGTTAATTATTATTTATTGATTGATTACTCAGTTTCACGACTTATTATAGCGGAAATATAATAATGAAACAGTGAAAATAACACACAGTTATATTTCTTCTTAAAAAGGTACATAGATTACAAAGTTCAAGCTCACTATTTATACACAATAATAGTGAGCTTGATAAGTATGAATTTTATAAAATCTTCTAAAAGGATAAAAGATTTCATTTAACTAACATACCTAAAATACTGCTCTACGTTTCTTCATGAGTCTGAGTAGTCAGCTTCAGTCACTCAGACTCAAGTCACTCAGACTCATATCACTCAGACTAAGACTTTAATTAACAGATTAATAAACTTGGGTTAAATCATTGTTTTTCCCAACACGTTATTATATTTCCGCTATAATAAACTAAGAAACTGATAACTTGATCAATTCGTAACAATTAACGTCTAAATAGTTATTTGTAATCTGAAATCCAAGGAGTGCTTCAATACAAATTCTTTACCGGAAAATGGAAATTTTTATTTTCCAGTATTACAAGGTGTTTGGGGGGTAAATCTGGAAGTTTGGATCAGATGAACGAATTTGAAACCCATCTGTTTCATTCTATGGTCACGGGTCGACGAATCTCTTATTCACAACTATATTTTGAAGAGATTCTCTCCCTTGCTTTGAAAACGAAAAGACCGAATGATGTTCCATTCATTCGTGTCCTCTCACTGAGTTTTGAGGAGGCGCTGGGAAAAACAGTATATGAGCAGCTTGAACAAACCTTGTACGTATGCTCTCTTCCTAGGCTGACTCCAAAGATTTTTACTTACATCAATATCACTGAGCCTGAGCCAGGGTTAACCCCAGTTATGCTTCAGTGGATTGATAATCCTTTTATCGATCACGAACTCACTGAGTTTGACGAGTCAGACTCAGATGATCAGCCCAAAGGAATTGACGAACAATTGGAGGTCAACATTCCAGCTGCCGATGCTGAGGTGGAAATGGGTGGGGCAGGGCACGATGAGGCTGACCAAGGTATGGATATCAACCTTTCTCTTCCAGTCTGAGAGTATCCCCTCTCAGTCTGAGTAGTCCACTCCTAAACTTGATGTCTTAGCTACTCAAGCGACCAATCTGATGAACTCACCCAGTTCATTTGAAAAAGCACTCACATCAAGCCCCATTGTAAATCAAGCACTAATGGATTCACTTTTCCATGAGGATGAGAGTTCTAAACTCCCCTCCAGTGCTGTAGATCATACCAGTCTCCCTCTGCTAGAGCAAGAGCTGGATCTGACTACCATGACTACCCAAAGCCCCCTTAGAGTAGTCAACTTGGAGAAACACGTTGCTGCTGCCACACTGTCACATGTGGTAAGCATTGAAGACGATATTCCACTCCTGAATATCCCTGTACCTAGTGCAGGACCACCCCCCCTCAGTTTCAAAGCCAATATCAAAGGCTATTTTCACTAGCTCTGTGCTAGTTCACAATAAGGTACCATCAAATCTCTCACACTCTTATGCACAAGTCGTCAATGCCTCACTTCCCAAACTGAGTGAGGTACAGACTTCATTTTCTATGGCTAAGGATCATTCTCCTAAACAACAAGGAGGGAGTGAAGCTGTACCACCGGTTTCAATTCCTACTGTTACTATTCTCCCTCAGTCTGAGGTTGCTTTGACTGTCCCTGTGTTGTTACAAGCCATTAAGGACCTGTCAACTCAGTTTGATGTCAAGCTGAGTGCAATGCAGACTGAGTTACAAGTTATGAAATGTCACAATACTGAGGAGATGAAGGAGTTGAAGGAAATGGTGTTGAAGCTGACTTCTGAGATCAACATGCTAAGAAAAGGGAAACAAGTTGCTGAGGGTACACAAGGGGATGCTCAGACTCAGGGGGAGAAAACAGTTATACCAACTGATGAGTCTGACCTTCCCAAGCACGATTTGAAAAGACATAGGGATGAAGGGGAGAAGAAGTACTACAAGACTACCAGATTCAATCTGAAAACTGGTCAGTCTGAAGTTTTCTATGAGACTGACTACAATGACCTATCAAGCAGTGAGTCTGAGAAAGAAGATAAGAAGGTAAAAGGCAAAGTTGGAGCTGACAATGATACTGAACAACAAACTGATGAGGAAATTGAAATGGAAGAGCCTCCAACTGTACAGACTGAGCAAGAACTTGAAATCAAGAAAAGACAAGATGAAGCTGAGAAACTGGCTAAGCGTCAAAGATATGCTCACTATTCTGGAATGACTGTTGAGCAATACAAAAAGTATGTCAAAAGGCTGTATATGGATAAATTTGATGAAAATCCACAAGACTAGTCTATGAAAGAAGCTGAGACTCTTGAAGCTGAAATTTAAGAAGAGGAGGAGTTGGCTATTGAAGAAGAACAGCTGAGGGTAGAAGTTGACAGATTAATGGCTAAACAAGTGTTAAGAGAAGAAGCAAGACTTGATTATATTGAGTCAAACTTTAAAATGAGAAGGAACAAGAATAAAATCCAAAACTTAGACTGTGTTGATACTGGAGGATCTGACCTCATGCTAGTCTGTTATCATAAAGAGGGATCCTTTAGGGTTGGAGTACACAGAATGCACACGTTGGGTTTAGAAGAATGGAAAGAGATTGCCAGTCTGAGCTCAGGAATAACTAACATTGCTCACAGAATGGATGTAAAAAGAGAAGCTGTCTCGAATGCCAATGTAGCTCATGTGCTTAAGCTGATGTCAGATGAGGATTATAGGGCATTTTGTACTATCCATAGGGTGAGAGCTGGGGCTAAATCTCTTGGTCTGGAAACAAGCTACATGCATCCTGTTCCAAAAGGGGTCATATTTCAAGACAAGACTTATGTGAAGACTGAAAAACAATAGGGCTTGTGTTATGTTCATTGTGGGGGAGAGGAATGTTTCCAAGCCAAAGACAGACTGAATATGGCCTCCATCTACCATTGCATTGCTCTGCTTAGCGAATGTGAGTCTGATCAATGTCTCCCTTTCCGAATGAAGCTGATTAGTTGGTTATTCAATAACCTTAGACGAATTGAAGAAATGGGAACTTTGATGGACAAGGTGGATCTGATCAAGAAAGAGTATCAAATTCTATTCCATAAATCTGATGCTGAAATGGAAAAGTTACTTGATTGGAAAACTGAGAGGCTGAAATTGGCAAAGGAAGTGAACAAACCTACGCCATGGGAGGTGCCTCTAAAGAAGAAAAGATCTGTCAAGAGGAGGAAGTGATGTGTGTGTTATGTATCTTTTTGTTCACAAACTGTTTTAAGTAAACAATTTTAGTTTGTGTTTATTTTTGGGGCATGATTTGTAAAAGACTTTAATTCAAACAGATAGGGGGAGATTGTTGGGAAAATCAATGATTTAACCCAAGTTAGTAAATCTGTTTATTAAAGTCTTAGTCTGAGTGATTTGAGTCTGAGTGAATCTGAGTCTGAGTGACTCTGAGTCTGAGTGACTAAAAGCAACTAAGGCATTATGGAGCTGACTACTCAGCTTCATAAAGAAACGTAATGCTTTAATTTAGGTATGTTAGTTAGAGAAAATCTTCTATCCTTTTAGAAGATTTACTAAGATTCATACTTATCAAGCTCACTATTATTGTGTATAAATAGTGAGCTTGAACTTTGTAATCGTTGCACTTTTCTAAGAAATATAACTGTGTGTTATTTTCATTGTTTCGTTATTATATTTCCGCTATAATAAACTAAGAAACTGATAACTTGATCAATTCGTAACAATTAACGTCTAAATACTTATTTGTAATTGATTAGCTAGTGTTTGAGATCTTATTGAGACCTAACAGAAACGGTAACGGAAAAAGTGAGGGTGAGTGTGAGTGTGTTTGCTTCTGAGGTATTATTGTGTCCAAATCCATTCCTTAATTCTATGATTTGCTCACATAAATCCTCGCGTCAGTGAGACGGTAGTCAATATCTGTGATCTCTCTTTGAAGGACACACTCCTCAACTATCAACCTTGTTTGTCTTGTAAGATTAGGATAATATGCGCATAAACAGTCAATGGAGTCGTCCTCACTGACTGCACCTCAGAAGTTATTGTTGCCCAAATTGCGAACACCAAACACGTTGTCTTGTATTTGGGAAATCGAAAATAAAGTTTCATTAGTTTTGTCATCTGGTTCACCCTTTATCCAGTTATCTCTGCGTCTCTAGAGCTTGCCAGTGTACAAGTCCTTTATACGATAGTTTCCATCAGCGTCGAGTAAGAGTTCCTTGGCCACTAGTGGATCTGCTCTATCCAATCCCGACTCAAACTTCTGATATATGAGTCCTTTATAAAGAACAATGGAGCGGAGGTAATGCTATCTAGTTCTTCAGATCTGAATGCAACTTGAGAGGGAAGTATAAACACACTTTTCCAATCGATTGCTTTGAAAACGCACCCAACAGACGATACTAGCATGCCTTGATGGGTATCACTATCACGGCTTATAAAGGTGTTGGTTAGGGAGATCGTGTTCAGCTGAACGGGGCGTAAGCGTACATTTGTTGTTTCATCATCTTCTAAAGAATAAGGCTCAAACAAGGTGCATGAGTCTTTTGAATCGTCTTCCTCTAGTTTTTTGCCGACGCAACAATCCAGGTGTTCGACTCGATTTGGTTCATCACCAAATACTTGTTGTTGTAACATGATCGAATGTGCACTAATCGGGCATTACCCGTTTTTGCTGGTTCCACTACAAACTTAACCCTTGGACTCCAAATTGGTTCTTCGTCTAATTTTCAAGAACCCTGATGGTAGGTTGGGCGGGATGTTCTCCGTAACGCTCAAGTATTTGCCACCTGATTGTAGCACAAAGAAACTTGGGAGCAAGGCCATTGCTATAAGTAGTAGTAAAAAGAGAGATAGTTAATAAAGTACGTGTTTTTTATGTTGATGAATGAGCTTGATATGCTTATAACACATACCATTGCATCCGTTATATACATAATCATAGACACATAATTACAGAGAATGTATTGAAAACGTGCGGGATGATATGTGTCACACCCCGCTAAAGCGGAAACACGGGAATGTGAAGAGCTGGAAAATCATATCACAGGTCATATAAAACATAACGGCAAAAGAGTCATTCATTAAAATTAAAAGTGTTTAAATCCCATTCGAACAACCAAGAGACAAATAGTTTAATACATTGACACACAATTAAAATGTTTCATAAAAATTCCCAAAATAAAGGCCAAGTCTTTTTCCCAATATGGTTCTCCCGCGACCGCCTTGACCCATCCATGCCATGCACCTCAGACTTACACTAATTTCCTGAAACATAAGATAAAGTGTCAACTACGAAAACGCAGTGAGTGAGTTACAGTTTAAATAGTTGGCATAAAAGTATGAGTAAAGTATATAAAGTAAAAGTTTTCCCATAGGGGAGATTAGCGGAGAAAAGTCGCTTAAAGAGTTTATATACTTGTAAAGTTTAAGTAACGGGCGAATTGCGCCCTAACTTGTAAAGACTAAATAGAAGCAATTTTAGTCGAATAGTAGAAGCGGATAACAATCGCTAAAAATTTATAAGTTTATGCGTAAGTAACTAAATAGATTTCTTGTATCAACCACTTGGCATCTATAACTTAAGTGTTCACACTAATCCGATTATCAACCGAGCGGCCCCAACTTCCCGCCTCTCAAACGGGAAATTAAAAGAAATTCAGTAAATATGTACTTAGACTGCCATCTAAGCAACGAACGGTTCTTTCCTAAGTATCGATACCCATAATTACTATACGGCTTAAGTAGTTAATAGTGTGTAAGAGAGAAACTAAAGCATAATTGGGCACTATGAAGTTTTATTATAAAAAGAGAGAGAATCACATCACTTAAGAACGTGTTATAGTTCCATCAAGGGTCGGTTACGCATACAAGTATCAATAAATAGTTGAGTTAAAGAGACGAAACAATAATTATATATAGAGAAAGAAATGTTTTACGCATAAGAAACTAAGTAGACGTTTCAATGTCAAAGTTTTGATAAAGTCAAAGTCAAAGTTTAATAAGTCAAAGTTTAATAAGTCAAAGTTTGATAAGTCAAAGTTTGATAAGTCAAAGTTTGATGTATTGCAATTTGTTTTATAAAGCATAAAATGCAATTAATCTTATGTTTCCCCCAAATTCATGTAAAACATATAAAACAAGGGGTTGTAACTCACGGATTGCGAAGAGATCGAGTACTCGGAAATTCGGTCGAAACGTGTAAGCCGGGAATCACGGATTGCCTATTAATACCAAGGTAGTTTAATGAGTTGTTATATTATTAGGTTCTTATATAATAATATAGGTAAAATGTCATTAAAGTGTGAGTGTCAAATTTAAGTATCGTCAAAATAGTCCCAAAAAGGTAATTGTCACCTTTGTGTCCGAAAGTCCGATTTAACGTTTTAGGTTATTATATCTTAAGTGTTTTTGCTCGCTGAGGTGACTTACAATTTCCGAGGAAATTTGGGCAGCGCTTCCGCGCCCAAATCTCATATCCAAAAATTGTAAATCAACTCCGCTCACAAATCACCTAACATACAATAATACATATTTTATAGCTTATTAAGGTCCAAATGGTCCAACACAAGTCATCTTTATTATAGATTTCATTCATCTCAGTCCCCACATGATTCCAGTAAAAAGTCCAGAAGGTAATATATTCTAAAAACGAGCAAAACGACGAGTTTTCGGGAAGGCAGCAGCCCGGTGCGCAGCACCTGTCAGGGGGTGCTGCGCACCTCCTTGCTGTTTTCCCGTTTTTGTGATTTCTTTTGTTAAAAACGTATTTTCACCCATAGATTTCGACATGCAACCGGTTAAAACTTATTAAAACATCTTTTAAACAGTTTCTAAAGAGTATTTGGTTACAAATCCGTGGATCTAAGGATTATTTATGTTAAAAACGTTTTTGACCGTAAAAAGTCATAGATTTATGTAAAAATACATTTTCAACCGTTAGATCTTACATGCAATTGAATATTTATGTAAGAATAGTAAAAATAAAGAAATCTACCGGAGGAAAAGCTTGGATGATGAGTTTTTGGTCGGATTTAGCCCCAAAAACCTTTACAACCGTGGTCCTTTTTGAAATAACAACACCCCTTTGCTTTCCTTGATGATCCAAAACGTTTTTAGTGGATGGAAATGGTGTTTATATGGCTGGAGTTTACTGGAACTAGAGAGAAAATAGGGAGAAATTGAGAGAGAATGGTGTGAGTGTGTGCTTTTCTTTTTGTAAAAATGAAAGTAAGAATGAAAAGGAAAAGGTAAATGGGTATAGGGAGTGTAAACCTGGTCTTGGGACAGTACAATTGCAGAAAATGGGCGTTTGTGATTGGCCAATATGGGTGGTGGTGGTGTAAAACGAGAAAAGGACTGAAATTGTAAATATTTTGAAAATCTGGAACCAGGTGCTGCGCACCGGGCAATTTTTCAGCTTCTTGATTTTCCGTTTTTGCGTTATTGCTTCGTTGGACCTTTTTGTTAATTATAAGTTGTTGGTTATGATAAGTTATGAACTTAGGAAAGTTCAATAGGTGTTTTCTTGGTATTATGACTTATAATTTTGATTCCGGAAGTTATTTCGACACTAGTTCCGACAAAGTATAGACTTAAAAAGTTACGAACCAGAATGAAGCGAACGAGACAAAAAGTAACTAACGTTTCGAACTGATATAACAACAGAATAAGTACCTGAATTTTGACGGTTGTCACATTCTCCCCGGGTTGAAAGAAATTTCGTCCCGAAATTTAGTGCGTCTTATCAGGTAGAAGAGTTCTCGAACAGATGAGGATATTTCTGACGGAATTGGTCTTCACGCTCCCACGTGAATTCGTGACCGCGTCGAGAGTTCCATCGAACCTTGATTATCGGAATACGGCTCTGCCGGAGTTGTTTGACCTCGCGGTCAACAACTTCGAGTGGTTCCTCGATGAAATTTAATTTGCTGTCGATTTTGACTTCGTCAAGAGGGATGACGATGGTCTCGTCAGACAGACACTTTTTCAAGTGTGAGACATGGAACACATCATGCACACTCGCGAGAGTTTGAGGAAGGTGGAGACGATAAGCAACGGGACCGATACGTTCGATGATTTCAAATGGGCCTGTGTACCTTGGACTCAGTTTACCGCGCTTCCCGAAACGGACTACTCCTTTCCAGGGCGATACTTTGAGGAGTACACGGTCGCCCACTTGGAACTCGAGGGGTTTCCGTCGGTTGTCAGCGTAGCTCTTTTGTCGGGTACGGGACGTCTTCAGTCGTTCACGAATGGTGGTGATTTTGTCGATGGTTGCCTGGACGATATCGAGTCTCGTAAGTTGTCGGTCGCCCGCCTCTAACCAACAGAGTGGTGACCGGCACTTACGTCCGTAGAGAGCCTCGAACGGGGCACACTTGATGCTGGCATGGTAGCTGTTGTTATAGGAGAACTCGACCAAGGGAAGGTGAGTGTCCCAACTTCCTCCGAAGTCTACCACACATGCTCTCAGCATATCTTCGAGTGTCTGAATCGTCCTTTCGCTCTGGCCGTCAGTCTGAGGGTGATACGCCGTGCTGAGGTCTAATCGGGTACCTAAGGATTTCTGAAGAACATTCCAAAAACGGGAGGTGAATCGGCTATCCCTATCGGAGATGATGGAGAGTGGGGTTCCATGACGAGAGACGATCTCGTTGATATAGACTTGAGCTAGCTTCTCCATCGAATAATTCTCCCGAATTGGTAGGAAATGAGCGGATTTGGTCAGACGGTCCACGATCACCCAAATCGTGTCGTTACCCTTAGCCGTACGGGGCAACTTGGTGATGAAATCCATAGAAATCTGCTCCCACTTCCACATGGGAATTTCCGGTTGTTGAAGTAACCCTGAGGGCTTCTGATATTCCGCCTTGACCTTGGAGCAAGTAAGGCACTTGGCTACGTACAAGGCTATATCCTTCTTCATGCCCGGCCACCAGTAGTATTCCCGGAGGTCCTTGTATAACTTGTCGGATCCCGGATGGATAGAATATCTAGATCGGTGGCCCTCATCCAAAATGAGTTGGCGAAGATCCTCAGATCTTGGAATCCATGCTCGACCTTTGAAGTAGTAAATTCTGTCCGACTTGCGTTCGAATTCCTTCTCGTGATTATGAAGCGTTTCGGCCTTAAGGTTCTCGGGCTTTAACGCCTCTTGCTGCGCGTTTGCAATCTGCTCTCGTAGGCTCGTCTGAACCTGAATACCCAATGCTCGAACTCGGGATGGTCTTACCCTTTCCTTCCGACTCAGGGCATCTGCTACTACGTTTGCTTTACCCGGGTGGTATTTGATCTCGCAATCGTAGTCACTCAGCAGTTCTATCCATCTCCGTTGCCTCATGTTGAGCATTTTCTGATCTAAGATGTGTTGGAGGCTCTTGTGGTCGGTGAAGACCGTACACTTAGTACCATATAGGTAGTGTCTCCAAATCTTCAAGGCAAACACGACTGCTCCTAACTCTAAGTCGTGCGTGGTGTAGTTCTGCTCGTGGATCTTCAGCTGCCTGGAAGCATAAGCGATGACCTTGTCCTTCTGCATTAGGACGCACCCAAGTCCTTGGTGGGAGGCATCGCAAAACACTATGAAATTGTCCGTGCCCTCTGGCAGGGATAGGATTGGTGCGTGACATAATTGGTACTTGAGTTTCTGAAAAGAATCCTCCTGATCTTTTCCCCAGATAAAGTCCTTATCCTTTTGAGTGAGTTCGGTGAGAGGCTTCGCGATCTTTGAGAAATTCTCAATGAATCTTCGGTAATAACCCGCTAATCCTAGGAACTGACGGATTTCTGTCGGGGTTGTCGGAGCTTGCCATTTCTCAATCGCTTCGATTTTGGCTGGATCTACATGGATCCCTTCTTGGTTTACCACGTGACCAAGGAAATGTACCTCTCGGAGCCAGAATTCACACTTCGAGAATTTGGCGTACAGTTTCTGCTCTTGAAGGAGTTCTAAAATGAGCTCAAGGTGCTTCGCGTGATCTTCCTTGTTCCTTGAGTAGATGAGAATGTCGTCTATGAATACGATCACGAACTTGTCTAGGTATGGCCTACACACTCGGTTCATCAAATCCATGAACACAGCTGGTGCGTTGGTGAGGCCAAAAGGCATGACAAGGAATTCGTAATGACCGTATCGGATGCGAAAAGTGGTTTTCGGGATGTCGGACTCACTGACGCGAACCTGGTGATAACCCGAACGGAGGTCGATCTTGGAGAAATAAGTTGCACCCTGCAACTGGTCGAAAAGATCGTCGATCCTCGGGAGAGGGTATCGGTTCTTGACGGTCAGCTTGTTCAACTCTCGATAGTCGATACACATACGGAAGGATCCGTCTTTCTTTTTGACGAAGAGGATTGGGGCTCCCCAGGGGGACGAACTTGGACGAATGAGACCATGGTCTAGGAGTTCTTGCAACTGTTTCGACAGTTCCAGCATTTCGGGTGGCGCCAGACGATAAGGTGTCTTAGCAACCGGTGCTGCTCCAGGGATGAGGTCTATTCGGAACTCCACTTGTCGTTGAGGTGGTAGCCCAGGCAAATCCTCGGGAAAGACTTCGGGATGATCCTTGACTACTGGAATATCTTGGAGTTGAATCTCAGAAGGTTTACGCTCGACGACGTGGGCAAGGAATGCGTCATAGTCCCTCTGGAGGTACTTGCGCATCTTAATGGAAGATACAATGCGGAGTTGTCGTCCAGGCTTGTCTCCCTGAACAACGAGAGTCTCTTTTTCCGAAAGAGGGATACGGATAAGCTTATCGAAACAAATGATTTCCGCTCGAAAGCGAGATAGCCAGTCCATTCCAACAATAACGTCGAAACTGGAAAGCTCGATAGGAATCAGGTCGATGGGGAAAATTTTGTCAGATAGGCACAGGGAACATCCTAAGATTATGTCCTTAGCTTCAAATTCTTGGCCGTTAGCATATTCAACGGTAAAACTATCCTTAAGAACTTCAGATTCTAACCCTATGAGGGGTCTAAATTCTAAGGAAATGAAACTTCTTTCAGCTCCTGAGTCGAATAATACGGAAGCAGAGTGGTTGTTGAGAGAAAACGTACCAGTAACTGCATTGGGGTCCTGACGTGCTTCCTCAGCCGTTAGCCCGAATGCGCGACCCCTACCCTGCCCTCCTTGATTCTATGGAGCTCGATTGAGCTTAGGGCAGGTATTGCGGAGATGCTGGTCGCTCCCGCACTCGAAGCAGGTTCGTTTTGGGGCTGGAGTAGTGGACTTGTCAGGGCAGTACTTGGCATAGTGCCCCGTCTTCTGGCACTTGAGGCATATTGGACAGTTCCCGAGATGGTGGAAGTTGCACTTGTCACACTTTGGGTGTGGTCCGGTGTAAGTCCCAGATTTAGCTGGTGGTGCAGGTGTAGGTGCGGGTGAAGCAGTCACGGCGTAGTTTCGGGCCTTCTTGTTGCGATCGCTTCTTCTCGGGGTTGACTCGGCCTTCCTCTTCTCACCTGTCTCCTTTTTGGAGGATCCGGGAGCGGTGAGGAGGTTGCTGGTAAGACGATGGGCCAGGATGATTGCACTCTGGAGGGTCTGAGGTTCGGCTGCCATGACCATGCCTCGGATTTCCGGAACTAGACCAGAGATGTATAGGTCGATCCGGTTCTCCTCGGGGGTTACCAGCCTTGGAACCAATCGAGCGAGTTCGTGGAACCGGGTAGTGTATTTCTCAATATCATTCCCAACCATCTTGTGGTCCCACAGCTCAGCCTCGAGCTTCTTAATCTCCCCTCTTGGGCAGTATTCCTCAATGAGCAAGTTCTTGAAGGTGTTCCAGGGAAGGGCATAGGCATTGTCACGTCCTCGAGTTTGGACAACAGCGTTCCACCATGACAGAGCTCGGCCATGGAACACGCAGGATGCGTATTCTACCTTGTTCGCCTCGGCACATCGGCTGATGTGCAGGACCGATTCGATGCTTTCGTGGACCAATCCTACAGCACCAGTTGTGCCGTGGAACTCTTTCGGCTTGCAGGCCATGAAGCTCTTGTAGTTGCATGGAGGAGGGTTCGGATGCTGGTTCTGGTTGTTCTGCTGTTGCTGTTGTTGTTGTTGCTGCTGCTGATGCTGGTGATTGTTGACGTTGGCGTTGATTCCGGCGGTGATTTGCGCGATCATGTTAGGCATAGCCGCGTTCAACTGCTCGGCGACTTGTTCAGCGATGATGCTAGCATTAGAGCGAGGAGCCATGATTCTACAATCAGAAGAACAGATTTAGTTTAGAACGTACGAATGGATTATGATAAGATTAAAAGTTAAGCAACCATGGATAGTTATAGCACGAGATTAAAATGACTGATCAAATAGTACACGCAAGATTAAGATTTGAGAGGTAGAATAGTAATGATTGCAACAAGCATAAGATCCACAAGATAGGTAACAATAGATAATAATAAATGGAACTTCATTCATTAAATAAAAGAGTCGAGTACAAGGTTCGAATAGGAAGTACAGTACAATACATAGAGAATGATAGATACTAGCCTAATCGTATACAACGGAAAATTTACGACTAGCTAGAGGTATGAACGGCGGATGTCCCTAGTGACTTCGGTCGAAGATCATCAAGGCGACGATGGCCATTATTAGCGCTCCCATGGCCCAGATGACGTAGATAAGGGTTTGTACAGTCCGGGCGGTGGTTTGGGCCGACGCGATGATCCGGATTGCCTGTTCTGCCAGCTTGTGGGTTTCGTCAGAGGCTTCGAATAGGTGAAGGGCCTGCTGCTGAGTTTCGCCTGCAATCCTCTGAACCTCGTGGAATACACTGCGGAATGCCTCGGGTGGAGGAAGTCGGAGGCTAGGGGGTACTCCGGATGAAGGTGATCTGGCCCCTCGGGCACGACGCGTGTCCTCTAGGAACTGGCGTTCCCATGGGTAGACTTCCATAACTGGAGGGCGTCCGGTTGGGTCGTACGGGTCCACGGATGGCTGACGAGGTGCAGGTTGGAACGATCCCGATTGTCGAAAAGGTGTCGCAATAGGGGTTGCACGAGAGGGTGGTAACACAGTCCTCGGGCTAGACCCGTTGCCGCTGCTAATAGTCGTGGAGGTATCTTCGGTCGGTAGAGACGATTGAGACATGACAGGTCTGAGACGTAAAGAGTTTCGTGAGTACTAGAGAACACAAGGAAAAGATAAAGGAAAAGTGTAATGAAATGCATGTACGGGTCAGTCGCGTGAGAATCGGGAAAAGACAGTGCCGGGAATTTTGACTCAAAACCGTTAACAATAGTAATTACGTTTCGTCTTTGCATAATCATTTTGAACTAGGCAGGGGTGATCAGGCCATGCGTAGTTAAATTATAAACATGCAAACCACGAAATTAATTCTCTAAAGTTTAGACCCATAAACGATTTTCCGAAAAGTCTTGGTTATAGTTTGGTTTCGAAAATTTTTGAAAAAAATTTTAAAAACCGTTTTTCTCTATAACCTGTGCTCTGATACCAAGTCTGTCACACCCCGCTAAAGCGGAAACACGGGAATGTGAAGAGCTGGAAAATCATATCACAGGTCATATAAAACATAACGGCAAAAGAGTCATTCATTAAAATTAAAAGTGTTTAAATCCCATTCGAACAACCAAGAGACAAATAGTTTAATACATTGACACACAATTAAAATGTTTCATAAAAATTCCCAAAATAAAGGCCAAGTCTTTTTCCCAATATGGTTCTCCCGCGACCGCCTTGACCCATCCATGCCATGCACCTCAGACTTACACTAATTTCCTGAAACATAAGATAAAGTGTCAACTACGAAAACGCAGTGAGTGAGTTACAGTTTAAATAGTTGGCATAAAAGTATGAGTAAAGTATATAAAGTAAAAGTTTTCCCATAGGGGAGATTAGCGGAGAAAAGTCGCTTAAAGAGTTTATATACTTGTAAAGTTTAAGTAACGGGCGAATTGCGCCCTAACTTGTAAAGACTAAATAGAAGCAATTTTAGTCGAATAGTAGAAGCGGATAACAATCGCTAAAATTTATAAGTTTATGCGTAAGTAACTAAATAGATTTCTTGTATCAACCACTTGGCATCTATAACTTAAGTGTTCACACTAATCCGATTATCAACCGAGCGGCCCCAACTTCCCGCCTCTCAAACGGGAAATTAAAAGAAATTCAGTAAATATGTACTTAGACTGCCATCTAAGCAAGGAACGGTTCTTTCCTAAGTATCGATACCCATAATTACTATACGGCTTAAGTAGTTAATAGTGTGTAAGAGAGAAACTAAAGCATAATTGGGCACTATGAAGTTTTATTATAAAAAGAGAGAGAATCACATCACTTAAGAACGTGTTATAGTTCCATCAAGGGTCGGTTACGCATACAAGTATCAATAAATAGTTGAGTTAAAGAGACGAAACAATAATTATATATAGAGAAAGAAATGTTTTACGCATAAGAAACTAAGTAGACGTTTCAATGTCAAAGTTTTGATAAAGTCAAAGTCAAAGTTTAATAAGTCAAAGTTTAATAAGTCAAAGTTTGATGTATTGCAATTTGTTTTATAAAGCATAAAATGCAATTAATCTTATGTTTCCCCCAAATTCATGTAAAACATATAAAACAAGGGGTTGTAACTCACGGATTGCGAAGAGATCGAGTACTCGGAAATTCGGTCGAAACGTGTAAGCCGGGAATCACGGATTGCCTATTAATACCAAGGTAGTTTAATGAGTTGGTATATTATTAGGTTCTTATATAATAATATAGGTAAAATGTCATTAAAGCGTGAGTGTCAAATTTAAGTATCGTCAAAATAGTCCCAAAAAGGTAATTGTCACCTTTGTGTCCGAAAGTCCGATTTAACGTTTTAGGTTATTATATCTTAAGTGTTTTTGCTCGCTGAGGTGACTTACAATTTCCGAGGAAATTTGGGCAGCGCTTCCGCGCCCAAATCTCATATCCAAAAATTGTAAATCAACTCCGCTCACAAATCACCTAACATACAATAATACATATTTTATAGCTTATTAAGGTCCAAATGGTCCAACACAAGTCATCTTTATTATAGATTTCATTCATCTCAGTCCCCACATGATTCCAGTAAAAAGTCCAGAAGGTAATATATTCTAAAAACGAGCAAAACGACGAGTTTTCGGGAAGGCAGCAGCCCGGTGCGCAGCACCTGTCAGGGGGTGCTGCGCACCTCCTTGCTGTTTTCCCGTTTTTTGTGATTTCTTTTGTTAAAAACGTATTTTCACCCATAGATTTCGACATGCAACCGGTTAAAACTTATTAAAACATCTTTTAAACAGTTTCTAAAGAGTATTTGGTTACAAATCCGTGGATCTAAGGATTATTTATGTTAAAAACGTTTTTGACCGTAAAAAGTCATAGATTTATGTAAAAATACATTTTCAACCGTTAGATCTTACATGCAATTGAATATTTATGTAAGAATAGTAAAAATAAAGAAATCTACCGGAGGAAAAGCTTGGATGATGAGTTTTTGGTCGGATTTAGCCCCAAAAACCTTTACAACCGTGGTCCTTTTTGAAATAACAACACCCCTTTGCTTTCCTTGATGATCCAAAACGTTTTTAGTGGATGGAAATGGTGTTTATATGGCTGGAGTTTACTGGAACTAGAGAGAAAATAGGGAGAAATTGAGAGAGAATGGTGTGAGTGTGTGTTTTTCTTTTTGTAAAAATGAAAGTAAGAATGAAAAGGAAAAGGTAAATGGGTATAGGGAGTGTAAACCTGGTCTTGGGACAGTACAATTGCAGAAAATGGGCGTTTGTGATTGGCCAATATGGGTGGTGGTGGTGTAAAACGAGAAAAGGACTGAAATTGTAAATATTTTGAAAATCTGGAACCAGGTGCTGCGCACCTCTTGATGAGGTGCTGCGCACCGGGCAATTTTTCAGCTTCTTGATTTTCCGTTTTTGCGTTATTGCTTCGTTGGACCTTTTTGTTAATTATAAGTTGTTGGTTATGATAAGTTATGAACTTAGGAAAGTTCAATAGGTGTTTTCTTGGTATTATGACTTATAATTTTGATTCCGGAAGTTATTTCGACACTAGTTCCGACAAAGTATAGACTTAAAAAGTTACGAACCAGAATGAAGCGAACGAGACAAAAAGTAACTAACGTTTCGAACTGATATAACAACAGAATAAGTACCTGAATTTTGACGGTTGTCACAATATGAGGGACATGTAATCAATTAGGAACGAGGACCACCAATTAAAGCTTGAACCGGCCAAACAAAGAAAGTGGTCCTACGATTATTTTTCCAATTGAGCGAACCATACAAAGAAGGTAGTCCGAAGAGAAAATAGAAGCGACACGAACTGTGGAATATATATGTTACCAAATACTTTGTAGCATTTTGTGTATATAATACCCTTTTATTTATATAGTTTTATATAACTTATAACGTGTAATAACCTATGTTTCTAAGAGCATCTCTAATATGTGTAAGTGTATAAGGTTTAATGGACTATTACATAATCATATAATAGTTTTATATAATTTTATTTTATCTCTTTAATCCATTCAACTCTATAAATTTAAAAGATGAGTACCATTTAATATTATATTATATTTCTATTTCATAACTAATTAATGTATATATTTATATCAAGTATTCATATTTAAGCAGGTTATTAAAAACAAAAACATAAAATTAAAATAAAATTATTATTAAAAAATTAATGAAGATTTTAATAAAATTGACTCCACATTCCCTTCACATATTCGTTGTATAATGTGTTAAAAGTAGACGGCATTTAGTTTGATGTATTCCAGACATTTATAATCCAAAAAGTTTGTAATTAGATTAACTTTTTTTAAAACAAACTAAAATGTTTACATAAGATATAAATAAGAATTATCATAAAATCAATTAGCAAATCTATTTATGATAAAATAGTGGAGTAGACCCCACTTATTCTCTAATAACTAGTAAGATGTAATCATAAGAAGGTGTTGTATTTTAAATAGATAATCATATCACGTAAAAATTAAATAACCATCATATTTCTAACAATTTTATTTGTTGTATATCCATTTTGGGAATCAATATAGTGATGGATTCAATAGACTTGCCCTAGCTTGGCAATCCCCAATTGCTCTTGACTCGGAGTTGGAGTGTTAATTTCATCATAAACCTAAGTTTTAGTTTCTGGAACAAAACACATATGAAAACTTCTTTTGTGTTTGAAGTCTCAACCATCTTCTTTTTTGTGATTTCAACAACAACATGTTTGGTTTTTCGGAATTCTTTTTAAAATGGAGGTGGTGGCTTGAGATTTGTGAAAAGATTTTACTAGTATCTAAAAATCCAAGATGTTCGACAAACCACGAGTTCTATGTACAATGATGAAGCCAATATAAGTCCTTTACAAAAATTTATGAATATTTTTCAAATTGATAGAACCATCCAAAGAAAGTGGTCCAAAAAGACAAAATAGAAGCGACACAAACTGTAATTAATATATATATATATATATATATATATATATATATATATATATATATATATATATATATATATATATATATATATATATATATATATATATATATATATATCATGTTGCGTATATAATACACTTTTATTTATATGGTTTTATATAACTTATAATAATGTGTAATAACCAATATTGCTAACAAGATTTAATTTGCCCGGGCTTCGCCCCCGGACTTTATTGAAATTGTGAAAACGATCATATAAACATGGCTTTCATCTTTAGTAACTTTTATTCGTTATTATAGTCAAAAGGTACAAACATAATATATATAGACATCGCATCTTAAGTAAAGATGTCGATATGTGGTCCAATCTAATGAAAAATTTTAGATAATAACATAAAAGTCAAATAAACATTTTCTGATAACTTTTTAGATTTATAAGAGATAGGGGCTGTTTGATATCACCACATACCACGAAATCGGTCCGTGGTCTGCGCGTTTGATAAGGCAAAGATGTCACGGACTCGGACCATATCACGGACCCATATCAAGGACTGGATCTGGGATCAAAACTTGCAGACTAGTATTGTTTCAAAAAAGAATACCCTTCATCCAACCATCGCAATACTCTTCTATCAAAAGAACACCGCCGCTGCTCCTCCTCCTCCAGTCAGCCACCGCCGCCTCCTCCACCTCTTCATAGACCTCGGTACGATTTTCAATTGATAATTGTTGTTTAATTATTGTGTTTAATTGATAAATTAGCCCATCCACTTTGGTTTACTATAAGAAATTGGATTCGTATTTGACAAGGTAATATTGAACAATCAGTTTTTTAGGCAAAGCAAGAATAGAAGAAATAATCCAATTATTTATTTTTCTGTATATTTTTGGAAGTCACTGGGTTGACCTGACCATAGGAGGTTGGACCGTGTACTCTGGTTTCAACTTGTGTCAGATAGTCAAGGAGAGCCCTGTACATTGTTTTTTTTTTTGATTGTTCACGATATGATTCTAATTTGGATTGTATTTGTAATTGAAAAGATTTATGTTTAATTTGGATTTTGTAAGACATTTGGATTTGTTTAATTTGGATTTTGTAAGACATTTGGATTTATGTTTAATTTGGATTTTGTACGACATTCAATATAAAAATAAACAGAAGGGTAAAATAGTCATTTTCTCCCCGTCAACATAGCCAAATCGAGGCATAATCAAATACAACAAACTCAGTCTGCACCTAACTCAGTCTGAGCTCCAACTCAGTCTGCACTAACTCATTCTACAGCTATCAAACAACCTTTAATCTATAGTTTTTATAAGTATAGAAAATAATTTGTATTTATCAAAAAGTGGAAGGACTAATCTGAATTTTTTATATAATTTAAATAATACAAGATTACAAAACAAAATTGACACGCTTTTAGGCGACTGATTAAATAACGTTATGAAGAGTACTTTCAGAAAAAATCAATATTTTCTAAATTTGTAAGATATATAATAACCACGAAGATGTTATCATAAAAAGGTATTGTAGTTTAAATAAATAACTTTTCACGTAAAAACTAAATAACCAACATATCTTTAACAATTTTATTTGTTGTATGTTATTTTGGCAATCCATCTGGTGAAGGGTTCAATAGACTTGCCTTAGCTTCGCAATCCTTGGTTGCTCTTGACTCAGAGTTGGAGCGATAATTATATCAAAAATCTTTAAAGTTTTGGTTTTTGGCTCAAAACACGTAGGAAAGTTTTTTTTTGGGTTTGAAGTCTCAACCACCTTCTTTTTGTGATTTCAACAACATCATGTTTGGTTTTCCGAAATTTTTTAAGACCGAAGGTGTCAGCTTGAGATCTAAAAATCCAATATGATCGACAAACCATTAGTTCTATATGCTAATTCAATAACCAATAGTGAGCCCCACCAAAAGAGAAAGGTTACAATATAAATTGTTTAACTTTCATTATTTTTGAAACTTCTTTTAGTTGTGACAAAAGTATGTATATGACTAAATAACAATATTAATTCTATTCCCGTTTTCAAGTGCCTCAAAAGAAAAGAAAAGATACAACTAACGAAAAAAGGTTATATAAAAAACTAGAATGTTGATAAATCCATTTCTAAAGGCTATGATAATTGAAAATCAACTTCGTGACGAGTATATGTTTATATAAAAAAGTTCACAAAACTATTTAGTACATTTGTAGATCGTGTTTTTTGTTTATGTGAAAGGTTTTTGGGTAGTACAGATAGGTAAAACTTTTGAAAAAAATTGACAGCATCTCAAAAATAAAATTACCGGAATGCACCTTATAATATTGTAGCTAGGTTTCAAACTTGGAACCTACGACTGTTGAGCCCGCCATGCTTTTGTTGCGTGCGCCACTCTGATTTGTAATGCAAAAAGCCTATCTCCAAAGAAATCTATCTGATTGACCATGTGAAGAACAAAATGTGATTTCACAACATAGCTCAAATAGCTCAAATGTTATTACTTTTTGTCCTATATTTCTATAACTAGGTTAGATCCCCGCATGTTACGCGGACAATGTTAACAAATACTTTCTATAGAGAAATTGTTCCCTCGGTAAAACCAAATTACCCGGTAAATAACACTTTTTGTTCATTTGATTTAAACTTTTGTTAAAATTTGTCTTTTATCCCTTATGCGTTAGATTTAACAAACTTTCAGAGCGGCTACGTCAATATTAACGTTTATTACGACTTGATACTTAGCGACATGATTAATTCTTATTTATTAGTTCTTTTCTGAAAATTTCTTGATAACGAATTTATAGTTTACCTTTAATTACAAGATGGAAAATATGAACCATATTATCCATGATTGAATACACATATTCTTTATAATACCTTTGCTCGGTGTCTCGATGTAACCATATGGTTTAGATAATTGCCTTACATATTACAAGAATAAATAACCTTCGTATGTCTTATAGTCATTATAGTCAATGGAAGAACTTATGCTTTTAAATTAAGGCGATCGACAAACACTTTTTCATATATATTATATATATTGAATGTGTTTTTACATATGACAAAAAATATATATTACTACAATACTTTAAATCAAAGAATAAGATGTTTAAGACGTTGTATGCATTACATATATAGACTTTTTGACAACTTTCAACTCCTTGCTCTTTTGATCTATGTTGCAATATTAAGTTATCAACCGATTCTTCTCCCGACAAACCCAATATTGCAACATGTTTATAACACATACCATTTGTTGAGTTATAATTTAGTCAAAATAGTTTTAACTCATTAATACTGCTTCTAACTACGGATAGAGTAACTTACAAGATTAATACGGAAGTCATTAATACTGAAGAAGTTACTACGGAAGACAAAGTTTAATACTGCTGTTCAACAAGATACTACGGAAGCTTTCATTACTACGGATAGTTCAAGTTACTACGGACTTGAAGTTACTGTGGATACTCTTGTCATGCACGTTTAAGTCAAATAGATATAGTTTCAATTGTATTCAAAGTATGTTTCCTTTTTAGATAAAGATGTAGATTCCTAGTTTATCTAGGATAGCCTCAAGGTCTATAAATAATAGATCCTTGTAAGATAGAAAACACGTTGTATTGATATTTCTGATTAATGCAATTGAGGCTTAACATTCGACAAATATATTGTTCTTATTCATTCTCATATTTCAATATTGTTTGTTTGATCAACTTGTAAATATCAAAGTGTTCATCTCCGCTGTTAAACTTCTTTGACAGATTACGATCTAACAAAGTTAAGGTTAACGAAGTATAATAACTTATTTGATCCTCACACCATTGCATCTGTTATATACACAATCATAGACACATAATTACATAGAATGTATTGAAAACGTGCGGGATGATATGAGGGACATGTAATCAATTAGGAACGAGGACCACCAATGAAAGCTTGAACCGGCCAAACAAAGAAAGTGGTCCTACGAGTAATTTTCCAATTGATCGAACCATACAAAGAAAGTGGTCCAAAGAGAAAATAGAAGCGACACGAACTATGGAATATATATGTAACCAAATACTTTGTAGCATTTTGTGTATATAATGCACTTTTATTTATATAGTTTTATATTATAGCGTGTAATAATCAATGTTACTAAGAGCATTCGCAATGGATGCAAGTCATGCAACTATATAAAATCTAATGGACCGTCATATCATCATATAATAGTTTTATATAACTTTCATATTCTTGTTTAGGGGGTGTTTGTTTAAGCTTATATATTGGGTTAGTCTTATATTTTATAACTAGTTTATTACTTATAAAATATAAGCTTTTTATTTTTTATGAAGTATTTGGAATAGCTTATGACAAGGCAAAAATATTAATAAGCTCATAAAACAAGCCTATAAGCCTAAACAAACATCTAAAATGGTCTTATCTCTCTTACATAAGCTAATAAGCTCATAAGCCTCTTTTATAAGCTAAAACAAACATCCTTTTAAACAGATTATTAAAAACAAAAACATAAAATTATTAATAAAAATATAAGGAAGATTTTAATAAACTAACTCCACATTCACTTCACAAATTCGTTGTATAATGTTTTAGAAGAAGACGACATTTAGTTTGATGTACTCCAGACCAGAGACGGAGCCAGAAATCAGTATTAGGGGGGGCCGAAAAAATTTCGATAGTAACATACAACTTCGATATAAGTTATAAAACATATGGTAGTTTAAAATAGGGAAGCAATATATACATATAAGTTATAAAACATATTTTATTGATTTACAAATATAACAAATTAATAAGTCTAAGGGTCTTTATGTTATTTTATAAAGTCTTAAAACTACTTTGATAAATATCCAAGCTTAATTTTTAGAAAGTAAAACTTAGAGGACTAAATTGTAAAACTCAATTTTAAAACACCTTCTTCCTCATGAAACTACCATAGCCATTGAACTTCCATTCAAGCTTTTCAAAATTCATCAAAGGTTTAAAAGGTCACTAGAGAAGAAAAAAAAAACTGTCTGACAGAAATATGCCCCCTAACAGTGTGATGTCCTGGGCGGTTAGGGGGTGCCGAGCACCCTCCAGTCCCCCCACTGGCTCCGTCACTGCTCCAGACATTTATAATCCAAAACATTTGTAATTAGATTAAGTTTTTTTGTAAAACAAATTAAAATGTTTACATAAGATATAAATAAGAGTTATTATAAAATCAATTCACAAATCCATTTATGATAAAATAATGGAGTGAACCCCACCTTTTCCATCATCCCACTCTTTCTATGCAATGTAACTCATCATTTCTAATGATAAGTTTCATACATAAAGTGCCAACAAGGCTTTATTCAACCCTTCACATAAGAGAGTGATGCTCTAATAACTAGGAAGATGTAATCATAAGAAGGTATTGTATTTCAAATAGATAATCTTTTCACATAAAAATTAAATAACCATTATATTTTTAACAATTTTATTTGTTCCATATCATTTTGGCGATCAATATGGTGATGGATTTTATAGACTTGCCAATTTGCAGAAATAAACGACATCGGTTTTCTTTTATGAAAGTGGTGTAACACCCCGGCTAAAGCGGAATACATCAGAGGCATTACAATTGTTCTTAACTCGTGTTCCTCTATTAGGTTATAATAGACACATTTAATGGTTTAAATGAATGCATTAAAGATGAATAAATGTTTTACAGAAAAGTAACCGAAAAACGACAAAAGACTTAAATTATTTATTTATGTCATTAACTAGGTCCAAACTCTTATGTTTTCTTCAAACAAACCTATCCATTTCCTGTATCATGTAAAAAGTAAACGTCAATACAAAAGTATTGGTGAATAAACAAGTTTAAGACTCAAGTATAAAGTATTAAAAAGATTACATAATAAAGAGTATAAAAGTAATATAAATGAATATGTAAAAAGTAGTATAAAAGAATGTATAATAAAAGAATGTATAAAGATTGTATATTGTAAGAAAGTATAATATGTGTATAATGGCGTAACACGCGTTTGTATCAAGTCTGATGTATATCATATGTGATCAAAGTCACATAGGGTCCGGTCGAGGGCCTCAACATTCACAGTAACACGTCGGAATGTCTAATAACGGCCAATAGATCTATCACGTTTCCCGTTTAGTATATACATATAATGAATGATTGATTGTTTGAATGTTTGATTTATCGTGTGTGCATCCCATAATGATTGTGTCACTTGATTCATTCCAATATTTGCCATAATACAAATATATAGTATCAAATATGAATATAAGTACATATAAACATAAATGACTTTACGAATGAATGTAATAAGAATGACTTTTATGAATGAATACCAATATGAATGAATTACGATGAATATAATACAAAAAGTATACATATAAACATGATTATAAGTGAGTATATAAACATGAATATAAGTTTTAATATGAATATAAGTATGAATCTCAATATGAATATAAGTCTGAATGTACACATAAATATAAGTATGAATATAAACGTAAATATGAATATGAATCACCATATTACTATAAGTACGAATATAGAAATAAAGTATAAATGTGAACATAAGTATGACTTAAACATAAAAGTATGAATATAAGTATGAATATGGATGTCATGATACAGCCCAAAGATTTATATAATAAAAAGGGCATCGAGTTTACTCACATGATTAAATACGGAGGTAGATACGGATACTAGATTATGAATACGGAATACGTTGAAAGGAACACCAAACTTGCCTTTACAAATCTAGAAATAAGAATAAATATGAATAAGAATATATCATGAATTTAGAGTTTTCTAGATTAGAGTTTGAATAGACAAGATTAATAAGATGATGATGGTAAGCTTGAGTAACATAAAAGATAAACATGATTATGATGAAAAACAATAGAATTGGGAACCTTTACAATCGATTATGGGAGGCTTGAAGTTTTGATTATGGAGCTTTGTGTTGGTTTGATTTTTGACAAGAAGACACCAATTTATAGAGTTTGATATGTGATAAAGAAAGGTCAAAATGTAACTCCCCTAATAATTAACTCCAAATTTAATTATTGTAGGTTACAAAAAAGAAATGGTTAAAGAGGTGTTTAAAGCCATAAATAAGAAATGTGAAACTCATTTGCCCAAACTTGAAGGCTAAGAAAAAGGCTAAGAACAAGGAAACATACATACATACATACATACATAGTTCCTTGCATGAATGTATTAATTAAACTACTTGTCTTTAACACATTACTAGAATTACTTGCATTTATATAAGTCCATGTGTATTAAACACATTTTGGTGTACATAAATGTACACATGCAAGATAACACATTAATAATGTTACAAGGTTTAAATAGAATTAAGATAACCCATATATACATAACTCAAATCGAACTTTTATAAATCGTCAAATGTATACAATTACAAAGTCTGAATTAAAGTTACAAGTCAAATATCGGGTCGGATTCGGGAACGGTGTTACAGTCTCCACAACTTTAAAGATTTTCGTCCTCGAAAATTATGGTTGACTAGTACCCGGTTGATTTATGAATAAGTGAGGATATTTGGATTTCATGTGATCTTCTTGTTACCATGTAAACTCTGGTCCACATTTAGATTCCCAACGTACTTTCACTATTGGAATTGAACTTCTCCTTAGTTTCTTGATTTCACGGTCTAAGATTTCAACAGGTCGTTCTACGAAGTGCATAGTCGAATCGATTTGGATTTCATCCAATGGTACATGTAGATTTTCATCAGCTAGACATTTTCGCAAATTAGATACATGAAAGACTGGATGAACATTCTCTAGTTCGGTCGGTAACTCAAGTCTATACGCAACCTTACCTACACGCTCGATAATTCTGAAGGGTCCAACGTATCTCGGGGCAAGCTTCCCTTTCTTGTTGAATCGTACCACGCCTTTCCAAGGTGAAACCTTGAGAAGAACGCGATCATCAACGACAAATTCAAGAGGCTTTCTACGCTTATCGGCGTAACTTTTCTGGCGACTACGAGCGGTGGTGAGGTTTTCGCGTATTTTTACGATTTTATCCGTTGTCTCTTGTATCAATTCTGGTCCAGTTATTTGCGTTTCCCCAATGTCTTGCCAACATACCGGCGATCTACATTTACGACCATATAAAGCTTCATAAGGGGCCATGTTTGCACTCGTATGATGACTGTTGTTGTAGGAGAATTCGATAAGTCCGAGGTGTGAGTCCCAACTACCACCGAAATCGATGACACAGGTTCTCAGCAAATCCTCTAGTGTTTGAATAGTACACTCCGATTGACCATCAGTTTGAGGATGGTAAGCGGTGCTGAGATTCAAGCGAGTTCCAAGTGCGGATTGAAGAGATCTCCAAAATCGAGATATGAATCGACCATCACGGTCAGAAATGATGTCAAGCGGTACTCCATGAAGTCTTACGATTTCTTGGATGTAGATTTGAGCTAAGCGTTCGACACGATAAGTTTCACAAATAGGAATGAAGTGAGCGACTTTAGTCAAACGATCAATGATTACCCAAATACTGTCGTAACCTTTTGATGAACGTGGAAGTTTGGTTATAAAGTCCATCGCAATGCCTTCCCATTTCCACAACGGGATTTCAGGTTGAGTTAACAAACCTGAGGGCTTTTGATGTTCGGCTTTAACCTTCAAACAAGTTAGACATTTTTGAACGAATAAGAATATATCCTTTTTCATGCCTGACCACCAATAGGAATGCTTCAAATTATGATACATTTTATCGGCACCGGGATGAATCGAGTATCGAGTATTATGAGCTTCTTTCATCACAAGATTACGAAGATCATCAATTGAAGGTATCCAAAGACGATCGTTGAAATAATGAAGACCGTTTGGTTTGATGATTAATTTCTTTTCAATGCCACAACCCATTTCACTAGTCAAGTTTCCACCATTGATTATCTTCTGTTGCGCAATACCGATTAACGAATGAAGATCCGAAAGAACACGAATACTGTAGACTTTTGAATAAGGTTTACGACTCAAGGCGTCGACAACAACGTTAGCCTTGCCAGGATGATATTTAATCTCACAGTCGTAATCATTAAGCAATTCAATCCATCTACGTTGCCTCATGTTTAGATCTTTTTGATTGAATAGATGCTGAAGACTATGGTGATCCGTGTAAACAATACACTTCGTACCAAAGAGATAATGTCTCCACAACTTTAGAGCGAAGATAACCGCTCCAAGTTCGAGATCATGAACGGTATAATTGACTTCGTGCTTCTTCAATTGTCTCGATGCATAAGCTATAACTTTTCCTCGTTGCATTAACACACAACCAAGACCATTTCCCGATGCATCACAATATACCACGAAATCTTCGGTTCCATCAGGAAGACTAAGAACAGGAGCTTTACAAAGTTTGTCTTTAAGAATGTGAAATGCTGATTCTTGATCATCTCCCCAAACAAACCTCTCAGTTTTATGAGTAAGCTTCATCAAAGGAATAGCGATCTTTGAGAAGTTTTCGATGAAACGACGATAATAGCCTGCCAACCCAAGAAAAGATCGAATCTCAGAAGGATTAGTTGGAATAGGCCAGTTACGAACGGCCTCGATCTTAGTGGGATCAACGTGTATTCCCTTCGCATCAACTACATGACCCAAAAATTTAACTTCCTTGAGCCAAAATTCGCACTTCGAGAATTTAACATAAAGCTTTTCTTTCTTGAGGAGTTCTAGAGCAAGTCGCAAATGAGTTTCATGCTCGGCTTTGGATTTTGAATAAATGAGAATATCATCGATAAAGACTATGACGAGTTTGTCGAGGTATGGTTTACAAATGCGATTCATTAGATCCATGAAAACAGCAGGTGCGTTTATGAGTCCAAATGGCATAACCATAAACTCGAAATGACCATAGCGAGTTCGGAAGGCAGTTTTAGGAATGTCTTCTTCGGCTACTCTAAGTTGATGATAGCCCGAACGAAGGTCTATCTTAGAGAAACAAGTAGCACCTTGCAATTGATCAAACAAGTCGTCGATTCGAGGTAAAGGATAACGATTCTTGATGGTAAGTTTGTTAAGTTCACGGTAATCGATGCACATCCGAAACGAACCATCTTTCTTCTTTACAAATAAAATAGGAGCACCCCAAGGAGAAGAACTAGGGCGAATAAAACCCTTGTCGGTTAGTTCTTGCAATTGGCTTGAAAGCTCTTGCATTTCCGAAGGAGCGAGACGATAAGGAGCTTTAGCAATAGGAGTTGCATTAGGAATGAGATCGATACGGAATTCCACTTGTCGTATAGGAGGTAATCCAGATACGTCTTCGGGAAAGACTTCGGGGAAATCCCGAATGATGGGAATATCTTCAAGTTTGAGCGTTTCTTTTCTTGTATCAATGATGTGAGCTAGAAACGCAGGATAACATGGAAGATCCTTCTTATGCTTACGCAAGTAGCTATAAGCTTGCGTACAGGACATGAGTTTAAGTCCCTTTGATTTTGTTTCACCACAAACCGTAAGAATACTACCATCAGCACACGGAATAAGAATAGATTTATCAAAGCAAATGATCTCGGCATGATGTTGGGATAACCAATCCATCCCTACGATAACGTCGAAACTACCCAAATTCATAGGCACTAAATCTATAGCGAAATCACGATTCCCTAGACTTAAGGTACAATCATTCAAAATAGAACTTAGTTTAAGAACCTTGCCATTGGCTACTTCGACACTAAGGGGATCATGCAACTTATTTCTTTTCAAAGCAAGCAAAGGTTCAAATTGGGTAGAGATAAAGCTACGATCGGCACCCGAATCAAATAAAATGGAAGCATAAATACCATTGATGAGAAACGTACCATTAACAACTTCGTTGTTGGCTTGAGATTGTTGAGCATTAATGACAAAAGCTCGTCCACGACCAGCGGGTTGTTGTTGAATTGGTTGAACAAGTGGTGGCTGATTTTGTAGAGCAAGTGGTTGATTTTGCTGAGCGGGTGGAGGGTTTCCTTGACGATAAGGGCAATCACGAATAAAATGATTAGGATCGCCGCAACCAAAACACCCAAATCTCGGCATATGAGCTTGGATAGGAACAGGAGGAGGAGCAAAGGTATTGATTGAAAATAAGAATGAATAAAGATTAGACTTTAACGAGTAACGATAATTGACTGGGCGTACGCTTAACAATGACCAACGAATGATTAACAGGTAATTAACGAATGAGTAATGAATAATTAACGGATGATTAACGAATGATTAACGAATGATTATTGATTCACGTATGATTAACGTATCCGTATCACTCACGTATAATGTTTAAAGAAATCATAAAATAATGAATATATAAATACGTATAAACACGAATAAAATTGATTTTTGAGGGTTACGGTTAAATCCGTAGAAATTCTCGACATATCAAGAATACCAACTCCAAAGAATCATATCGTGACCTAGGAGAGGATGACTCTCGTTCAAATTTCCCAGTTTGGTATACGTAATTGTAACGAGATACCGCTCTAGACAGAAATTGAACTACCGATCTTCCAAACCTTACAGCCTTATAACATGAACTTTTAGAATTTTAATTCAAGACGAGAAGGGTAAAACATTTCATTATTAAAGATTTGGTTTAAGTGTCGCGCTTTGGCCTAGGAGAGGAGTGTTCGTCGAGAGTTTACGAACCAGTATCGTTAACGCTCTCTCGATTAGTCACATCCAAACCTTACAGTTACTACGCAAACAAGTACTAAATCTTCAATAAGGTTTAGAAATATATATATATATATATATAGTATTTATAATTTTTGAAAACGACGAATGAAGAATCTCTCAAAAGAATTTAGTAAGAGGAACACAAAATATAGTTAAAAACAATTTTTATGATGCATGAACACACGAGGACGTGTGTGGGGTAGCTTATAGACTAGGTCGTTTTCTAACCACCTAATTCCCTATAAACACGAGCTCTGATACCAACTGTTAACACCCCGGCTAAAGCGGAATACACCAGAGGCATTACAATTGTTCTTAACTCGTGATCCTCTATTTGGTTATAATAGACACATTTAATGGTTTAAATGAATGCATTAAAGATGAATAAATGTTTTACAGAAAAGTAACCGAAAAAACGACAAAAGACTTAAATTATTTATTTATGTCATTAACTAGGTCCAAGCTCTTATGTTTTCTTCAAGCAAACCTATCCATTTCCTGTATCATGTAAAAAGTAAACGTCAATACAAAAGTATTGGTGAATAAACAAGTTTAAGACTCAAGTATAAAGTATTAAAAAGATTACATAATAAAGAGTATAAAAGTAATATAAATGAATATGTAAAAAGTAGTATAAAAGAATGTATAATAAAAGAATGTATAAAGATTGTATATTGTAAGAAAGTATAATATGTGTATAATGGCATAACACGCGTTTGTATCAAGTCTGATGTATATCATATGTGATCAAAGTCACATAGGGTCCGGTGGAGGGCCTCGACATTCACAGTAACACGTCGGAATGTCTAATAACGGCCAATAGATCCATCAAGTTTCCCGTTTAGTATATCCATATAATGAATGATTGATTGTTTGAATGTTTGATTTATCGTGTGTGCATCCCATAATGATTGTGTCACTTGATTCATTCCAATGTTTGCCATAATACAAAAATATAGATATCAATATGAATATAAGTACATATAAACATAACTGACTTTACGAATGAAATGTAATAAGAATGACTTTTTATGAATGAATACCAATATGAATGATTACGATGAATATAATACAAAAAGTATACATATAAACATGATTATAAGTGAGTATATAAACATGAATAGAAGTTTTAATATGAATATAAGTATGAATCTCAATATGAATATAAGTCTGAATATACACAAAATATAAGTATGAATAAAAGCTAAATCTGAATATGAATCACCATATACTATAAGTAATAAGATAGACATAAATATAAATGTGAACATAAGTATGACTTAAACATAAAAGTATGAATATAAGTAGAATATGAATGTCATGATACAGCCCAAAGATTTAATAATAAAAAGGGCATCGAGTTTACTCACATGATTAAATACGGAGGGTAGATCGGATACTAGATTATGAATACGGAATACGTTGAAAGGAACACCAAACTTGCCTTTACCAATCTAGAAATAAGAATAAATATGAATAAGAATATATCATGAATTTAGAGTTTTCTAGATTAGAGTTTGAATAGACAAGATAATAAGATGATGATGGTAAGCTTGAGTAACATAAAAGATAAACATGATTATGATGAAAAACAATAGAATTGGGAACCTTTACAATCGATTATGGGAGGCTTGAAGTTTTGATTATGGAGCTTTGTGTTGGTTTGATTTTTGACAAGAAGACACCGATTTATAGAGTTTGATATGTGATAAAGAAAGGTCAAAATGTAACTCCCCTAATAATTAACTTCCAAATTTAATTATTGTAGGTTACAAAAAAGAAATGGTTAAAGAGGTGTTTAAAGCCATAAATAAGAAATGTGTAACTCATTTGCCCAAACTTGAAGGCTAAGAACAAGGTTAAGAACAAGGAAACATACATACATACATACATACATAGTTTCTTGTATGCATGTATTAATTAAACTACTTGTCTTTAACACATTACTAGAATTACTTGCATTTATATAAATCCATGTGTATTAAACACATTTTGGTGTATATAAATGTACACATGCAAGATAACACATTAATAATGTTACAAGGTTTAAATAGAATTAAGATAACCCAAATATACATAACTCAAATCGAACTTTTATAAATCGTCATATGTATACAATTACAAAGTCTGAAGTAAAGTTACAAGTCAAATATCGGATCGGATTCGGGCACGGTGTTACAGGTGGTATCTGCCACCTTTGATTTCTACTCACGTGTCACCTGCCACCTTGCTCGCTTTCCACGTAGACTTTGCACTCATACCATAAGCAGGAGGTGATTGGAAATCCAAGGTGGCAGGTGACAATGGAATAAGCCGGACGTTTGCCAACGTCGGGCTATACCAATTTCATAAAAACAAATTCTGGTACCGTCTTTGCACCAAATTCCGACGCTAAAACGTGGACAACTTCCGTTCCGGCCAAATAATCTGCCCGAGCGTGGCAATCCACTCGGTTTCTCTGACTTGGAGTTGAAGTGATAATTTGCTTCATAAACCGTATAGTGTTTTAATTTCTGAAAGTAAAACACATGAAAGCTTCTTTTGTGCTTGAAGCTCATCACCTTCTTTTTTGTGATTTCAACAACAACACATATTTGGTTTTTCGAAAATTCTTTTTAAAATGGAGTTCTTGGCTTGAGATTTGTGAAAAGATTTTACTAGTATCTAAAAATCCAAGATGGTTCGACAAACCACTAGTTCTATATGCTAATTCAATAACCAATAGTGAGCCCCACCAAAAGAGAAAGTCACAATATCATTGTTTAAACTTTCATTATTTTTTAACTTCTTTTAGTTGTGAAAAAAGAATGTATTTTTTCATAAATTTTTATTGAACAAATACAAACGCTCACATGACTAAATAACAATATTAAGGTCTATTCCCATTTCAAGTGCCTCAAAAGAAAAGAAAAAATACGACATACGGAAAAAAGTTATTTTAAAAGAGTTAAATTATATATATTGGTTGTTCCTATTGTTTGCACAATTTTCACCGGTCATTCCTATAACTTTTTTATTCACCACTTGTCCCTAAGTTTGAATTTTGTTGCCTGCAGAGTCGCTATTTTGGATGTACCGTTAAATGTGCCGTTAAGTGTGGGGAAGATGGTGGTATATTGACAAATTACCCTCACATGTTTCTCACATGATAAAACTTAACGGCACATTAATGGCACATCCAAAATAGGGACTCTGCATGCAACAAAATTCAAACTTAGGGACGAGTGGTGTAATAAAAAAGTTATAGGGACGACGGGTGTTGATAAACCCAATCCTAAAGGTTATGATAATTGAAAATCAACTCGTGGCGAATATATGTTTTATATACAAAAGTTCACAAAACTATTATTATATTTTTAGATCCGTGTTTTTTGTTATGTAAAAGGTTTTTGGGTAATACAGATAGGTAAAATTTTTGAAAAAAATTGACGGCGTCTCAAAAATAAAATAACCGAAATGTACCTTATAATATTCGACCCTAGGTTTCAAACTCTTCCTAAGACATTAAGCCCACCTATGCTTTTATTGCATGCGCCACTCCTGATTGTTATGCAAAAAGCCATCTCAAAGAAATCTATGTGATTGACCATGTGAAGAACAAAATGTCATTTCACCAACTAGCTCAAATGTTATTATTTTATGCCGTATATTTCTATAACTAGGTTAGATCACCGTATATTACGCGGACAATGTAACAAATACTTTTTATATAGAAATGTTCCCGTGGTCAAACCAAATTCCCCGGTAAATACTCGCTTTTTGTTCATTTGATTTAAAATTTTGTTAAAATTGTTGTTTTATCCCTATCCGTTAGATTAAATAAACAAACTTTCCGTTAAAAGAGCCGGCACGTCACGTCATTAGCGTTATTACGACCCCGATACTTAGCGACATGATAAATTCTTTATTTTTTAGTTTTTCCTGTAATAAAAATTCGTGATAACGAATTTATAGTTTACCTTTATTACAAGAAGGAAAATATGAACCATATTACCATGACTGAACACACATCAGCTTATCAGGAATACACATATCTTATAATACCTTTGCTCGGGTGTCTCGATGTAGCCATATGGTTTTAGATAATTGTCTTACAACATTACAAGAATAAATAACCTTACGTATGTCTTATAGTCATTATAGTCAATGGAAGAACTTATGCTTTTAAATTAAGACGATCGACAAACACTTTTTCATATATATTATATAAATTGAATTGTTTTTACATATAACTAAGAAAATCATTCTACAATACTTTAAATCAAAGAATAAGATGTTTAAGACGTTGTATGCATTACATATATAGACCTTTTTGACACTCAACTGCTTGCTCTTTTGATCTATGTTGCAATAATAACGTGGATCTAATTTTCTTTTTTAAGTTATCAACCGATTCTTTCCACGACAAACCCAATATTGTCAACATGTTATAACACATACCATTTGTTGAGTTATAACTTAGTCAAAATAGTTTTAACTCATTAATACTGCTTCTAACTACGAATAGAGTAACTTACAAGATTAATACGAAAGTCATAATACTGAAGAGTTCCTACGGAAGACAAAGTTAATACGGCTGTTCAACAAGTACTACGGAAGCTTTATTACTACAGATAGTTCAAGTTACTACGGACTTGAAGTTACTGCGGATACTCTTGTCATGCACGTTTAAGTCAAATAGATATAGTTCAATTGTATTTCAAAGTATGTTTCCTTTTTAGATAAAGATGTAGATTCCATAGTTTATCTTAGGATAGCCTCAAGTCTATAAAAAATAGATCCTTGTAAGATAGAAACACGTTGGATTGATATTCTACTCTTTAATGCAATTGAGGCTTAATATTCGACAAATATATTGTTCTTATTCATTCTTATATTTAAATATTGTTTGTTTGATCTACTTGTAAATATCAAAGTGTTCATCTCCGCTACTAAACTTCTTTGGCAGATTACGATCTAACAAGATTAAGGTTAACGAAGTATAATAACTTATTTGATTCTGACACCATTGCATCTGTTATATACACAATCATAGACACATAATTACATAGAATGTATTGAAAACGTGCGGGATGATATGAGGGACATGTAATCAATTAGGAACGAGGACCACCAATGAAAGCTTGAACCGGCCAAACAAAGAAAGTGGTCCTACGAGGAATTTTCTAATTGATCGAACCATACAAAGAAAGTGGTCCAAAGAGAAAATAGAAGCGACACGAACTGTGGAATATATATGTAACCAAATACTTTGTAGCATTTTGTGTATATAATGCACTTTTATTTATTTAGTTTTATATTATAGCGTGTAATAATCAATGTTACTAAGAGCATTCGCAATGGATGCAACTATATAAAATCTAATGGACCGTCATATCATCATATAATAGTTTTATATAACTTTCATATTCTTGTTTAGGGGGTGTTTGTTTAAGCTTATATATTGGGTTAGTCTTATATTTTATAACTAGTTTATTACTTATAAAATATAAGTTTTTTATTTTTTATGAAGTATTTGGAATAGCTTATGAAAAGGCAAAAATATTAATAAGCTCATAAAACAAGCCTATAAGTTTAAGCTTATAAGCCTAAACAAACACCTAAAATGGTCTTATCTCTCTTACATAAGCTAATAAACTCATAAGCCTCTTTTATAAGCTAAAACAAACATCCTTTTAAACAGATTATTAAAAACAAAAACATAAAATTATTAATAAAAATATAAGGAAGATTTTAATAAACTAACTCCACATTAACTTCACAAATTCGTTGTATAATGTTTTAGAAGAAGACGACATTTAGTTTGATGTACTCCAGACATTTATAATCCAAAACATTTGTAATTAGATTAAGTTTTTTTGTAAAACAAATTAAAATGTTTACATAAGATATAAATAAGAGTTATTATAAAATCAATTCACATATCATTTATGATAAAATAATGGAGTGAACCCACTCTTTTCCATCATCCCACCTCTTTCTACTGCAATGTAACTCATCATTTCTAATGATAAGTTTCATACATAACGTGCCAACAAGGCTTTATTCAACCCTTCACATAAGAGAGTGATGCTCTAATAACTAGCAAGATGTAATCATAAGAAGGTATATGTATTTCAAATAGATAATCTTTTCACATAAAAATTAATAACCTTATATTTTAACAATTTATTTGCTTGCATATCATTTTGGCGATCAATATGGTGATGGATTTAATAGACTTGCCCTAGCGATTTTTTTTTGTCTGAACGGACATTCAACCGTCGGAATTTGCAGAAATGGACGACATCGGTTTTCTTTTATGAAAGTGGTATCTGCCACCTTTGATTTCTACTCACGTGTCACCTGCCACCTTGCTCGCTTCCACGTAGACTTTGCACTCATACATAAGCCGAAGGTGATTGGAAATCCAAGGTGGCAGGTGACATGGAATAAGCCGACGTTGCCAACGTCGGCTATACCGTTTTTATAAAAACAATTCTTGGTACCGTCTCATTTCTACAAATTCGACGCTTAAAACGTCCGTTCGCCAAAAATCTGCCCTAGCTTGGCAATCCTCGGTTTCTCTTGACTTGGAGTTTGAAGTGATATTTCATCATAAACCTAAGTTATAATTTCTGAAATAAAACACATGAAAGCTTCTTTTGTGTTTGAAGTCTCAATCACCTTCTTTTTTGTGATTTCAACAACACCATGTTTGGTTTTTCGAAATTCTTTTTAAAATGGAGTTCTTGGCTTCAGATTTGTGAAAAGATTTTACTAGTATCTAAAAATCCAAGATGGTCGACAAACCACCAGTTCTATATGCTAATTCAATAACCAATAGTGAGCCCCACCAAAAGAGAAAATATCAATTGTTTAACTTTCATTATTTTTGAAACCTCTTTTAGTTGTGAAAAAAGAATGTATTTTTTCATAAATTTTTATTGAACAAATACAAACGCTCACACGACTAAATAACAATATTAAGTCTATTCCCATTTTCAAGTGCCTCAAAAGAAAAGAAAAAATACGACTAACGGAAAAAAGTTATTTTAAAAAGAGTTAATTATATTGGTTATTCCTATTGTTTGCACTATTTTCACCGGTCGTTCCTATAACTTTTTTATTACACCACTTGTCCCTAAGTTTGAATTTTGTTGCATGCCAGGAGTCGCTATTTTGGATGACCGTTAAATGTGCGTTAAGTTGTGGGGAAGATGGTGGTAAATTGACAAATTTACCCTCAAATGTTTCTCACATGATAAAACTTAACGGACACTTAATGGCACATCCAAATAGGGACTCTGCATGCAACAAAATTCAAACTTAGCCGGAGGTGGTGTAATAAAAAAGTTATAAGGACGACCGGTGTTGATAAACCCAATCCTAAAGGTTATGATAATTGAAAATCAACTTCGTGGCGAATATATGTTTATATAAAAAAGTTCACAAAACTATTTATTATATTTTTAGATCGTGTTTTTTTGTTTATGTAAAAGGTTTTTGGGTAATACAGATAGGTAAAACTTTTAAAAAAATTGACGACGTCTCAAAAATAAAATAACCGAAATGTACCTTATAATATCGTACCTAGGTTTCAAACTCTTCCTAAGACTATTAAGCCCACCATGCTTTTGTTGCATGCGCCACTCTGATTTGTTATGCAAAAAGCCTATCTCCAAAGAAATCTATCTGGTTGACCATGTGAAGAACAAAATGTGATTTCACAGCATAGCTCAAATGTTATTACTTTTTGTCATATATTTCTATAAGTAGGTTAGATCCCTACATGTTACGCGGACAATATTAACAAATACTTTTTATATAGAAATTGTTCCCGTGGTAAAACGAAATTACCCGGTAAATAACGCTTTTTGTTCATTTGATTTAAACTTTTGTTAAAATTTGTTGTTTATCCCTTATCCATTAGATTTACAAACTTTCTGTTAAAAGGGCGGCCCCGTCAATATTAGCGTTTATTACGACTTGATACTTAGCGACATGATAAATTCTTATTTTTTAGTTTTTTATTTGAAAATTTCTTGATAACGAATTTATAGTTTACCTTTAATTACAAGACGGAAAATATGAACCATATTATCCATGATTAAATACACATATTGTTATAATACCTTTGCTCGGTGTCTCGATGTAGCCATATGGTTTAGATAATTGCCTTACATATTACAAGAATAAATAACCTTCGTATGTCTTATAGTCATTATAGTCAATGGAAGAACTTATGCTTTTAAATTATGACGATCGACAAACACTTTTTCATATATATTATATAGATTGAATGTGTTTTTACATATGACAAAAAATATATATTACTACAATACTTTAAATCAAAGAATAAGATGTTTAAGACGTTGTATGCATTACATATATAGACTTTTTGACAACTTTCAACTACTTGCTCTTTTGATCTATGTTGCAATAATAACGTGGATCTAATTTTCTTCTTTAAGTTATCAACCGATTCTTCTCCCGACAAACCTGTGACAACCGTCCAAATTCTAGGTACATTTTATAATCTATGTCTCTTTTGGTCTATCTAGCCTTTAAATGTTCAATAACCGGAAACGCGACAGTGTCGGAATCACGCCCGAAATCAAATTATATAAGTCCTAATACCAAGAAAACAACTAATAAACTTTCCTAAGTTCATAACATATCATAATTAAGAACTTTCATTTAACGAAAAGGTCCAACGAAGCAAAACGTAAAAAGCGAAAAATCCGAAAATCCTGAAAACTCGTTCAGTGCGCCGCACAGAGAGGCAGTGCGACGCACTGCCCACACAGATTTCACAAAAATGTTTTTTTTAATCTTGTCTCAATTTGCACAAACTATATACCATTCAAACACGATTTTTGCACATGGTTACTGAGTTTTTGGCAGAACATAGGCCTCTTTTCATCCTTACCATCATTTGATTCTTTTTCTTTTCTTTCTTTCATTTTGTAAACATAAAACACCTACACACACATATTTCTCCATCTTCTCTCTAACTTCTCTCTAAAACCTCCATTAAAACCAGAAAGTTGCAGCCACTAAATCCATTAAAATCACCATCCAAAAACGTTTTTACATCAAGGGGAAGCAAGGGAGTCAAAGTTATTCGGTTTCAAAGCATTTTCACCATTTTTGAGCTCAAAACACTTCTAAAGCATCATCTAAGCATTTTTTATCCGGTAGAAATCTTCCTTTTACTCATATTACTATTATAATCAATTGCATGTATGATCTAAGCTATAAAAACAAGTTTTGATGAAGTTTTATAACCATTTTTATACAAAAACGGGATTTTATTATATGATGCTTAAATCTTTGTTCTTGTGGCTAAAAGTCACATATAAACTAATTTAATGATGATTAATAAGGGTTATACCGATTGCATGTCAAGATCTATCACTTACATAAACGATTTTGCAAGAAAAACTCAAAAACGGGGAAGAACAGCAGCAGTGCGCCGCACCCTGCCCAGTGCGGCGCACCGGGCTGCTGTCTTCCCCGAAATTCGTCGTTTTGGCCGTTTAAAACTTGGTTACGCAATCTGACTTTTGAGACTTGACTTTTGGAACTGAGTTTTGTAAAAATAAACATATTGGTGACTTGTATTGGACTTAATTGGCTAAAATAAACATGTTTAAAAACGTTATGTATGTATATGTGTTTTGTAAGCGGGAAAGTGGTTGATATTTTTGGACATAGAATTTGGGCGCGGAAGCGCTGCCCAAATTTTTTTAGAAAATACAAGACACTTTGGCAAACAAAACATATTCAACATAATAACAATAACATCAACTTTGGACTTTTTGACTAAAACAAAACGTTAACCGTTTCGGACTATATTGGACAAAATGGACCTTGACACTTAAAGTTTGACTAAAAACTTACTTATATTACATTATATAACACAAATTTCATTTATTATATATTAGGTATAATAACTTAATATAATAATAACACTTGAACAAATCTTGGTATCCTTAGGCGTTCGGTGATTCCCGACTCTCATTTCCGACCATTTTTCGAAGTTCTTATCTTCGCAACCCGTGAGTTACACCCCTCCTTACTCTTACCTTTTAAGTACTCTTTTGGGGGAAACATGAGATCAAACCTTTTTTGGACGATACTTTTCTTACGAAACTGATGTGTGCACTTAAACTTGCGAACGATGCTTATGAGCTAATTGTCCTTGAAACTCTTTTGAATCTTTACTACCTTGAACTTTATGAACTATTTTGACTTTTTGAACTTATTGAACTATTTTGACTTTTGAACTTATTGAACTATTTTGACTTTTTGAACTTATTGAACTATTTTGACTTTTTGAACTTATTTGAACTATTTTGACTTTTTGAACTTATTGAACTATTTTGACTTTTGAACTTATTGAACTATTTTGACTTGGAACTTATTTTGACTTGGAACTTATTGAACAATTGGAACTTTGGAACTTATGGAACTATTTTGAACAAACTCTTTGAACTCTTATGCGTGAAACACTTTTTACACTACTTGAACTTACTGGCTTGCTCTCTTTTGAACTAAACTAATTATTGAGGCTTGTATGCGAACCGACCCTTGATGGAACTATAACATGATCTTAAGTGACGGAACAACTATCTCTCTTTAAAACAAAACTACTTAGTGCCCAGCTACTTTTCTAGAACTTTACACACTATTAACTACAGAGCCGTATAGTAATTATGGGTATCGATACTTAGGAAAGAACCGTTCCTTGCTTAGATGGCAGTCTAAGTACATATTACTAAGAACTTGAACAACTTCCCGTAGGATAGGCGGGAAGAGGGGCCTCACGGTTGAACAATAGGATTAGTGTGAACACTTAAGTTATAGATGCCAAGAGGTTGATACAAGAAATCTAATTAGTTACCTTTAAGCATAAATTTACGAACTTTTAGCGATTTATTCCGCAACTACGATTTGACAAAAATTTGACTCTACTTGGTCTTTACGAACTTAGGGCACCGATTCGCCCGTTACTCGAAACTTTAAAAGTATATAAATTTTAAGCGACTTTTCTCCGCTAACTTCCTTTTGGGAAACCTTTTTACCTTTATATACTTATATTGAACTTTTATGAACTTTGAGCTTATTTTGAACTTTTATTTGAAACCTTTGATCAACTTATAAACTGTAACTCACTCACTATGTTTTCGTAGTTGACACTTTATCTCATGTTTCAGGAACTAAGCGTAAGTTATGAAGTGCATTGCTCAGGCGAGTCAAGCCAGTTATGTGAAGTGTAATCCGGGAATGAGACCTTTTATCTTTTGGGAATTTTTATTGGAAATATTTTATTATTGCACTGTGTCTTAACATTGAATCTTGGTTGTATCTTTTGAACTTTAGTACTTTCCACCCTTAATCTCATTGACTTGAACCGTTGCTTTTAGCGTAACCCGTGAAATGATCTTTGCTCTTCACATTCCGTGTTTCCGCTTTAGCGGGGTGTGACAGACTTGGTATTAGAGCACGGGTTATAGTGAAAACGGTTTTAAAATCTTTTTTTTTTTCAAAAGTTTTCGAAACCAAAACTATAACCAAGACTTCTCAGAAAAATCATTTTTCGGGTTCACCTTTAGTATGTTACTTTTCCGCGATTGCATGGTTATCTTTTTCAACTATGCGTGACTTCATCAACCATGCATAGTTCAAAATGAATTATGCAAGAACGGAAAGTCAATGGCTATCGTTAACGGTTTTGAGTCGAAAAATTCCCGGTCTTACCAATTCCCGATTCTCACATAACTGACCCGTGCATGCAATTTACTTACGTTTTTCCTATTTTTAGTTTCCCCGTACTTGTGTAACTCGATATTCGCAGATCCGTCACGTCTCAATCATCCCGTTCGCGATCACCTTCTCGATCTCAGTCACGATTCCCTCCCGAGCCGTTTCCCCATCGCCCGAACCTTCAAGGGCCACACGGCCTCCGAAGGTCAGCGTCAACAGACGACCGATCCGACGGAGGATACGTCAATGGCGATCAACAGCAGTAGCGGATCCAGCCCGAGGACTGTACTACCACCTGCTCCTCCAGCGCCCGTTACAGCATCACCGCCGTTTTAAGGGCCCCACCCTAGGTTGACCGCGCGTATGCAGATCATCCACCCTGGCCGTCTGCGGGATCGGATGGCCGGACAACAGTCCAGTCCGTCTCAACCCGCTCCTCTCCCTATACCGACCATGGATTGGTACCATTGGGAACGCCAGTTCCTAGAGTAGAGACGACGTGCCCAGGAGTCCGGACCCTCCCGACCTGCGATGCCACCTACCCTTCAGCCTCCCCCGCCAGCCGCATTCTTCCACTTCCACCGAGAGGTTCGGGGACTTGCAGAGGAGACCCAGTAGCAGGGGATCCTCATCAGCGAAGTCACCGATGCTGCGCATCAGTTGTCCGAGCAGGTCGTTGCGAGTCATCGCATCGACCCGAGCCACAATACGAACTGTGCAGCGTCTCGCTGGGACGTGTCTGATCATGAGGACTCTGTTGGCGGTCATTGTCCCCCAGATGTTCCTAGGAAGGCGTCATTAATCAGATTTCCCTTGAACACAACCCAAGGCCATTCTATTGTTATTTCCTTGTATCGTACTCGTACTCTCGCTTTCTTATTCGAACTATGTGCTTGACTCATATCATTATTATTAATGGCAATTTTCTACCTTTATTGTCCATACTTGCCGTTGTCGTGTGAACCCTGATATCGTCATTAAACCATTCTATTGTCATCGCTTGAATCATCATCGTGCATGTACTAATTATCCGTTCATATTACTCCTGTGTATTGGTTACTATTAACCCTTGAGTTAAATTCTTATCACAAATTCCTATCCGTGCGTCCTAAACTGATTCCTTCCCTCCATCGTGGAACCACGCCTCCCAAGAGAAGCCGCGTTGACCTTATGGCTGAGCAGATCACTGCGCAGTTCAAAGCGGCACTCCCAAGCACGGTCGCCCAGATCATCGATGGGATCAACAACGGAGTTTTCGGGGACGACAACCCCAACGTCGACTACCCAGAGTACAACCATGGCCATAACCTCCCCTTCTTCCCAGCCACCATCGAGCAAGAAGAAGGTGAACACCTCGGAAACAATAAACCCCTTCTCCCTCCTGTACCAATCCAACAGGATGAGGACGAAGACCTTGGAACCAACAACCTCCCTTTCCCTCCAGCCCGCATCCAGCGAAGGGGGAATAAGAAAAGGAAGGTTCATCATCAGCCCACAAGGAGAAACAGCAACAAGCAACCAACACCTCCGTGGGACTTGCCCCATAGCGCATAGCACGAAAACTTTCTGTACTCTCGCAATCACAGCCAAGGAGGCACGTCCGGACCCCAATGCAGTCACGAGTATGTTCTTCTATCAACTTCCATCCTTCTTCCGTGCTATTCGATACAGGAGCTGAAAGAAGCTCTGTCTCCTTAGAATTTAGACCCTTCAGTAACCTAGGATCTAAAGTTCTTAAGGGTAGCTCACTATCGCTTATGCCAACGGTCAAGAGTACGAAGCTATGAATACAATCTTAGGATGTCCACTATGCTTATCCGACAGAATTTTCCCCATCGATTAAATTCCTATCGAACAGGAAAGCTTTGATGTTATCGTCCAATTGCACTAGTTATCTCATTTTCGAACCGAGACCGTCTGTTTCGGCAAACTCATCCGTATCCCCCCCCCCCCCCCCCCCCCCCACCACTTTCAGGGAGTAAAACTCTCGTCATCCAGGAGGACAAACCTGGATGACGACTCCGCAAACATGTCTTCCTTGAAAATGTGAAAGTAACTCGAGAAGGACTACGACGCACCCCTTCGCCAGACGTAAACCTAAGGAAAGCCGACTCCAAGATATTCATGTAGTCAAGGATCGCCCAGAGTTTTTCCTGAGGATTTGCCTGGGCTACCGCCGCATCGACACGTAGAAATTCCGAACAGACCTCGTTCCTGGCACAACACCGGTTGCCAAGACACCATGTCGTCTAGCACCACCCGAGATGCAGAAGCTGCCAAAGCAGCTGCAAGAACTTCTAGACCATGACTCTGTCCGCTCAAGTTCGCCCCCCCCTAGGGAGCCCCAATTCCCCCTATAAAAAAGAAAGACGGATTCCTCCGCCTGTACACCCATTATCGAGAACCTAACAAGCTGACCGTCAAGAACCGATAATCACCCCCGAAGATCGACGACCTATCCGACGTTGCTGAAAGCAACTTTCATCTCAAGGTACACCTCCGCCCGGATTATCATCAGGTTCGTGTCGGTAAAACCGACATTCCTAAAACCGCATTCGAACTCGATACGGACATACGAACTCCGTCATGCCATTTGGTCTAACCAACACACCAGTAGTATTCATGGACCTAATGAACAGAGTGTGTAGGCCATACTTAGACAGATTCGTAATCGTATTCATAAACGACTTCCTCATATACTCCAGGAACAAAGGAAGATCATGTGAAACACCTCAAGCTCATTCTAGAACCCCCCCCCAGAAGTCGGAAATCGTACGCCAAATTCTCGAAGTGTGAATTTGGGCTCCAAGAAGTACATTTCCCTGGTCATGTGGCCAACCAAGAAGGAATTCGGACTCAGACCAGACGTAACCCACTACGACAATGGCCGAGCATGAAATCCGGAATCCGAAAACTTCGTAAACTCCTTTTGACGAGGGCCACCGATCTCGATGTTCCATCCACCCGGAATCCGACGTGTTGTACGAGGATCCCCGAGAATATTGATGGTGGCCAGGCATGAAAAAGGATATCGCCTTGCATATAACCAAGTGCCTCACTCACATCCAAGGTCAAGGCGGATCAAAACCCTTCTCCTCATCAACCCTCCGATAAGGATAGTCGGTCTACGTCCCACTCTCTTCGAATGCCCTCCAGAGAATCGCTAGGGACGCGACTAGACCTCATCACCCCTCACCATTCACCTTCCTCTGATCGAGTTCACCTATGCCAACGGCTTCCATGCCAGCACTAAGTGCACACCCTTCAGTCTCTATATGGACACCAGTGTCGATCACCGCCCTATCAGCTAGAAGCTGACAGTCGACAGCTTGCAAGGTCCGACGTCTACTTCTACCCGTGGAAGACTGGAAGCGTTTCGTACCCGGCCAAAAAGCTACGTAACCAACCAGAAGAAAACCCCCCGAGTCCCAAGATGGCGATAGAGTACCTCCCAAGGTATCGCCATGGGAAAGGGATAGCCTGCTTTTGGTGACGCGGCAAATTGAGCCCTAGGTACGCCAATCCAAACTAAGTCTTAGGACGTATTAGGTCTGATTGCTCATCGCCTTCGGCTCCACCCGCCTTCAAACGTTCATATATATATTCCATGTCTCACTCTCGAAAAGCATCTATCTGATGAGACCATCTTCAACCCCCTCGACAAGGTCAAAATCGATGTCGAACTCAAACTCATTGAGGAACCGCTTAAGGTTGTTGACCGAGAGGTCAAACAACCCAGGCAAGTCTTTCATCTATTATCAAGCTTCGGTGGAGATTCTCGACATGGTCACGATCTCACATGGGGACGTGAGGACCAAAACCGTCAGAAATATCCACATCGGTTCCAGAACATTCCTCCATGATGGTACGAACTAAATTTCGGAACGAAATTTCTTTCAACCCGGGGAGAATGTGACAACCGTCCAAATTCTAGGTACATTTTATACTCTATGTCTCTTTTGGTCTATCTAGCCTTTAAATGTTCAATAACCGGAAACGCGACAGTGTCGGAATCATGCCCGAAATTAAATTATATAAGTCCTAATACCAAGAAAACACCTAATGAACTTTCCTAAGTTCATAACATATCATAATTAAGAACTTTCATTTAACGCAAAAGGTCCAACGAAGCAAAACGTATTAAGCGAAAAATCCGAATATCCTGAAAACTGGGTCAGTGCACCGCACAGAGAGGCAGTGCGACGCACTGCCCACGCAGATTTCACAAAAATGTTTTTTTTAATCTTGTCTCGATTTGCACAAACTATATACCATTCAAACACGATTTTTGCACATGGTTACTAAGTTTTTGGCAGAACATAGGCCTCTTTTCATCCTTACCATCATTTGATTCTTTTTCTTTTCTTTCTTTCATTTTGTAAACCTAAAACACCTACACACACATATTTCTCCATCTTCTCTCTAACTTCTCTCTAAAACCTCCATTAAAACCAGAAAGTTGCAGCCACTAAATCCATTAAAATCACCATCCAAAAACGTTTTTACATCAAGGGGAAGCAAGGGAGTCAAAGTTATTCGGTTTCAAAGCATTTTCACCATTTTTGGAGCTCAAAACACTTCTAAAGCATCATCTAAGCATTTTTATCCGGTAGAAATCTTCCTTTTTACTCATATTACTATTATAATCAATTGCATGTATGATCTAAGCTATAAAAACAAGTTTTGATGAAGTTTTATAACCATTTTTATACAAAAACGGGATTTTATTATATGATGCTTAAATCTTTGTTCTTGTGGCTAAAAGTCACATATAAACTAATTTAATGATGATTAATAAGGGTTATACCGATTGCATGTCAAGATCTATCACTTACATAAACGATTTTGCAAGAAAAACTCAAAAACGGGGAAGAACAGCAGCAGTGCGCCGCACCCTGCCCAGTGCGGCGCACCGGGCTGCTGTCTTCCCCGAAATTCGTCGTTTGGCCGTTTAAAACTTGGTTACGCAATCTGACTTTTGAGACTTGACTTTTGGAACTGAGTTTTGTAAAAATAAACATATTGGTGACTTGTATTGGACTTAATTGGCTAAAATAAACATGTTTAAAAACGTTATGTATGTATATGTGTTTTGTAAGCGGGAAAGTGGTTGATATTTTTGGACATAGAATTTGGGCGCGGAAGCGCTGCCCAAATTTTGTTAGAAAATTCAAGACACTTTGGCAAACAAAACATATTCAACATAATAACAATAACATCAACTTTGGACTTTTTGACTAAAACAAAACGTTAACCGTTTCGGACTATATTGGACAAAATGGACCTTGACACTTAAAGTTTGACTAAAAACTTACTTATATTACATTATATAACACAAATTTCATTTATTATATATTAGGTATAATAACTTAATATAATAATAACACTTGAACAAATCTTGGTATCCTTAGGCGTTCGGTGATTCCCGGCTCTCATTTCCGACCATTTTTCCAAGTTCTTATCTTCGCAACCCGTGAGTTACACCCCTCCTTACTCTTACCTTTTAAGTACTCTTTTGGGGGAAACATGAGATCAAACCTTTTGTGGACGATACTTTTCTTACGAAACTGATGTGTGCACTTAAACTTGCGAACAATGCTTATGATCTAATTGTCCTTGAAACTCTTTTGAATCTTTACCACTTTTAAACTTTATGAACTATTTTGACTTTTTGAACTTATTGAACTATTTTGACTTTTTGAACTTATTGAACTATATTGACTTTTTGAACTTATTGAACTATTTTGTCTTTTTGAACTTATTGAACTATTTTGACTTTTTGAACTTATTTGAACTATTTTGACTTTTTGAACTTATTGAACTATTTTGACTTTTGAACTTATTGAACTATTTTGACTTGGAACTTATTTTGACTTGGAACTTATTGAACAATTGGAACTTTGGAACTTATGGAACTATTTTGAACAAACTCTTTGAACTCTTATGCGTGAAACACTTTTTACACTACTTGAACTTACTGGCTTGCTCTCTTTTGAACTAAACTAATTATTGATGCTTGTATGCGGACCGACCCTTGATGGAACTATAACATGATCTTAAGTGACGGAACAACTATCTCTCTTTAAAACAAAACTACTTAGTGCCCAACTACTTTTCTAGAACTTTACACACTATTAACTACAGAGCCGTATAGTAATTATGGGTATCGATACTTAGGAAAGAACCGTTCCTTGCTTAGATGGCAGTCTAAGTACATATTACTAAGAACTTGAACAACTTCCCGTAGGATAGGCGGGAAGAGGGGCCTCACGGTTGAACAATCGGATTAGTGTGAACACTTAAGTTATAGATGCCAAGAGGTTGATACAAGAAATCTAATTAGTTACCTTTACGCATAAATTTACGAACTTTTAGCGATTTATTCCGCAACTACGATTTAACTAAAATTTGACTCTACTTAGTCTTTACGAACTTAGGGCACCGATTCGCCCGTTACTTGAAACTTTAAAAGTATATAAATTTTAAGCGACTTTTCTCCGCTAACCTCCTTTTGGGAAACCTTTTTACCTTTATATACTTATATTGAACTTTTATGAACTTTGAGCTTATTTTGAACTTTTATTTGAAACCTTTGATCAACTTATAAATTGTAACTCACTCACTACGTTTTCGTAGTTGACACTTTATCTCATGTTTCAGGAACTAAGCGTAAGTTATGAAGTGCATTGCTCAGGCGGGTCAAGCCAGTTATGTGAAGTGTAATCCGGGAATGAGACCTTTTATCTTTTGGGAATTTTTATTGGAAATATTTTATTATTGCACTGTGTCTTAACATTGAATCTTGGTTGTATCTTTTGAACTTTAGTACTTTCCACCCTTAATCTCATTGACTTGAACCGTTGCTTTTAGTGTAACCCGTTAAATGATCTTTGCTCTTCACATTCCGTGTTTCCGCTTTAGCGGGGTGTGACAAAACCCAATATTGCAACATGCTAGGGGTTTCCTCGAGACCGAAACAATCCTTATTTTTCACAACAATGTAACAAAACAAAAGTAAAAACTGTAATTGCTTCATTTTCAGTTTCTTTGCAATATCGTACCATGAAAACAATATAGCTGGACTAAGCTAACTTTTTGGAGAAAATAATGCAAGTTATGACAAAAAGAATATTGCATGAGTTTGTTCTTCAGGTTTGGGTAATACAAGTTTGTTTAAGATACACATAAAACCCGAAAAGCGGCCAAATGAGGTGTAGCCGGGCAACTTAATGGGTCGAGTCACCAAAATACATCCAATCTTACCGTTAACCCAATCCAATTCACAGACCCCAAATAAGGGACATGATACCTATCTAATCCATCACATTTACCATATTTTTATTCGGTTCAAGCAGATTAATCAGGTTTGGATAAAAATACACCCCTAGAGCCTATAATAGAAAACATTAACAATTGAAAAAGAATCTCTTTATCTCTATCTATATCTATCTATATATTAAACAAAACAAGGTTTTATTTGCCACTTGTTATCACCACATCTTTATTCACCAATATTTTCCTGCCTTTTTATTTACACTTAAGTCCTTTAAAATTGATTTTTTTTTAACAATTTTATCGTTTATATTTTCCATAATATAAGTAATAGGTTTTTTTTTTTTTTTTTTTTTTTTTTTTTACCATTTTCATCATTTAGATATTTCATAATTATTATCGGATTTATGTTTATTGAGTAATCGGTTTTTTGTTTTTACCATTTTCATCGTTTAGATTTTTTCATAATTATTATTGGATCTATGTTGAGTAATAGAAATTAAAATATCACGAAATTTGTCACGAAATATTTAAAAATAACTCATATTATAACATGTGTAAATAATCTAGTAACAGAATTAAAAGATATTTTGTGGCCAACTCTCCGCAATCACACGGACTTGGGGCATGATGCTTACAACAAATATGATTAACAAATTAGAAAACAAACTTTGATATGAATGTAACCATTTCATGAAGGAAAATTAAGTAATCAAGAAACCTAACTAATTAACCACGGGAATAAAACTTCGTATGCAGGAGCATAAAATTTCATTCCCTAGAGTTGGCAGACGCTAATTTCTTGAATCTGAAAAAAAAAGCTACGGGCCGGACTAATTGCATAAAATGATAACCACTCTTAGTCCAGTTTCTGTCTAGAGTAACCAACTTGTTCAACAACTACAATCCATTTTCAAACATAATAGTTTCAAACAGTTTGGCACGACAGTTGGAGCCGAAGGTTTGGATTTTCCGTTGGTCTTAGGCAGTTGATCCTAGACGAGGGTTATAAGTCTAATTATTTCGTCCATCCTGGAGCGGATAAGATGTACTATGACCTGAAGGACTTTTATTGGTGGCCTGGCATGAAGCGGACGATTGTCGAGTATGTGGAAAGTGTTTGACGTGTTCAAAGGTCAAGGCTCAGAATCGGAAGCCTTCTGGCCTTCTTCAGCAGCCAGAGATCCCACAGTGGAAGTGGGAGAGGATCACGATGGTCTACGTTATGAAACTTCCTAGGTCTACGGGAGGTTATGATACCATCTGGGTTATCTTCGATCGGTAGACTAATTCAGCGCATTTTTTTCCTATTCGTGAGGATTACCGAGTAGAGAAGTTATCTAGATTGTACATTGATGAGATCGTGGCCAGTCATGACATTCCCGTATCCGTTATTTCTGATTGTGACACGCGGTTTACTTCGAGATTCTGGTAGTCGTTACAGCGAGCATTGGGTACCAGATTAGACATGAGTACGACTTATCACCCTCAGACCGATGGGCAGAGTGAGCGCACTATCCAGACGTTGGAGGATATGTTACGCGCATGTGCTTTAGACTTTGATGGGAGTTGGGATCGACATTTGTCGTTAGTCGAGTTTTCGTACAACAATAGTTACCACTCCAATATCAGTTGCGCACATTTTGAGGCTCTTTACGGTCAGAAGTGTAGGTCTCCATTATGTTGGGCTGAGGTAGGTGATAGCCAGATTACAGGTCCCGAGTTGATCCAAGAGCCTACATATAAGATCCATAGGATCAAGGATCGTCTGTTAACCGCTAGAGACCGACAGAAGAAGTAGGCGGATTTGCGTCGGAAGCCTATGGAGTTCGAGGTCGGGGATATGGTGTTGTTGAAAGTTTCTCTGTGGAAGGGTGTGTTTTGATTCGAGAAGCACAACAAGTTGAGTCCACGTTTTACGGGTCCTTTCAGAGTGTTGGCTCGTGTTGGCCCAATGGCTTACCGTTTTGATTTGTCACCTGAGTTGTGCGGTGTGCACAACTTTTCACGTATCACATCTCAAGAAGTGCCTTACTGACGAGTCCGTGATCGTTCCACTCGAGAGACTACGTTTGGATGATCAGCTTCATGTGATAGAGGAGCCGGTGGATATTGTTGACCGAGATGTCAAATGGTTACGGCGGAGTCGGATTCCGATAATAAAGGTCCGATGGAACTCTAAGGTTGAAGTTGAGTTTACTTGGGAGCGGGAGGACGAGATGCAGCGGAAGTACCCCCATCTATTTTCCAGCAGCGATGCTCAGTATACATTTCGAGGACGAAATTTTTTTTACTGGGAGAGGCTGTAACAACTCGTCATTTCGAGGTACTTATCGTTACCGTATTCTTTACTTTTATTCGCAATTGTTTTGACCCTTGTATTTCGCTTTATATTTACTCACATTTTACTTTTATGTGTCGGGTTTTATGTGTTTTATTGCTTCGTCCCTCGTGAAGAAAGCGTTAGATTTACCTAAGTGCCAAATAGTTAGAATTCTCGTGTTATTAAGTTAGGGTGTTTACCCCGTATTCGTTGGTTAAGAAAATTTATATTTCAAAAATCCATTTCAAAGTTAGTCCTCTAACTAATCTATTACAAAGTTAGTCCTTTAACGGGAACTAACGAAATCTGTTACAAATCTGGTCCTTTAACGGTGACTTAACGGAAGGAGCCAAAAATGGTTGCGGTGCGCCGCACTGGTGTTATGGTGCGCCGTACCTGGTTGTATGGCAGATATTGCCAAAACGCATTTTTTCTCCAATCCTTGAGATTCTACACCTTTTGACCACGTTATTTCTTCTGCAAATTGCCTCAATTGGGTATGCTAGATCCAATTGTGGATCTCAAGTACCTTCCACCCCTTTTCTCTTTCCAAAATTCATATTTTACATCACAAACACATAATTCCTTTTCATTCATAAAATTCATATCAAACACATCTTTCTCTCTCAAAATTCCTGAGAAATAAGAAGCTTTTCAACCTAAATTGAAGAAACTTTTACAAGGCCAAGGCTTTAATCATATTCTTCAAGCATTCCTCTCATCACACGCCATTTTCGAAAAGTTTCCATAAGGCTATCTTTCTTCCCTTTTCTTCCATTTGGTTAGAAGTTTTCTAACATAAACCTTGTCAACTTGTCTTACAAGGTTTTCTTACTCACTTTCATCCTCTACTTTTGGATTTCGGCTACCATTTCGGAGAAAACTTCATTTTGAGTTTGTGGTAAGTGAATTCCTCCGAAATCTCTTTATATTTCTTTCATTTTGAGAATCCTTACTAATGGTGAATGGTTTGTGTTTTGGAGTCGTTTATCTCCTCCTCCTCACCACCACCACCAAAGTCTCCTTTTTCGGGTTCGTGATACTCAACGGGTTAGAGATTGTAGAATTCTTGCGGGTGAAAACGGTCAAATTCGTTATTCTCCCTATCTTTCTCTTTTTCGTTATTTTTATTATCTTTCGGTTTAGCCTTAAAAGAACTGGTTAGGTTAAATTATTAGACCAACACATTGGAATACTCTTGATTTGGACTAAATGTGTTAAAATGTATATTTAACCGAAAATAACTTATTATCTATATTTCTATGTAAAATGAGATATGTACATATATATATATAAAGCTTGGTAAAGGTAATCTATTATTACTTATAATCTAGAGTTCGTCGGCTTCATTACGTGTGAGATATTCCAAATAGTGGAATGGTATACATTTGAAACTCCTGACTCTTTGGTTGCCCTGTGTTTTAATTACCATAATGTGAGGTATAATGATATTTAAACTGTTCAGTTACCCTAAGTTAATAACACATTTGAAACTCCTGACTCTTTGGTTGCCCTGTGTTTTAATTACCATAATGTGAGGTATAATGATATTTAAACTGTACAGTTACCCTAAGTTAATAACACATTTGATACTCCTGACTATTTGGTTGCCCTGTGTTTTAATTACCATAAAATGAGGTATAATGATATATAGACTATTGAGTTACCCTAAGTTATTAACACAAACGTTTTTAGGTACTCCAAAGGTTGGTGGTTTTGTGTTTTTCTATATAAGTTAGTTCGCCAGAAAAGTTACTTTTGCATCAACAAGCCCCATAACTACGTACAATTATGTCTCTTTCGAAAAACATGTCTCACTCCAAGATTGGGTTGTTCATATACGGCTTTGTAGAATGTGGGAGGCAATAAATACAAAACTCGGTGATGACTTACTTGGGTTGGAGATGGTTATGGCTGATGATGAGGTAATTTCTAATTTGTTTGAAAATTTTAAAACAGTGGGGGGTTAAATTAGTTTCTTACATGTTTTTTTTTTTTTTACCAAAAAGAGCGGTTCGATACAAGGTTTCATCACTAGAAATCATATACGAAAGTTTAAGGCTCTTCTCGAAGAGGGCCAGTTATATCAAATCTCGAGGTTCAAAGTGATTGAAGGTCAAATGGGATATAAAGTTGTCCCGAATCAATACCGCATCCGTTTCAACATTGCAACATCGGTTCGAAAACTTGAAGGTGGTCATGAGGAGTTGATGTGTAAAATCTAGTGTAATAAACTCGACCTACTTGTAGACTTAATTACACACTTATAGGCAGTGGACCTATTCGTATATAATATAGCTTTTAGTAAGTAAATGTTCGATCACGGGGACTAATTTAGTTTTTAACTTCGAATTAATAATACTTGTTTGTTTTTGGATTTTTGTTGTCACGATTAATTAACTATTTAAACTAAAGAGTGATTATAAAATCGATTTAGAAAAAGTAATTGTTTGTTATCAAATAATGGAGAAAAACACTCGTTTGATACTTCACTTGAAATCTAGTTAACTTTACGTAATTGAATGTATATTTAACTTCTAATGTATAGTAAAATTCCTCTCGAATACCTTACTAACTTTAACTATTTCAAACTATAATGTTCCTCTCGAATACAGTTATAATTATCAACAATTAAGCATTAATTAACAAGCCGGTGTTCTATGATTTAATCTTATAAAGTTTCCTCTCGAATAACTTTTCTAATTACTAAGTCCTCTCGAATCTAATTAATTAGACTTACTTGTTCACGTTTAATTACCTAAGTTGTTATTACTAGGTCCTCTCGAATCCTAACAATTTTAAACCAATTAAAGACCGATTGATTATTTCATACAATTTATTTAACCTATCTAGATTCCTCTCGAATACCTAGAATGTTGATTAATTAATTTGTATATAAGCAACTTTATGATAATATACTAAAACTTAAACAAATAAGGATCTACGATTAAACATAAACACCTAAACATTCAAAAACGAAACAAAACCGTCAAACAAGATCCGTTATTCAAACGAGCATTCAAAATTGTTTAGCTACTCATATTAAAGTTCAAAATAGCAAATAAAAGTAGAGAAAACATACTAAAAATCTGGAATAAAAGAGTAAGAAACAAACTAGGAAAGTTGCAAAACGTGTCGTGATCGAATTGTAATCGTACTCCGACTCTAACTCTTTTCCTTGCTCTCCAAGCTTCCAAACCGAGATCTCCAGCTCCAAATATTGATAAGAACCGAATGAATGATATTCTGGATGATTTGGGTTGGTATTTATAGGCAAAAATCGATAGAATTCGTGTTTGAGTCGAACTCCAATTTTGCTGAAAACAGCGCAGTGCGTCGTTGTGATGGTTAGGACGGCACATTGGGTGCCAAATTTCCCAATATTCAAAATTTATAAAATGTATCTCTCTCTTTCTTCTTTATTCTTCAATTTGAATCAACTAAATCGGATATCGTATGAAGAAGTTATGATCAAAACGGTAGAGGTGGTACTGCGTAGTTCTGCTTGTCATATTTCACCATTTTTCGTCTTTTAAACTCATTTATTCCACCATTTCCACTTCCCAATCATATAAACCTATAAAATGGACAAAAACACTTTTCCACACGATTAAATGCAAAAACCTATCTTATCCATCATGTTTAATATGAAAAATGACTGAATATCGCATAGAAATAAGCGTATAAATATGCGATATCAAATACCCCCAAACTTATCCTTTTGCTTGCCCTCAAGCAAAAACTGTGATCAAAACAAATTATCAAAGCCAAATTAAAATGCATAACCAAACATCTCACGAATTTTATAGGAAGTAAATCACACAAACTCTCAAACTAATCTAAAAGGTGTGTAACGTGTTCTGTAGAATCGCTTAACTGCTCAGTCATGGTGAATATTCTATCATAGGCTTGATAAAGAATTAAATCTCCACCACTAGAGTCTAGGTACAACTAAACGGGGACTTTTATTCGGGTTGTAATATACAGGTAAAGGCATGTGAATAATATATAATGGAGTGTAAAAGGGTAAAAATAAAAATGTATAAAAACTTAGATTAAATCCGAACTAATAAAATCTTTAACGAACCGAATTGCTCAATTTTCTCAGCTTTACTTTTTTCTCCGAATGTACAAATATCGTGTAATACAAGACTCAATATACACTATCTCTTTTAATTCTACAACTAATTTTTTTTTTCCTGTTTTTTTCGATTTTTTTTTCTTTTCTTTTTCACTTTTTTTTCTTCAGCCTAGTACATGCCTTATAATATAATATTTCTTTTGGTAAGTACACATGCTCAAAAAGCTAACTTTATTATTCTAACTATTTTCCAAATACAAAATAATACAAAGGCTCAAATAATATAACTTTTTTTGTTCATGCCTTAATAACTTCTAAACTTCACTTCTCATATACAATAGCAATCAAACACTAAGTTCGGATCTAATCTAAAAATGAAACGAAAATAAGGCGAGTGTACAAAATATATAGTAGTGTTTAGAAACGAAACGGTTTAGGCGCAAAGTGGTTTAACTAGAGTTTCTAACACTAAAAGTAAGTGTTACAAGGGTTAGGCGGAAAATATATAAAAGAAACGAAAAGGCTAATCAATGGGTTAATCCTACTTTGCCCCTATCATTGTACCAAATCACACTAAGTTACCCTAATGCAATTGCTCATATGTGGTCTCGAAATGTATAACAATGTCAAGCTCTAAAGTCATCAACAATCGGCACACTAAAAGAAACGAAAAAGTAGCATTAAAAATGAATGCTTTCCAAGGCTAAAAAATCTCACTATTTTCTCGAGTAGGGTATTAAATGCGCTTGGTTATTGTTAGAGCAAGGATTGACAGGCTCAGTAACTTAGGTGTTTGGGATTCAACCCCTTGACCTCCTGCTTAGCAGTGTGAACCTATCAATCTCTTGGCGAGCCTAAGGTGGTCAAGTGGCTGGTTGGAGAAAGATGATCGAAATATGTTTACTGCGGGAAGCGTATAGGTATTCCGGTCAAGAGATATTGTGTGCAAGTATGAGAGTAGAGAATATGTGTCCAAAACTTGAAGTGTTGAGTATTTATACCCAACACTACCAGGCATCAACAACGTATGGCAATGATGACCATTTAAGGCTCATCAATAGGATTCCAACGGGTATTAACGTCTATATCATTATATAACTTTATTAATGCTTTGACGGTTACACTCAAGGATTAGGCTTGAGTGTCTGAATGGTAGGATGTCAGGAGTATGATACTAGGAGATGAATCCCAAGGCATTAGTGTCGGTTTGGAGGAATACGGTACTTATTAGATACAAGGTATAAGTATTGGCTCTGGAGTGCCGGGCCAAAATCATGAGTGACAGCCTAGGGGTAAGTGGTACCAAGGTGCCGGACATCGGACCACGAGTGCCGGACGCCGGGATACGAGTGCCGGACACCGGGCCACGGGTGCCGGACGTCGGGCCACGGGCGCCAGAAGCTGGGGCCAAGCTACCGGACACAGGGCCAAATTCCCGGACACGGAGTCGGATTCCCGGACGTGGGGCTAAGTGCCGGGTGTCGGGGCCTAAATGCCGGACACGGGGCCAAGGCTAGGGTGCCGGGGCCAAGGCTCGGGTGTCGGGGCTAAACTCCCGGACCCGGGGCCGGATACCCGGACACGGGGCCAAGGCTCGGGTTTCGGGGCCAAAATTCCCGGACACGGGGTCGGATTCCCGGACACGGGGCCATTTTACCCGGAAACGGGGCCTGGTGCCGGGGCCATTTTACCCGGACACGGGGTCGGGTGCCGGGGTCATTTTATCCGGACACGGGGCCTGGTGTCGGGGCCATTTTACCCGGACACGGGGCCGGGTGCCGGGGCCATTTTACCCGGACACGGGGCCTGGTGTCGGGGCCATTTTACCCGGACACGGGGCCGGGTGCCGTTGCTAAAACGTGTCCCACGGATGGCGCCAATGTTAGAGCAAGGATTGACAGGCTCAGTAACTTGGGTGTTTGGGATTCAACCCCTTGACCTCTTGCTTAGCAGTGTGAACCTATCAAGCTCTTGGCGAGCCTAAGGTGGTCAAGTGGCTGGTTGGAGAAAGATGATCGGAATGTGTTTACTGCGGGAAGCGTATAGGTATTCCGGTCAAGAGATACTGTGTGCAAGTATGAGAGTAGAGAAGATGTGTCCAAAATTTGAAGTGTTGAGTATTTATACCCAACACTACCAGACATCAACAACGTATGGCAATGATGACCATTTATGGCTCATCAATAGGATTCCAACGGGTATTAACGTCTATATCATTATATAACTTTATTAATGCTTTGACGGTTACACTCAAGGATTAGGCTTGAGTGTCTGACTGGTAGGATGTCAGGAGTATGATACTATGAGATGAATCCCAAGGCATTAGTGTCGGTTTGGAGAAATACAGTACTTATTAGATACAAGGTATAAGTATTGGCTCTGGAGTGCCGGGCCAAAAGCATGAGTGACAGTGTAGGCGTAAGTGCTACCAAGGTGCCGGACATCGGACCACGAGTGCCGGACGTCGGGATACGAGTGCCGGACACCGGGCCACGGGTGCCGGACGTCGGGCCACAGGCGCCGGACGCTGGGGCCAAGCTACCGGACACGGGGCCAAATTCCCGGACACGGAGTCGGATTCCCGGACGTGGGGCTAAGTGCCGGGTGTCGGGGCCTAAATGCCGGACACGGGGCCAAGGCTAGGGTGCCGGGGCCAAGGCTCGGGTGCCGGGGCTAAACTCCCGGACACGGGGCCGGATTCCCGGACACGGGGCCAAGGTTCGGGTGTCGGGGCCAAATTCCCGGACACGGGGCCGGATTCCCTGACACGGGGCCATTTTACCCGGACACGGGGCCGGGTACCAGGTCCATTTTACCCGGACACGGGGCCTGGTGCCGGTGTGACAACCGTCAAAATTCAGGTACTTGTTCAATTATTATATCGGTTCGAAACGTTAGTTACTCCTTTATCGCGTTCGCTTTATTCTAGATCGTAACTTTTGAGTCTGTACTTTGTCGGAACTAGTGTCGGAATAACTTCCGGAATCAAATTTATAAGTCCTAATACCAAGAAAACACCTATTGAACTTTCCTAAGTTCATAACTTATCATAATTAAGAACTTTCAATTAACAAAAAGGTCCAACGAAGCAATAACGCAAAAACGAAAATTTGATAAGGCTGAAAAATCACCCGGTGTGCAGCACCTAGTGATGAGGTGCGCAACACCTCACGCCAGAATTCAAAATAATTACAGTGTTAGTCCCTGCCTCGTTTTTACACAACCACCACCCAAACCAACCAATTAGAAACGACTTAAGCCACTTAATTACTGCCAATTTACCTGTCCAAGACCCTTCTCTTTATTGTTTTCATTTTCTTTTCATTTCCCATTTTACAAAATAGAAAACACACACACACACCACATTCGCTCTCAACTTTCTCTCAAGAAACCTACTTGTTCCAGTGATTTCCAGTGACTTAAACACCATTTCAATCCATACAAATCGTTCTAATCAACTAGAGAAGCAAGAGGGTGTCGTTATTTTGAAAAAGGACTAGTCTTGTAAAGGTTTTTGGGAGCTAAAATCCGACCAAAACTCATCATCCGAGCCTTTCCTTCGGTAGATTTCTTTATTTTTACTATCTTTATACAAATATTCAATTGCATGTAGGATCTAACGGTTGAAAATGTATTTTTACACAAATCTATGACTTTTTATGGTCAAAAACGTTTTTAACCGAAATAATCTTTAGATCCACGGGTTTGTAACCAAAAATGTTTTATAAACTGTTAAAAAGATGTTTTAATAAGTTTAAACCGGTTGCATGTCGAAATCTATGGGTAAAAAGACGTTTTTAGCAAAGAAATCACAAAACGGTGAAGAACAGCAAGGAGGTGCGCAGCACCCCCTGACAGGTGCCGCGCACCGGGCTGCTGTTCTTCCCAAAAATCGTCGTTTTGTCCGTTTAAAACTTATGTATACGTTCTGGACTTGTTCTAACATTATTACGGGACTGAGATAAACCAAACTAATAATAATGGTGACCTATATTGGACTATTTGGACTATTTTGAGCTATAATATATATGATATTGTGTTTTAGGTGATTTGTGAGCGGAAGTGATGGTACAATTTTTGGGCATGAAATTTGGGCGCGGAAGCGCTGCCCAAATTTCCTCAGAAATTGTAAATCACTTCAGCAAGCAAAAGCAGTTAAGATAATAATCAAAAACGTTAATTCGGACCTTTGGACAAAAACGTGACACTTACCTTTTCGGACTATTTTGACTATACTTAACCTTGACACTTAAAGTTTAATAAAGCTTATCTATGTTATTATATAAGAACATAATAATATAACAACTAATTAAACTATCTTGGTATTAATAGGCAATCCGTGATTCCCGGCTCACATATTCCGCCCGAGTTTTCGAGTTCTCGTTCTCTTCGCAATCCGTGAGTTACAACCCCTTGTTTTATATATTTTACATGAATTTGGGGGAAACATAAGATTAATTGCATTTTAAAAGCCTTATGAAACAAATTGCAATATATCGAACTTTGACTTTTGACTTATTAAACTTTGACTTTTGACTTATTAAACTTTGACTTTTGACTTATTAAACTTTGACTTTTGACTTATTAAACTTTGACTTTGAACTTATAAACTACTTGACTTTTGGAACGTACTTGGTCTTATTTGAACGACTAATTGAACTCTTATGCGTAAAATATTTTACTTTACTTAGACTTATTGGTTAGCTCTCTTTTGACTAAAGTAATCATTGATGCTTGTATGCGTACCAACCCTTGATGGAACTATAACACGATCTTAAGTGATGGACGTACGACTCTCTCGCTTTTAAAAATGAAATTACTTAGTGCCCGACTACTTTAGACTTAGACTTTCACACTATTAACTACTTAGCCGTACAGTAATTATGGGTATCGATACATAGGAAAGAACCGTTCCTTGCTTAGATGGCAGTCTAAGTACATATTACTAAGTACTGATTAACTTCCCGTTTGAGAGGCGGGGAGTTGGGGCCGACACAGTTGGATAATCGGATTAGTGTGAACACTTAAGTTATAGATGCCAAGAGGTTGATACAACAAAATCTAATTAGTTGCTTACGCATAAACTTATAAACTTTTAAGCGATTGATATACGCTTCTACTATTTGACTAAATTTGACTATATTTGGTCTTTACAAACTTAGGGCACCAGTCCGCCCATTACTTGGACTTCAAAGTATATGAACTATAAGCGACCTTTCTCCGCTAATCTCCTTTCTGGAAACTTTATAGTTATATACTTTACTTATATTTTTGTCGACTATTTAAACTGTAACTCACTCACTACCTTCGTACTTGACACTTTATCTTATGTTTCAGGAAATTAGTGTAAGCATGATGTGCATGGCATGGACGGGTCGAGGCGGTTGTGTGAGAACCTTTTTGGGAAAAGACGTGGCCATTTATTTTGGGAATTTTTAATGAAACTTTTTAATTGTGTATCAATGTACTAAATTATCGTGTCTTGGTCGTTCGAATGGATTTGTAAACACTTTTACTTTTAATTAATGACTTGATTACCGTTATGTTTTATATGGCCTGTGTAATGATTTTCCAGCTCTTCACATTCCGTGTTTCCGCTTTAGCGGGGTGTGACAGACTTGGTATCAGAGCACAGGTTATAGAGAAAAACGGTTTTAAAATTTTTTCAAAAGTTTTCGAAACCAAACTATAACCAAAGCTTTTCGGAAAATCATTTATGGGTCTAAACTTTAGAGAATTAATTTCGTGATTTGCATGTTTATAATTTAACTACGCATGGCCTGATCACCCATGCCTAGTTCAAAATAGATTATGCAAAGACGGAACGTAATTACTATTGTTAACGGTTTTGAGTCAAAATTCCCGGTACTGTCTTTTCCCGATTCTCACGCGACTGACCCGTACATGCATTTCATTACACATTTCCTTTATCATTTCTTTGTGTCTTCTAGTACTCACGAAACTCATTGTTCACAGATTCGTCATGTCTCACTCTTCGCGATCGCTTTCACCATCACACTCCCAGTCTCGCTCCTTACCCAGAGCCGCGTCGCCTTCCGAGGGTCGTACCGCTTCAGAGAGCCAATGACACCAGACCACCGATCCCACGGAGGACACCTCCATGGCTATCTCGAGCAGCATCGGGTCCAGCCCGAGGGATGTGCTACCACCCCCTCCACCGGTACCCATTGCCGCCACACTCCACTACCGAGGCCCACGTACCAGGTTGACCACGCGAAAGCAGGTCATCCTTCCGGGCCGTTTGTCGGATAGGATGGCTGCCCGCCAGGAGGGACCATCCCAGCCTATTCCATCGCATCTACCGTTCGGACACCCACCAGAGGTCCCACGGAACCCTACCATGGACCACTACTCTTGGGAGAGACAGTTCGAGCGCGAAGAGATGCAGCGCGCCAGAGACGCCGAGGCCGCGAGGCAGAGGATGCCTCCTACCCTTCAACCTCCCCCACCGGCCGCATTCCTTCACTTGCACCGCGAAGTGCGGGGACTGGCTCAGGAGACCCAGAACCAGGGACACCTCATCAGTGAGGTTACCGACTCCGCAGAACGGTTGTCGGAGCAGGGGTTGCGATTCATCGCATCGACCCGAGCTACGGCCCGCACTGTGCAGCGCCTCATTGGTATGTGCCTGGTGATGGGCACGTTGATCGTGGTTATGGCAGCCAAGATGTTTCTGGACAGGCGCCATTAGTTATTTTTTTTTTTCATTGTATTGTACTTAGTCTAGTCGTAATTTTCTCTCTGTACACGACATAGACTTCATTATCTTTCTTTTATGTATTGTGACAATATTTTCTCAGTTCAGTACTTGTACCAACCTTATTATTATTAACGAAAATCCTGTCTTTTGTCTTTGTGCTTGTCGTATTTTGTGAATCTTGTGCTTGTTATGATCATTATAATTCTATCTCTTGAATTCTAATCTTGCGTGTACTACTTGATGAGTCATTTTAATCTCGTGCTATAACTATCTATGGTCACTTAAATTATATTCTTATCACATTCCATTCGTGCGTTCTAAACTAAATCTGTTCTTCTGATTGTAGAATCATGGCCCCTCGCACCAATGCTAGCATCATTGCCGAACAAGTTGCTGAACAGTTGAACGCGGCTATGCCCAACATGATCGCTCAGATCACCGCCGGAATCAACGCCAACGTCAATAATCACCACCAGCAGCAGCAACAACAGCAACAGCAGCAGCAGCAGAACAACCAAGACAAGAACCAGCACCAACACCCGAACCCTCCTCCGTGCAACTACAAGAGCTTTATGGCATGCAAGCCTAAAGAATTCCACGGCACAACTGGTGCTGTAGGTTTGGTCCAGTGGTTCGAGAGCATCGAATCGGTCTTACACATCAGCCGATGTGCTGAGGCGAACAAGGTGGAGTACGCGTCCTGCGTATTCCATGGCCCGCGTCCTGCGTATTCCATGGCCGAGCTCTGTCATGGTGGAATACTGTAGTCCAAACCCGAGGACGTGACAATGCTTATGCCCTTCCCTAGAACACCTTCAAGAACTTGCTCATCGAAGAATACTGCCCGAGAGGGGAAATTAAGAAGCTCGAGGCTGAGCTGTGGGACCACAAGATGGTCGGGAATGATATTGAGAAATACACTACCCGGTTCCACGAACTCGCCCGACTGGTCCCAAGGCTGGTAACCCCTGAGGAGAACCGGATCGACATGTACATCTCTGGTCTCGTTCCGGAAATCCGAGGTATGGTCATGGCAGCCGAGCCTCAGACCCTCCAGAGTGCAATCATCCTGGCCCATCGTCTTACCAGCAACCTCCTCACCGCTCCTGGATC
>CAJVGC010000591.1:25698942-25737532 GCA_910822075.1 Senecio squalidus | reverse complement strand
AAGTTAATTCGGACCTTTGGACAAAAACGTGACAATTACCTTTTCGGACTATTTTGACTATACTTAACGTTGACACTTAAAGTTTAATAAAGCTTATCTATGTTATTATATAAGAACATAATAATATAACAACTAATTAAACTATCTTGGTATTAATAGGCAATCCGTGATTCCCGGCTCACATATTCCGCCCGAGTTTTCGAGTTCTCGTTCTCTTCGCAATCCGTGAGTTACAACCCCTTGTTTTATATATTTTACATGAATTTGGGGGAAACATATGCATTTTAAAAGCCTTATGAAACAAATTGCAATATATCGAACTTTGACTTTTGACTTATTAAACTTTGACTTTTGACTTATTAAACTTTGACTTTTGACTTATTAAACTTTGACTTTGAACTTATAAACTACTTGACTTTTGGAACGTACTTGGTCTTATTTGAACGACTAATTGAACTCTTATGCGTGAAACTTATTGGTTAGCTCTCTTTTGACTAAACTAATCATTGATGCTTGTATGCGTACCAACCCTTGATGGAACTATAACACGATCTTAAGTGATGGACGTACGACTCTCTCGCTTTTAAAAATGAAATTACTTAGTGCCCGACTACTTTAGACTTAGACTTTCACACTATTAACTACTTAGCCGTATAGTAATTATGGGTATCGATACTTAGGAAAGAACCGTTCCTTGCTTAGATGGCAGTCTAAGTACATATTACTAAGTACTGATTAACTTCCCGTTTGAGAGGCGGGGAGTTGGGGCCGACACGGTTGGATAATCGGATTAGTGTGAACACTTAAGTTATAGATGCCAAGAGGTTGATACAAGGAAATCTAATTAGTTGCTTACGCATAAACTTATTAACTTTTAAGCGATTGATATACGCTTCTACTATTTGACTAAATTTGACTATATTTGGTCTTTACAAACTTAGGGCACCAGTCCGCCCATTACTTGGACTTCAAAGTATATAAACTATAAGCGACCTTTCTCTGCTAATCTCCTTTCTGGAAACTTTACTGTTATATACTTTACTTATATTTTTGTCGACTATTTAAACTGTAACTCACTCACTACCTTCGTAGTTGACACTTTATCTTATTTTTCAGGAAATTAGTGTAAGCATGATGTGCATGGCATGGACGGGTCGAGGCGGTTGTGTGAGAACCTTTTTGGGAAAAGACGTGGCCATTTATTTTGGGAATTTTTAATGAAACTTTTTAATTGTGTATCAATGTACTAAATTATCGTGTCTTGGTCGTTCGAATGGATTTGTAAACACTTTTACTTTTAATTAATGACTTGATTACCGTTATGTTTTATATGGCCTGTGTAATGATTTTCCAGCTCTTCACATTCCGTGTTTCCGCTTTAGCGGGGTGTGACAGACTTGGTATCAGAGCACACGTTATAGAGAAAAACGGTTTTAAAATTTTTTCAAAAGTTTTCGAAACCAAACTATAACCAAGGGTTTTCGGAAAATCATTTATGGGTCTAAACTTTAGAGAATTAATTTCGTGATTTGCATGTTTATAATTTAACTACGCATGGCCTGATCACCCATGCCTAGTTCAAAATAGATTATGCAAAGACGGAACGTAATTACTATTGTTAACGGTTTTTAGTCAAAATTCCCGGTACTGTCTTTTCCCGATTCTCACGCGACTGACCCGTACATGCATTTCATTACACATTTCCTTTATCATTTCTTTGTGTCTTCTAGTACTCACGAAACTCATTGTTCACAGATTCGTCATGTCTCACTCTTCGCGATCGCTTTCACCATCACACTCCCAGTCTCGCTCCTTACCCAGAGCCGCGTCGCCTTCCGAGGGCCGTACCGCTTCAGAGAGCCAACGACACCAGACCACCGATCCCACGGAGGACACCTCCATGGCTATCTCGAGCAGCATCGGGTCCAGCCCGAGGGATGTGCAACCACCCCCTCCACCGGTACCCATTGCCGCCACACTCCACTACCGAGGCCCACGTACCAGGTTGACCGCGCGAAAGCAGGTCATCCTCCCGGGCCGTTTGCCGGATAGGATGGCTGCCCGCCAGGAGGGACCATCCCAGCCTATTCCATCGCATCTACCGTTCGGACACCCACCAGAGGTCCCACGAAACCCTACCATGGACCACTACTCTTGGGAGAGACAGTTCGAGCGCGAAGAGATGCAGCGCGCCAGAGACGCCGAGGTCGCGAGGCAGAGGATGCCTCCTACCCTTCAACCTCCCCCACCGGCCGCATTCCTTCACTTGCACCGCGAAGTGCGGGGACTGGCTCAGGAGACCCAGAACCAGGGACACCTCATCAGTGAGGTTACCGACTCCGCAGAACGGTTGTCGGAGCAGGCGTTGCGATTCATCGCATCGACCCGAGCTACGGCCCGCACTGTGCAGCGCCTCATTGGTATGTGCCTGGTGATGGGCACGTTGTTCGTGGTTATGGCAGCCAAGATGTTTCTGGACAGGCGCCATTAGTTATTTTTTTTTTCATTGTATTGTACTTAGTGTAGTCGTAATTTTCTCTCTGTACACGACATAGACTTCATTATCTTTCTTTTATGTATTGTGACAATATTTTCTCAGTTCAGTACTTGTACCAACCTTATTATTATTAACGAAAATCCTGTCTTTTGTCTTTGTGCTTGTCGTATTTTGTGAATCTTGTGCTTGTTATGATCATTATAATTCTATCTCTTGAATTCTAATCTTGCGTGTACTACTTGATCAGTCATTTTAATCTCGTGCTATAACTATCTATGGTCACTTAAATTATATTCTTATCACATTCCATTCGTGCGTTCTAAACTAAATATGTTCTTCTGATTGTAGAATCATGGCCCCTCGCACCAATGCTAGCATCATTGCCGAACAAGTTGCTGAACAGTTGAACGCGGCTATGCCCAACATGATCGCTCAGATCACCGCCGGAATCAACGCCAACGTCAACAATCACCACCAGCAGCAGCAATAACAGCAACAGCAGCAGCAGAACAACCAAGACCAGAACCAGCACCAACACCCGAACCCTCCTCCGTGCAACTACAAGATCTTTATGGCATGCAAGCCTAAAGAATTCCACGGCACAACTGGTGCTGTAGGTTTGGTCCAGTGGTTCGAGAGCATCGAATCGGTCTTACACATCAGCCGATGTGCTGAGGCGAACAAGGTGGAGTACGCGTCCTGCGTATTCCATGGCCGAGCTCTGTCATGGTGGAACACTGTAGTCCAAACCCGAGGACGTGACAATGCTTATGCCCTTCCCTGGAACACCTTCAAGAACTTGCTCATCGAAGAATACTGCCCGAGAGGGGAAATTAAGAAGCTCGAGGCTGAGCTGTGGGACCACAAGATGGTCGGGAATGATATTGAGAAATACACTACCCGGTTCCACGAACTCGCCCGACTGGTCCCAAGGCTGGTAACCCCTGAGGAGAACCGGATCGACCTGTACATCTCTGGTCTAGTTCCGGAAATCCGAGGTATGGTCATGGCAGCCGAGCCTCAGACCCTCCAGAGTGCAATCATCCTGGCCCATCGTCTTACCAGCAACCTCCTCACCGCTCCTGGATCCTCCAAAAAGGAGTCAGGTGAGAAGAGAAAGGCTGAGTCCACCCCAAGGAGAAGTGACCGCAACAAGAAGAAAACCCGAAACTATGCCCTGACTGCTTCACCTACACCTGCACCGGCACCTGCACCGCCAGCTAAATCTGGGTCTTACACCGGGCCACACCCAAAGTGCAACAAGTGCAACCTCCATCATCTCGGGAACTGCCCACTATGCCTCAAGTGCCAAAAGGCGGGACACTTTGCCAAGTACTGCCCTGACAAGACAACTGCTCCAGCCCCGAAACGGTCATGCTATGAGTGCGGAAGCGACCAGCATCTCCGCAATACCTGCCCTAAGCTTAATCGGACTCCACATAATCAAGGAGGGCAAGGTAGGGGTCGCGCTTTCGGACTAACGGCTGAGGAAGCACGTCAGGACCCCAACGCAGTTACTGGTACGTTTTCCCTCAACAATCATTCTGCTTCAGTATTATTCGACTCAGGAGCCGAAAGAAGTTTCATTTCCTTAGAATTTAGACCCCTCATAGAATTAGAATCTAAAGTTCTTAAGGATAGTTTTACCGTTGAATATGCTAACGGCCAAGAATTTGAAGCTAAGGACATAATCCTAGGATGTTCACTATGCCTATCTGACAAAACCTTCCCCATTGATCTAATTCCTATCGAGCTTTCAAGTTTTGACATTATTGTTGGGATGGACTGGCTATCTCGATTCCGAGCGGAAATCATTTGTTTCGATAAGCTTATTCGTATCCCTCTTTCGGAAAAAGAGACTCTCGTCGTTCAGGGAGACAAGCCTGGACGACAACTCCGCATCGTATCTTCCATCAAAATGCGCAAGTACCTTCAGAGGAACTATGACGCATTCCTTGCCCATGTCGTCGAGCGCAAACCTTCTGAGATTCGACCCCAAGATATTCCAGTGGTCAAGGATCATCCCGAGGTCTTTCCCGAGGATTTGCCAGGACTGCCACCTAAACGACAAGTGGAATTCCGAATAGACCTCATTTTACCCGGACACGGGGCCTGGTGCCGGGGCCATTTTACCCGGACACGGGGCCGGGTGCCGGTGCCAAAGCCTTGGTGCCGGGGCCAGGTTTCCGGACACGGGGCCTATCTCCCGGACACGGGGCCGAAGCCCGGGTGCCGGGGCCAAATCTCCCGGACACGGGGCCTGATTCTCGGTGTCGGGGCCGAATCTCCCGGACACGGGGCCAAGGGCCAAGTGTCCGGACGCCGGAGCCTTGTGTCCGGACGCCGGGACGAAATGTCCGGATGCCGGGGCCAAGTGTCCGGACGCCGGAGCCTTGTGTCCGGACGCCGGAGCCTAAGGGCCGGAGCTAGGAGATAGCAGGCAAGCTTTTGTAAGTCAGGTTATGTGTTTAGGGGGTTAATGGACTATGTGTATGAGCCATTTCCTACTAACACTATCAGTTATGCTTAAAGTTTAAGGTAATTACCGACTAGACACGTTATATTTTTTTTATTTTCCAATTTTTCGATTTTTTTTGTATTTTTTCTATTTTCTGACTCAAAATCTGTACAAAATAACTCAATCTAACTCGATGGAAACTAAGCTAAGGGTCGAAAAATATAATTTAGAAATTTCCCGATGACCCCCCCAAACTTAAGTAACACATTGTCCCGAATGTGTTAACGACTCAAACCTAAGGGAAATTAGAAAAATAAAATCTAAAAAAATAAAATAAATACAAAATAAGAAAAGAAGAAAGTAGAACCCGGTCGTAGATATCGAAAAATCTTCGGTGAAAAGCTGTGCTGAACTGAATGCCAGTCCCAAAACCGATTGCTGAACTTACTTCTCATCTATAAAAACTAAAATAGAAAAACTAAACACAAATATTAAAATCATAAAAGAAAAATAAAATAAAAATAAAAATTCCAAATTACGACGGAATAAAAATAGTTTACTATTTTTAAAGTCTAATAGAGGAAAATGGTAAATAATAACTTTACAAAAATTACAAAAAAATCTCTGACTTTTTTTTATTTTTCTGTTTTTCAATTTTTTTTTGGTTTTTTTTTATTTTGGTTTTCTAGGTACCTAAAAGCTGAAACTGCAAAAGAAAATGCTAAAAACACTTAAAAATAAATAATAAAAATAAAAAAAAATAAAAAAAAAATATGGAAAACAATTTAACTACGAAAAAGTAAAAACAAAACCCGGGTTGCCTCCCGAGAAGCGCTTGTTTTTCGAACGAGTCCTTAGCTTGACTCGATATGCCTCCACTTACGACTTCATGTAAAGGTCGAGACTTCTCTCGCCTTTCTTTCCCACGTGTTTTCCAAAAAGTACCGATTCTTCCTCCGACTCATGTCCAAAATGATCACCAAAAAGAAATGATTCCTTTCCAACATCGAGCATCTTATTCCGCTTTACCCAAGCGTCATGCCACTCTCGAGCCTCAAAAATCAATAATACAACATCTCCAATTTCCCAAACATCGTCACCTTTGCTTTCATTGAATTTCGTCTTCTTAAATTCCTCCCATGCTGTATCATCTCCGATATCCTCAAATTCCTGCAAAATATTCTCCTTTTCTCGACAAGTAAAAGAAAATAAATCAAAAGGGTCGTGAGAAATACCGTGGCAGTTTTCCCCCAAACTTGAGTTTGAATTCTCGAGCTCTTCCTTAAATGGAATTCTTTCCTCCAAAAACGTTGCACAAGGATTATTGATTAAATACTCGAGCTCAAGTAAGTCTAAATCCGGGTCGGATTTTTCAAATGTCATGCTCGTAGAATTCTTCTCAAATTTCTCTAGCTCCATTTTCAAGATGGGATCAAAATCCTCGAGCTCCTGATCTTCCTCCTCTTCAACAGCAATTTGTCCTCCAAGCATTTCCTACACATCTAGGTCAAACATTTCATCAAAAACATCAATACGAAAACAAGTTTCATCAGTGGAGTATGAATGTTTTGGAGCTTTATCAACAGAAAATGAAATTCGTTCATCCCCAATCCCCAAAGAAATTTCCCTGTCCTTTACACGAATCATTGCGTCCGCAGTGTTTAAAAATGGTCGACCTAAAATAAGTGGCACAGTGACATCTTCATCCATTTCTAGAATCACAAAGTCAACATGGAAAGTAAATTTTCCTACTTTTACTAGCATGTTTTCAGCAATTCCTAACGGTTATTGAAATGATCGGTCGGCTAATCGGATACTCATTCTGGTAGGTTTTAAATCTCCCGAAGCAAGTTTAGCATATAATGAATGTGGCATTAAATTTATGCTAGCTCCTAAGTCGGCCAATGCATTACAACTATAGGTATCACTAAAATTACAAGAAATCAGAAAACTCCCTAGGTCGTCCAATTTTGGTGGTATCGAGTTTTTCACCAAAGCTGAACATTTTGCGTTCAAGAAAGCGGCCTGCTCCTCTGATGACTTTCCCTTTTCCGTGACCATCTCCTTGATGAATTTCGCGTAATTCGGCATCCCTGCAATCAAATCAACAAGAGGAACATTAATACGGACAAATTGAATCATATCGCAAAATTTACCGTACTGCTCCTTCATGCGTGCCTTCCTCAAACGTTGAGGATATGAGACACGTGGTTCGTAAGCCTTTAGTGGGACCTCCTTCACTGGTTCAGGTGTTTTGGCCTCGGGTTGAACCTGTGGCGCCTCTTCCTCGTCATCGTCAGAAACTGGTTCAACAGAGGGGTGCGGCTCACTAGTAGCTGGGTGCGTGATGTGAAAAATCTAGTTTTCCGAAAATTAACTTTTACTAGATTGCTACACGGGCAGTGTACCCTTGTCGGTTGCAAAATAGTATCGGTAAATATCGGGTTCGAACACAGGGACTATTTATAGTTGATAGTATTAGTTTTAAGTAACAGGTAACAAGTAACAAATTGGTTTTAGTCTTAAGAAGACTTGATTATATTAGCGGTAAAAATACTTTAGAATTCAGATATGGATAAAAAGAAGCTTGCTCGGACCGTTTACGAATATGTGTTATTTCTTAGGTGTGAAAATGTCGATAAACTTCTAATGTAAAATCCTAAGTTCCTTTCGAATACCGGATTTCTCCAATTACCTAACCATGCAACGATTCCTTTCGAATACCGTTAACACCTCAAGTAATTGTGCATAAAGTTTCAAGCCGATGTGTGAGAATTAACCTATAAGCTTCCTTTCGAATAGCTTACTAACTCCTAAACCGATTTCTCTTAATTTAGTAGCTAGCGTTCATGTTAATACCTACTTGTTCAAATCGTTGTTAATGATTCCTTTCGAATATCATAAACTTATAATCAACTAAAGACCGACCGATTAATTCGTTCCTATTTTAGTAAAAATTACGGATTCCTTTCGAATACCCGTTTTTAGATTACCAAATAAGAGTATAAACAATTTTAACAATATAATTAAGATATTTACCCAAACGGATCCCCGATTAACCTCTACACATCAATCGACTTTCACACCCAAAATCTAACACATAAACGATCACAAAATCCAAGCAAACGTTTAAAGGAATTAGCTACTCATAATGGTAACGAAACTAATCAAATAAATAAAAGACATAATTCAATTGCAAATGTGAAATAGATAAAAGTTCAATACCAAAATCTGAAAATAGGTTCCAAGTATCTCCAAAATAACAAAGTAGAAATGAAAGTAACGATTGTTCAAACTTGAAATTACGATTATGAAAATTCCTTTGATTCTCCTTGCTAATTGATGATTATGGACTGGAATATGAGTGATAATGATGATGTTTTTTTCCAGAAATTCGTCTCTATGTAAATAGCCCCACTAACTCTTGGGTTCCCACATAATTAGCATTAAAGAAACAGAATTATAACTGCCAGCACCCCTCTTGCGCCGCAACTTCCTTTCTTGCGCCGCAACTCAAGTAAATGTCTTGAGCCAACACGTTGTTCACTTGCGCCGCAACTCAAGTAAATGTCTTGAGCCAGCATGTTGTTCACTTGCGCCGCAACTCAAGCCTATTGCGGCGCAAGTCGTCTTCAGCAAGCTCCACTAAAACTCTTGTCAAGCAGTTGCGGGGCAACTAGTAGAAATGACCAAGGCAACTAGACGTTTTGTTCCCCGCCTTGTATTTCTTTGCATCTTTTGGTCCCAACTTGCCTCCTTTGACTCCAAACATAACAAAAAACCTATAAAACAAACTTTACACAAAACATAAGCAATACGGGGCTTATCCATTACGTTTTGGACTCTAAACATAACAAATATCGCTATGAAATACTCGTATAAATGAGCGATATCAAACCCTCATACTTAAACATTTGCTTGTCCCTAAGCAAATCCGACTCGAAACTACTATAAAATTTACAAAACATACAACTTAAGAAAAGATAAGGAATGACGGGCTCAAACGTTTAACTAAATTCCGGTGTTAGAAATTAAAGATTTGCGTGAAATTGCTAGATCGTAAAACCGACTACAAACATCTAAAGCTACTAAATTACTTAAGTAAACAAAAACCGCAATTTTCTAATGTTAACTCCTAATTCATCCCCTAGTTTAGATATGTCTAAATAATCACCCCTTATCCCTCACTCTCCAACCGAAGTTGAAGCGATCAGCCTTTACGGCCGACCCCTATACCGCCTTGCTTTCGGGGGAACCCTTAAAATATCACTAAGCATTTTCTTCATTTGAGTACTTCTTTCTTTTGAGAATTATTTGGTTAGTCTACATCTTTTTCTTTTCCTCTCACTTTTGTTCACTTCAAATATTATAGATATATATTTAAATTTTCTTTGAAGTGAACGGGTATAACGGGATTTGAGTCTTCGTTATAGTGAGGATCAATTTCTATTTTGTTGACGGGAAAGACCTATGGCCTTTTTCTTCGCCTCTAATTCTCCAAGGGCTTAAGTGACACTAGGATTCCCCAACTACCGCCGAAAGGGTGCAAGGACTACAAGGGCTCGGTACTAAGGATATCTAGTGATTATCTATTGATGAGGTTAGTAGGGATTACAAACATGGGCTTTTATTGGGCGCCTATCAGGTTGTATCACATTTGTTAACGCCTGTCATTGCTCGCCAAGTTGTACCGCCTGTATGCCATCGCCTGTCAGGCTGTCATCGCCTGTCAGGCCGTCATCGCCTGTCAGGCTGTCATCGCCTGTCAGGTTGTCGACATCTGTCATCACTTGTCAAGTTGTACCGCCTGTCAGGTTGTCTTAGATTGTTAACGCTTGTCATGCCATCGCCTGTCATTTGAAGGTGCTTCTCTTTGCCTTTGACGACAGTCATAATGACGCTTGACAACCACTTTACTACTGTCATAATAGTGAGGCGTCGCATACAATAATAAAGATAGAAGACGATTCGTATACCACTGATTGATTATTAAGGCAGTTTAAGTATTCATGACCGTCATTAATTGTTGGACGTTCCCTATACATGAAACTGGCCATATAAATACATGGTCCAAATCACTATCAAACACACTTTTTACTCATCTGATCTTACTTCAACACACACACAAAAGCTTAAACAGAGTTCATATACTCTTGCTTTCATCTTCAACCTTGATCACCCTAGGTTCGTCAAGAGCTTGTTGGGTTTGCACTGTGATCATCACAGGAGATCCAAGGTTGATATCACCTCACCTTCGTGTTTGACAATCGTTGCTCGAACATTGGCGCCACGCAACCGCCGGTACCAGGCCTAAACAGCCGGTACCCGACTAGTATATACCGCCGGTACCTGGCCTAGGCCGCCGGTACCTGGCTTGGATGAGGCAGTCGGTTCAAGGCTTTGCGAAGCCGCCGGTACTCGCCTTGGGTCGACAACCGGTACCCTCGATTCCTCCTATGCTTCGGTACAGCCGAGTCCCCCTATGCTTTCGTACAGCCGGTACCCTATGATTCGGTACAACCGGTACCCCTATGATTCGGTACAGCCGGTACCTCCTATGCCTCGGTACCCGACTTTTGGCTGCCGTGCCTGTTTGATCCGCTGCCGGTACCAGGCTAATACAGCCGGTACCCGGCTTTCGGTCCTCGCTTTCGATCACTACCGCCGGTACCAAGGCTATTACAGCCGGTACCTGGCTTGCGCAATGATCCAATACCGTCGGTACCCTTGGCGGCGAACTCCAAATCTATCAAAAAAAAAAAAAAAGAGTAGAACGCAGACTTACACGAGTGACAATAGTTACGACTTGCAAATCGATTGTTTTGGCAAATCCTAACTCGGGGGCATGATGAGGTTAGTAGGGATTACAAACATGGGCTTTTATTGAGCGCCTATCAGGTTGTATCACATTTGTCAACGCCTGTCATTGCTCGCCAAGTTGTACCGCCTGTATGCCTGTGACAACCGTCAAAATTCAGGTACTTATTCAATCATTATATCGGTTCGAAACGTAGGTTACTTCTTTGTCTCGTTCGCCTCATTCTGGTTCGTAACTTTTAAGTCTATACTTTGTCGGAACTAGTGTCGGAATAACTTCCGGAATCAAATTGTAAGTCCTAATACCAAGAAAATACCTATTGAACTTCCCTAAGTTCACAACAAATCATACTTAAGAACTTTTAATTAACGAAAAGGTCCAACGAAGCAAAAACGTAAAAACGAAAATTTCGAAAAGGGCAAAAATGCCCCGGTGCGCCGCACCTAGTGCTGTGGTGCGCAGCACCTCGCGCCAGAATTTCAAAATATTTACAACTTTAGTCCTTTACTCGTTTTTACAACCCACCACCCAAATTGACCAATGAAAAACGTCCCTTTTCTGCAAATACACAGTCCCAAGGGCAGATTTTCTCACCTATTATCATTTTCTTAATTCATTTCTTTTCATTTTACAAAAACTAAAAACACACACACACAATTATTCTCTCAAGTTTTCTCTCTAAGAACTCCATTTCCAGAAGCATTTCACCATCAAAATCCATTTATAAACCATACAAATCGCTCTAAACTTCAAGAGAAGCAAGGGGGTGTTGTTATTTCAAAAAAGGACCACGGTTGTAAAGATTTTTGGAGCTAGAATCCGACCAAAAACTCATCATCCAAGCTTTTCCTTCGGTAGATTTCTTTATTTTTACTATTCTTACACAAATATTCAATTGCATGTAAGATCTAACGGTTGAAAATGTATTTTTACATAAATCTATGACTTTTTATGGTCAAAAACGTTTTTAAACATGAATACTCTTTAGATCCACGGATTTGTAACCAAATATACTTAGAAACTGTTAAAAAGATATTTTAATAAGTTTTAACCAGTTGCATGTCGAAATCCATGGGTGAAAATACGTTTTTAACAAAAGAAATCACAAAAACGGGAAAACAGCAAGGAGGTGCGCAGCTCCCCCTGACTGGTGCTGCGCACCGGGCTGCTGTCTCCCCCGAAAGTTGTCGTTTTCACTCGTTTTAAGAACATGTTACGTTCTGGACTTTTACCGGTATAATTTAGGGACTGAGATAAATAAAACTAATAACATTGGTGACTAGTATTGGACTCTTTGGACTATTTTGAACTATATTACGTATATTATTGTGTTTTAGGTGATTTGTGAGCGGAAGTGACGATATAATTTTTGGGGCATGAAATTTGGGCGCGGAAGCGCTGCCCAAATTTCCCTAGAAATTATAAAATCACTTCAGTAAGCAAAAGCACTTAAGACGTAATAATCAAAAACAATAAACTTTCGGACTAAATGCAACGTTAATCGCTTCGGACCAAATTTTCGGAACAATATTGGACTTAACACTTAATTACAACCAAAAGTTACATAATCTCCTATATTATTATATAGAGTAAATTACACCGTTGGTCCCTATGTTTGTACCCAAATCACTAGTTTGAGGCTTTTTTTGAAATAATTACACCACACGTCCCCATTGTTGTAATTCTGTTACGTCGGTAGTCCATTTTTGACATTTTTCGATTGAAAAAACGGAAATGCCCTTTTCCAAATAATTTATTTTCTTTTTCAATTTCTTTAATACTTTAAGATAATTTAAAAAAAATAATTATTATTATTTCTATCTCTTCCCTCATCTCTCTCTCTCTCCATCACTTTTTTTTTTCTCCATCATAACTTTCACCTCCCTCTTTCTTTACTTCCATTTTTTCCGGCAAACCCACCTACCCATTCTTCCTCTCGCACCCTAACCGTATTATTCATCAAAGACGAAGACGAAATCGAAGAAGAAGACGATTCCTAATTGAAGACGACGAAGACCTAATCGAAGACAAGACGAAATCGAAAAAGAAGACGATTCCACCTCCTCCCGCGTCGGAGAAGTCACAATCGCCGTCGCCAGTCTTCCAACAACCTCCACCGCAACTGTCTCCGCTACACCGATGGTGATGCTCCTGCTGGTAATGTGGCTGAGGAACCGTCGGGCCGTAAGATTAAGTGTATTCCGGTAATAGTTCAATCGCTTTTTGTTGATTATTAATGTTTCGTATTGATTCATTTGTTGCTAGAATAAGATCTGTTGAAATTAGGTCAAAAACGTGTTGTAAATCGGAATGATTAGTAAGTAAGGGTTTGTATAATGTTGATATTGTGTTTGTGAATTGGAGAAATGAGTTGTTAGGATGTTAGTCGGATTTACGTATGTACATTATTTGGTTGTAGAAGTTTTGAAAATTAGAATGGGAGCTTGTGATTTTCTCGCTGCTCAGTATTGTTAGTGAAATACGGTGGGGGAGGTCTGGGAAATACGGTGGTAATGGAGGTGGGAAAGAGACAAAAGAGAGAAAGGAGTGGGTGGGGGGAGGTTTGGGAATTATGATTGAATTTAAAATTAAAATTAAAAAATGTAAAGAAATAAAAATTAATTAAAATATAAAAGAAATTATAAGAAAAGGGCATTTCCGTCTTTTCAATCGAAAAATGTCAAAAATGGACTACCGACGTAACAGAATTACAACAATGGGGACGTGTGGTGTAATTATTTCAAAAAAAGCCTCAAACTAGTGATTTGGGTACAAACATAGGGACCAACGGTGTAATTTACTCTATTATATAAGAACATAATAATGTAACAACTCATTAAACTACCTTGGTATTATTAGGCAATCTGTGATTCCCGGCTTTCATACTCCGACCGAGTTTCCGAGTTCTCGATCTCTTCGCAATCCGTGAGTTACAACCCCTTGTTTTATATATTTTTACATGAATTTGGGGGAAACATAAGATTATTTACATTTTAAGCTTTATGAAACAAATTGCAATACATCAAACTTTGACTTTTAACTCATTAAACTTTGACTATTTGACTCTTATGCGTAAAACATTTTTCTCTAATTGTATTTATTGGTTCGTTTCTTTTGACTCAACTACATTATTGATGCTTGTATGCGTAACCAACCCTTGATGGAACTATAACACGTTTCCTAAGTGATGTTGTCTCACTCTCTTTTAAAACAAAACTACTTAGTGCCCACTTACTCTTTAGCTTTTTACACACTATTAACTATTTAGCCGTATAGTAATTATGGGTATCGATACTTAGGAAAGAACCGTTCCTTGCTTAGATGGCAGTCTAAGTACATATTACTGAATTTCTCTTTTAACTTCCCGTTGGAGAGGCGGGGAGTTGGAGCCGCACGGTTGATAATCGGATTAGTGTGAACACTTATGTTATAGATGCCAAGATGTTGATACATGCAATCTAATTAGTTACTTACGCATAAACTTATAAACTTTTAGCGATTGTTATCCGCTTCTACTATTTGACTAAATTCGATGCTATTTGGTCTTTACAAATCTAGGGCACCGACTCGCCCGTTATTTGGATTTTTCTAAAAGTATATAAATTCTTTAAGCGACTTTTCTCCGCTAATCTCCTTTTTTGGAAACCCTTACTTTATATACTTTACTCATATTTTTATGTTGACTATCTAAACTGTAACTCACTCACTACTTTCGTAGTTGACACTTTATCTTATGTTTCAGGAAATTAGTGTAAGCATGGTGTGCATGGCATGGACGGGTCGAGGCGGTCGTGTGAGAACCTCTTTGGGAAAAGACTTGGCCATCGTTTTTGGGAATTTTTAATGAAACATTTTGATTGTGTACCAATGTATTAAACTATTGTCTCTTGGTTGTTCGAATGGGATTTTAAACTCTTTTACTTTTAATCAATGACTCATTTACCGTTATGTTTGAAATGACCTGTGTAAAGATTTTCCAGCTCTTCACATCTCGTGTTTCCGCTTTAGCGGGGTGTGACAATGCCATCGCCTGTCAGGCTGTCATCGCCTGTCAGGCCGTCATCGCCTGTCAGGCTGTCATCGCCTGTCAGGTTGTCGACATCTGTCATCACTTGTCAAGTTGTACCGCCTGTCAGGTTGTCTTAGATTGTTAACGCTTGTCATGCCATCGCCTGTCATTTGAAGGTGCTTCCCTTTGCCTTTGACGACAGTCATAATGACGCTTGACAGCCACTTTACTATTGTCATAATAGTGAGGCGTCGCATACAATAATAAAGATAGAAGACGATTCGTATACCACTGATTGATTATTAAGGCAGTTTAAGTATTCATGATCGTCATTAATTGTTGGACGTTCCCTATACTTGAAACTGGCCATATAAATACATGGTCCAAATCACTATCAAACACACTTTTTACTCATCTGATCTTACTTCAACACACACACAAAAGCTTAAACAGAGTTCATATACTCTTGCTTTCATCTTCAACCTTGATCACCCTAGGTTCGTCAAGAGCTTGTTGGGTTTGCACTGTGATCATCACAGGAGATCCAAGGTTGATATCACCTGACCTTCGTGTTTGACAATCGTTGCTCGAACATCTATCTTTTTGATTTTTCGGGGAAACTTAAGGAACTAAATTTAAAAACCTAAATTCTTATTTACAAGTATTTTATTAACTAAAGATGTTCCAAACAATTTCACGTTAAAGTACCGGAATTAATTTAAACGAACAAGCCCCTATCATCTTCCCTAACTACATTTAAGCGTTTTTTTTTTTTTTTTTTTTTTTTTTTTTTTTTTTTTTTTTTAAGACTCTAAATGACTCAAATGGGACTAAAATAAACGTAATGGATATAAGGGGATAAAGCTAACTAATTTCCCGACCCCTCCATACTTAAACAACACATTGTCCCTAATGTGTTCCTTCAAAAGAAAAACTAACTAAACTAAGGGAAATAAAATAAAATACAAAAAGAAAATAAAGAAAGAAAAATAAAACCGTGCGAGTTGTGTTGATGTTGCATGATTTCCGATCTCTACTCCGCACGTGCTGAACTTAATGCCAGACTTGTTAAGGTACAAAACACAAAAACACACAAGTTAATTAGCATAGATAAGGCATCCTAAACAAAGAAAGATACAAAAAATAGTTCCAACACCACCAAAACAAACGAAAATTAAAATAGTTCAACATCAAATAACATAACAACAAACAAGCCCCACAAGCGGCTTCATCTCTTCACTCTTCTGCATCGGGAGGTAACGGGTTGAACAACGGTGGCGGGTTGTACTCGGTCCACCCACTAGATGACCCAGGATTGTGCTCGTGGTATTGGGTCGTAGTCAGGTACTCCCAAGTGGGCTGGTAGCGTTCCATATGATAGTGAGCGTATTCCCCGACCCGGTTCACCTCTCGGCGTGTCCTATCGACCTCACGCCTAATATGCGACACATCAACCTGTGTCGCATCCACCTGTCGCCCAATGCGATACATCTCGGTCATCATCGCTTGATAGTCAAAAGGTCCAGTGTGTGGCGGTGGTGCTCTCTCACTGTTCTCGTTCCCCGCATCTCCCTCATTCTCTTCAACGTCTTCTACATTCTCTTCAACCTACACATGTCCAACATAAACTCTATTCGCTGTCACGATCTTAGCTCTAAACAAATCATTCATCGTGATCACTTTCCGACCCACAGGTGGACTACACTGTCGAATCCCCGTTTGGGTCATCACACCCAGATTTTTCGCTATCCTCGTAATGAAATGCCCACAAACCATTGGCCCCACTGCTTGTCTTCCTGATCCTTTCTCATTCATATTCTCCGCTAATGCCCATGGTGCATTCACAAATTGTGTCGGGTCCCTCTTAGCAAAGAAATGCAAAAGCCAAAGATCATCAATATAAACCTTGTCCTGATGTTGATATCGTTGCAAAAATGAGTTTGAGATTGCCTTTTGAATCACTCTCAACATCGGGTTCGTGATATTGTTCGCCTTATTTGTGGTTGTGTGAAGCCTCAGTCCGGATAATTCAAACCACACATCGTTTTTCCTATTCCTTATGACATTCCAGTTCCAACTTCCATTCACTATATAATCAGCCATGTGAGGTTTGTCCAAATACTCCTCTTCGGTAAATAAACCAGCCAAAAACCCAAAATGTGGTATGGTTACTGCATGAGCTTTTCCCCCCAACCTAAACTTAATTATTTTCGCATCGTAAACATCTTCACTATTTGAGGGTACCGGGTCAACTGTCAAACTGGAGTAGAATTCTAGACACATTTCTCTGTAACTGTTCTCTCGTACACTGAACCCCTTCTTCCACACTTCAACCTCAAAAGGTGGGGCTCCAGACTCTCTTACGAACCGTGTCATAAGGTAAGAATTCAGTTCCTCAGTGATCCCCAAAGTCTCGATCATACCCCACTCCAAAAACTTCGCGGGTTGAACAGCTTTGTCTTGAAGTACTGCCAAGTTGTTGTTTAACCGGACTTTCTCATTAGCATTGCATCCTTGCCACTTGAGCCAAGGATGTGTCTCAGGTCGCATCACCATGGATGCAGCGGATGGAACATGTGGTCTTGCTACCCGATGAACCGTGGATGTTTCTTCCACTTCCGGCTCCTCCACTGCTTGGCGTTTACCCTACAAAAATGTACAAGAATACCAACAAAATACACCACAAACTATTAGTCTAAAAGAAACAAAACAAAAGAATTTTTTTTTTTTTTTTTTTTTTTATAAAATGTCAGGTGCTGTTGCCTTCTTGCGCCGCAAAGAGTTCTTCTTGCGGCGCAAGAAGAGCTTTTCGTCTGGTTTTCTGCAGCGATAAGTTTAATCCAAAACGAAATAATCTAGATACTAAAATCACCAAAGCTAAACGAAATCATAATGTTACTTAACCTAATTAACTAATTTAAGACTAAAGAAACCTAACCTAACATTTTCCCCAAATCAATTTCAAATGCATAAACCCTAATTAAACTAAAATTAAGAAATTAAACTTAGTAATTGCACATACCGATCTTCCCATGACGTAAATGAGTTGGATTGATAAAGGATTTGAACGAAAATGATTTTACTTGTCTCCCTTTTGCGCCGCTCGGATGTTTTGGGAAAAGAAAAGAAAAGAATCGGTTTTAAGGGTTAAGTTAAAGAAATTTTTTTTTTTTTTAACACTGCTACTACTTGTGGCGCAAATGGCCAGACCTGCGGCGCAAATGGTTGACACAAAAATTGCTCGCCGCTACTGAAGTTGTCTTGCGGCGCAAGACACTCCTGTTGCGCCGCTAGAAGAGTGGTACAGCATTTTTTTTCGTTTTTGACTCCTAAATTACTTAAACACTTGAACTCGCTTACTCCTAATTTACGTTAGACAACTAAAACAACAAGATAAATCAAAATAAAATAAAATAAAATAAAATTGATACAACAAACCGGGATTTAATCCGAAAGTGCTCGTTTTTTCCTCGAGTCATTAGCTTGACTCCTCGGTATTCCTTCCACTTAGAATGGGTGAAACCCATCCTCCAACGTCATCCCGTTTTCCTCGTCCTCCTCACGATAGATTTTAACTCTTTGACCATTAACGATAAATGACCCGCCATCATCCGTTTCTAATTCTAAATAACCACCCGAAAAGACCCGTTTCACCAAATAAGGACCCGTCCACTTTGATTTCAACTTCGGTGCTTTGAACTTGTACTTTGATTGGAACAAAAGCACTTTTTCCCCCTCCTTAAACTCTTTGCGCCGGATTTTCAAATCATGAACCATTTTGGTTCTCGCCTTGTAAAGAGTGGAGTTCTCATAAGCATTCCATCTCAACTCGTCTAACTCATGGAGTTGCAAAAACCGGGTCTCACCACTTGCTATCAAATCAGTGCTACATTCCCTAAGCGCCCAATACGCCTTGTGTTCTATCTCCATGGGAAAGTGACATGTTTTCCCATATAGCAACTTGAACGGAGTGGTGCCAATCGGTGTCTTGTAAGCGGTCCTAAATGCCCACAATGCTTCGTCTAACTTCTTTGACCACAATGACGGGTTGTTGTGAACCGTCTTCTCCAAAATACGCTTAATCGCCTGATATCGCATATTTATATAGATATTTATATACGATATTTGGTCATTTCGTATTTAATCATGATGGATAGGATAGGATTTTTACATTTAATTGTGTGAAAAGTATTTTATTCAAGTGACAGGTTGAATATGATCGAAAAGTGGACATTTGGACGAAGAAATGCAAGTAAATGAAAGATAAAGATAAGCATAAAGATAAAGATAAGGATAAGGACAACATGATCTTTTAATAGATTTGTAATTCGACTCAAACACGAATTCTATCTAGTTTTTGCCTATAAATACAACCCTAAAACATCCACAAAATTCATACATCCCATTATTATTTTCTAAGTCTCTGGAGCTGGTTATTACGTTTAGAAGCAAGATTCAAGCTAGGAAGATCATATTTTCGGCTAACGGCGGTCACGACACGTTTTGTCGAATTCTTCGTTTGTTCTTTTCCTTTTTAGACTTTTATTCCAGTATTATTTCCATGACTTTATTTGCTTTTTCAGACCTAGTTATGAGGAGCTAAACTTCTTTTATGCTTGTTTGAACAACGGATCCTATTTGAAGTTTATTTATCGATATCGATTGTTTATGTTTTTGTGTTTAATCGTTGATCCTTATTTGCTTAAATTTTAGTATATTATCAGAGTTGTTTATATATAATTTGACTAATCAACATTCTAGGTATTCGGAAGGAATCTAGATAGATTTAACAAGTTATATGAAGTAATCGGTCGGTCTATAATCGATTTGAAATTATTAAGATTCGGGAGGACTTAGTAATAACAACTCAGGTAATTAAATTTAAGTGAGTAGGTCTAAATATTAAGATTCGGAAGGACTTGATAATTAGAGGAGTTATTCGGAAGGAAACTCTATAAGGTTAAATCACTAAAAACAGGCTTGTTACTTATTGCTTGATTATTAATAGTTATAACTGTATTCGGGAGGAACGGTGTAATTAGAGATAATTAAAGTTAGTATAAGATTCGGAAGGACTTTTATTATATTTTAGAAGTTGGAAAAACAATCGATTTCGTAAAATTAACGGAAAATAGGTGAAGTGTCAAACAAGTATATTTTCTCATTATTTGATTAAATCAATTACTACTCGCTCGATTTTAATTAATCAACTCTTTTTACTAATTACTTGCAATCTTGTGTTACGATAAAAAAAACCCCCACAAATACTCAAGTATTATTAATTCGGAATTTAAAACAAATTAGTCCCTGCGAACGAACCTTTACTTGCTTTAAACTATATTATATACGGATAGGTCCACTGCCTAGAAGTGTGTAATTGCGTGAAAAAGTAGGTTTAAATTAAGACTAGATTTTACACATCATCGCCCGATTAGTGTTTTCGACTTGCCCACTTGTTTGGGGGTGGTAGGAAGTCGAAAACCTATGTTGAACCCCGTATCTTTTCAGCACCTTCTCCATTTGGGAATTGGCAAAATGAGTTCCCCGATCACGAATCAAAGCTTTTGGCATGCCAAACCTACAAAACAAACTTCGCAAAAAGTCAATAACCACGTTAGCATTATTAGTAGGTAGAGCCTTTGCCTCGACCCATTTAGACACGTAATCCACCGCCACCAATATGTAGACATTCCTATTCGATGGTTTAAACGGCCCCATGAAATCGATACCCCAAATGTCGAAAACCTCGCATACTTGGATGCTTTGCTGTGGCATCTCGTCTCGTCTTGTAACCGTACCTTGCCTTTGGCAAGAGTCACAAGTCCTAACCAAGGTATGCGCTTCCTTGAAAATGGTAGGCCAATAAAAGCCCGCGTCAAACACCTTCTTCCCCGTCACTGATGGACCATAATGCCCCCCCGTTGGGCCATGGTGACATTCATCAAGAATTCTCCTAGTGTCGGCTCCATAAACGCACCTCCGCACCATACCATCGGCACACATTCTGAACAAGAACGGTTCCTCCCAAAAATAATATTTTGCATCCGAGAATAGCTTCTTCCTTTGTTGATAAGTAAGCTCTCTACTAACGACTCCACCCGCTAAGTAGTTAGCTATGTCGGCATACCAAGGACCCCGTTCACCAAATACCCTTCCAACAAATGCCAACCGGAAAAGTGTCTCGAATATCTTCTTCATTTAACGCACCAAGACAAGGATTTTCCAATCGGCTCAAGTGATCCGCCGCCACATTCTCTCGACCCCTCTTATCTTGGATCTCCACATCAAACTCTTGCAATAATAATATCCACCTAATCAATCTCGGCTTAGCATCTAGCTTGGAAAACAAAAATTTCAACGCCGAATGATCCGTAAATACCACCGTTTTACTAAGCACCAAATACGACCGAAACTTGTCAAATGCAAACACTACCGCTAATAACTCCTTCTCGGTGGTAGTGTAATTCTGCTGAGCTTCATTAAGAGTTTTGCTTGCAAAATAAATGGGCTGAAAATGCTTGTCAATTCTTTGTCCCAAAACAGCCCCTACCGCAAAGTTACTCGCATCGCACATAAGTTCAAACGGCAAATCCCAATTCGGTGATACTAAAATTGGTGTGTTTGTCAACCGTTCCTTCAACAACTCAAACGCCTTCATGCAATCCTCCGAAAATTCAAACTTTGTGTCTTTCTCTAACAATCGAGTCATAGTGATCTTCGAAAAATCCTTAATGAATCGCCTATAGAACCCCGCATGTCCTAGAAAACTTCGCACCGCTTTTTCATTCGTCGGAGGTGGTAATTTTGCTATCACTTCTATCTTTGCTCTATCTACCTCAATTCCCGCTTTAAAATCTTGTGCCCCAACACAATCCCTTCCTTCACCATGAAATGGCACTTTTCCCAATTTAGTACCAAATTCGTTTCCTCACAACGTGCCAACATCCTATCCAAACTCTCTAAACATCCGTCAAAAGAACTCCCATAAACCGAGAAATCGTCCATAAATACCTCCATAGAATTCTCGACCATATTTTGAAAAATTGCCATCATGCACCTTTGAAACGTTCTCGGTGCATTACATAACCCGAATGGCATCCTCCTATATGCAAAAGTACCGAACGGACAAGTGAAAGTTGTCTTTTCTTGGTCCTCGGGATCTATTGGGATTTGGAAATACCCCGAAAAACCGTCTAGAAAACAGTAAAACTCATTCTCGGCCAACCTCTCGATCATTTGATCCATGAAGGGTAATGGAAAATGATCTTTCCTCGTCTCTTCATTCAACCGTCTATAGTCAATGCATACTCTCCATCCCGTTACCGTTCTCGTAGGAACCAACTCGTTCTTCTCATTCATAACCACGGTCATTCCACCTTTCTTGGGTACGCAATGTACCGGACTAACCCACGGGCTATCCGCTATCGGGTAAATGATCCCTGCGTCCAAAAGCTTAACAATTTCCTTCTTGACCACATCTTGCATATTCGGGTTAAGTCTCCGTTGTCGTTGGACAACGGGTTTTACATCATCCAAAAAGTTGATTTTGTGTTTACAAAAATCAGAACTTATACCTGGAATATCCGAAATGCGCCAAGCGAAAGCCTTTTTATGGCTTTTAAGGATCGTTAGTAATTTAACTTTCTCGTCTTTCAAAAGTGAAGACGAGATGATAATTGGGAGACTAGAATTACCATCTAAAAATGCATACTCGAGATGTTCAGGTAATTGTTTAAGTTCCAAGTCCTTCGGGGGATCTTCAATGGAAGTTTTGATCCTCGCCCCTTCTTTAATTACTAGCTCCTTCACTTCACTTGAGCTTTGCTCTTCATCCTCCTCTTCTTTCCCAATGACATTCAACATTTCCATCTCCGCTTCCTCTTCCAAAATGCCTTCCCAATCGAGATCATAATCCGCTTCATCTATCACATCAATTATAAAACAAGACTCGTCAGTAGAATAAGAATGTTTCATAGCTTGATTTAGAGAAAATGTTGCCCTTTCATCACCCAAACCCAAAGAAATTTCCGTATCCCTAACCCGGATGATAGCATCCGCGGTATTTAGAAATGGTCTACCCAAGATGAGAGGAACTTTTTCATCCTCTTCCATCTCAAGAATTACAAAATCTACGGGGTATAGAAAATCTCCAACCCGTATAAGCATATTTTCGGCAATACCCAATGGATATTGATAAGATCGATCGGCCAATCTTATGCTCATACGTGTTGGTGTTAAAGCACCCGAAGAAAGTTTAGTGCAAATAGAGTTGGGCATTAAATTAATGCTCGCCCCTAAATCTGCTAATGCACTAAAAGTAAAATCATCATTAAATGTGCATGTTAACAAAAAACTTCCTGGGTCTTCAAGCTTTGGTGGAATAGACCTCTTCACAATAGCCGAGCATTCGGCATTTAGGAATGCGGTAATTGTCTCCATGTAGTCACCTTTCCCGCTCACTAGCTCCTTCATGAATTTGGCATAGTTAGGCATACCTGCAATAAGATCAACTAAAGGAACATTAATCTTAACGGTTTTCATTAATTCAACGAACTTCCCGTATTGCTCCTTTTTCTTTTCCTTTCGAAGCCGATGCGGATATGAGATATGTGGCTTATATGGTCCCTTCACTTCAATTTCCAGCTCCTTTTCTTTGTTAGGAACCATTGGTTCCTTCCCGGGCCTCGACTCCATCTCTATTTCTTCTTCGTCTTCCGAATCACTGTCTATGGGTTCATTGTTCTGCATCTGCCCTTGTTGCGGCGCAAGTAGAGGCTGCTGCGGCGCAACTGGATAATCGTCAACAATTGGGTCAGCTACTGAAGACGTGTTGCGGCGCAAATCATCCCTGTTGCGGCGCAACAAGGTATTTTCAGCTGATTTTTCCATTTTCTCCTTGCTCAGCACTGTTTCTCGGTTCCCCCCATACTTAGGTCCCGACCTAGTCTCAACAACATTAACATGCTCATCCCGATTGTTAGGGTGTACGTATTTCGACCCTTGACTTGATGATCCGCCATTATTGTTTTGGTTTTGTCTCGGGTTTGGTTGGGTTGAACTAGGCATTTGACCCGTTGGTCGGTTTGAAAACTTCTCACTTAGCCTTTCAAATTTCCGTTCTAAGTCTTGCATATTTGCTTGAGTATTCCTTTGGTTATGCTCCCATTTATCGGTAAATCCCCTCATTGAGTTGGCTAACAAATCGTTTGTCGCTTTTTGGGAGTGCACAAAATCTTTCATCATTTCCGTGAAGCTTGGTTCCTCGGTTCCCTCTCTTGGTTTAGATTGATTGGGTTGGAAAAGTGCCTCATTTCTATTGCCCCGATTTTGATTTCCATACCCACTATTTCCTCGGTTTTGATACCCGTAGTTGGCATAGTTTGCTTCTTCGGTTTTTGGCTCACAATCATCAGTATAGTGAGGTCCTCCACATTTCCCGCAACCATTTTTCACCAAGTTAACGTCTTTCTCCAAACGACCCATCCTATTTTTCATTTCGTCACCCAAGGATTTAATTTCGTTCACAACTTCCTTGTTACTACTACTACTACCTCCCTCTTCTACTTGGTTCACCGTCCCTCTCACTCTTCTATTTCTAGTGACCCGGTCCCTAGCAATTCGAGCTTGGACTTGATCTTCCATCATCCGGTGAGCCTCATTCGGTGACTTATACAAGAAACTACCACCACCCGCTAAATCCAAATCATGTTGAGAGCGACTATCCAAACTATAGTAAAATATGTCAATCACTTCATCCCGATCCAAATCGTGTCCATGGCAATTCCTCAACAATTCTTTAAGCCTAATCCACGCATCCGTTATGGTCTCGTTATCCCATTGTTGAAAAGAATGGATTTGATTCGAAAGCTTCCTACGCAAAATGGGTGGAAAGAATCTCGTCACAAAAATCTCTCTCATTGCCTCCTAGCTTTCGATTGTACCCGGTTCCAATTCATTAAACCATGTTTTCGCCTCTCCCGTGAGAGACGATGGGAATAAACTCAGCATCACACTTTCCTCTTGACCCGCTCCATATCGGAACATTTTGCATGTCTCCATGAAACTCGCCACATGCTTGTGCGGGTCGGACTTGAAATGCCCGTCAAAAGTGCTATCTTGAATCATTTTGAGGTGGTGACCTTTAACGGAAAAGTCAGCCCCCAAATCCGGTGCTACAATGGCCGACCCATTCGTTTGTGGTACTATCCGGTTCCTATTGATCATCGGTATGTCAAAAGGATTGGGTGGGTTGTTGTTGACTAAAGGTCCTTCTCCATCTTCTCCATTTCCTACCATTTCTTCTTCAAAAACAACTTCAACTTCCTCCTCGGAAGAATCGTTTTCACTGTAAACTACTGATGCTGCTGCTGCTAAACCTCGTTTCCTCAAAAGTTTTTCCGGATCAGAAAGAGGGCTATTCACTTGCTTCCCTTGGGACCTCGTGAACATCCACAACCAATAATCCTGAAAATCACAACAAAACAAACAAATACCCGTGAAAAATATTCAAACAAGTAATCAAACAAGAAACTAAAAACTTCAACTAAATCAAGTCCCCGGCAGCGGCGCCAAAAACTTGATGTGAAAAATCTAGTTTTCCGAAAATTAACTTTTACTAGATTGCTACACGGGCAGTGTACCCTTGTCGGTTGCAAAATAGTATCGGTAAATATCGGGTTCGAACACAGAGACTATTTATAGTTGATAGTATTAGTTTTAAGTAACAGGTAACAAGTAACAAATTGGTTTTAGTCTTAAGAAGACTTGATTATATTAGCGGTAAAAATACTTTAGAATTCAGATATGGATAAAAAGACGCTTGCTCGGACCGTTTACGAATATGTGTTATTTCTTAGGTGGGAAAATGTCGATAAACTTCTAATGTAAAATCCTAAGTTCCTTTCGAATACCGGATTTCTCCAATTACCTAAGCATGCAACGATTCCTTTCGAATACCGTTAACACCTCAAGTAATTGTGCATAAAGTTTCAAGCCGATGTGTGAGAATTAACCTATAAGCTTCCTTTCGAATAGCTTACTAACTCCTAAACCGATTTCTCTTAATTTAGTAGCTAGCGTTCATGTTAATACCTACTTGTTCAAATCGTTGTTAATGATTCCTTTCGAATATCATAAACTTATAATCAACTAAAGACCGGCCGATTAATTCGTTCCTATTTTAGTAAAAATTACGGATTCCTTTCGAATACCCGTTTTTAGATTACCAAATAAGAGTATAAAAAATTTTAACAATATAATTAAGATATTTACCCAAACGGATCCCCGATTAACCTCTACACATCAATCGACTTTCACACCCAAAATCTAACACATAAACGATCACAAAATCCAAGCAAACGTTTAAAGGAATTAGCTACTCATAATGGTAACGAAACTAATCAAATAAATAAAACACATAATTCAATTGCAAATGTGAAATAGATAAAAGTTCAATACCAAAATCTGGAAAATAGGTTCCAAGTATCTCCAAAATAACAAAGTAGAAATGAAAGTAACGATTGTTCAAACTTGAAATTACGATTATGAAAATTCCTTTGATTCTCCTTGCTAATTGATGATTATGGACTGGAATATGAGTGATGATGATGATGTTTTTGTCCAGAAATTCGTCTCTATGTAAATAGCCCCACTAACTCTTGGGTTCCCACATAATTAGCCTTAAAGAAACAGAATTATAACTGCCAGCACCCCTCTTGCGCCGCAGCTTCCTTTCTTGCGCCGCAACTCAAGTAAATGTCTTGAGCCAGCACGTTGTTCACTTGCGCCACAACTCAAGTAAATGTCTTGAGCCAGCACGTTGTTCACTTGCGCCGCAACTCAAGCCTATTGCGGCGCAAGTCGTCTTCAGCAAGCTCCACTAAAACTCTTGTCAAGCAGTTGCGGGGCAACTAGTAGAAATGACCAAGGCAACTAGACGTTTTGTTCCCCGCCTTGTATTTCTTTGCATCTTTTGGTCCCAACTTGCCTCCTTTGACTCCAAACATAACAAAAAACCTATAAAACAAACTTTACACAAAACATAAGCAATACGGGGCTTATCCATTACGTTTTGGACTCTAAACATAACAAATATCGCTATGAAATACTCGTATAAATGAGCGATATCAGTGCGAAAAATCCTCATTTCCTCCGTTTTTGTCTTGATTAGCATATCCAGAATGTGTTGTAATTTCATTTACATGCTCTTCTCTCATTCCAGGAGGTTAATATTTTGGTCCTTGATTGTTGGAAGTATTCCCTTGATTCTGTGGTCGTGGATTCTGTTGCGTGTTGCTCGGTAACTGGCCCGTTGGCCGATTTGCATTCCGCTCGTTCATCCTATCGAACCTTCTCTCCAAGTCTTGCATTGCTGCCTGGTGATTTCTCTGCCCTTGCTCGATGTGATCATTTAAAACTTTGAGCTGATTTGTGACTGCATCATTCTTTCCATTCTGAGTGTGAATAAATGACTTCATCAGGTCTTTCAAACTTTGGTCTTCTTGATTATTTGGTGGATCGTATCTTTGTCGTGGTGCGGATGATCGTGTGTTGTTTTGTTGCCATCCATTGTCCCGATTCTCACCCCGGTTGTAGTTACCTCCGTAGTGTGGCCAATTTTCTCCCCGATTAGGATAGCCATAATTTGCATAATGGGCTTCCTCCACGCGACAATCACTTGCATAATGCGGTCCCCCACAATTTTCGCACCCATGCTTGATCACATGTACCTCGATCTCTAGATAAGTCATTCTCCTGTCAAGCTTGTCTGCTATAGTCTCGATCTCTTTCAGAATAATAGATGCATCACTGCTTCCTTCTACTTGAGCTACCTGTCCTCTTGTACGTCGACCTCTACCATCGTCTCGATACTCCCTAGATAAGCTTATGACTAGCTTATCTTCCATCAAATTGTATGCTTCATTGGTAGTTTTGTACATAAAGTCTCCCCCGCCGGCTAGATCCAACTCATTTTGTGACTCCTTGGTTAACCCGTAGAAGAAGATCTCTATGATGTTATCCTTGCCCAGACCATGACCATAACAGCTCCTCATCATTTCTTTCAATCTAGCCCACGCCTCAGTAGACGTCTCTCCATCCTCCTGTCGAAATCCTTGAATATCCCGTAGCAATTTCCTACCCAAGGCGAGTGGGAAAAATCGTTTGATGAAGGCTTCGCACATTTGTGTCCATGTTGTTATTGAATTTTCCTCTAGCTCTTCGAACCAAACCTTCGCATCTCCCGTGAGAGACGAAGGGAACAACCTCAGCTTGACATTGGCTATGTGTTTATGTGGATCTGAATTGTATTGCCCATCGAAAGTATTGTCTTGGATCATCTTGAGATGGTGACCCTTGACAACGAAACCATCACCCAAGTCCGGGGTGGTGACAGCTGACCCTCTGGTAGCTGGTACTGCAACGGCTGCAGCCCGTCGGTGCATCGGCATGTCCAATGGATCCATAGCCGCTTCCGGTTCCGGTTTATCTTCAAAGATTAAATCCTCAACCTCAGACTCTATATGACTTCCTCCTCCTTCTGAAGACGTATTATCTTCAAACTTCACAGGTGAGAAAGGTCCAAACCCTGGTGACGTTGGAATTAATGTGTTACCTTTCTTCTTGCCTCGCTTCTTTGATACTCCTTGATTCGATCTAGGACTTATGAGCCGTAACCCCGAAGACCTTGTGTTCATCAACTACCTGAATACTTTCAAAGACAAAGACAAGAAAACCCGTAAAACGCACCGGTGTAATTACAATTAAAAGTAACTTCCAAGTAAATTAATACTCAAAAGGATCGTATCACAAATTCGAAACAAAAACAAAAAATCAGTCCCCGACAGCGGCGCCAAAAACTTGATGTGTAAAATCTAGTCTAATAAACTCGACCTACTTGTAGACTTAATTACACACTTATAGGCAGTGGACCTATTCGTATATAATATAGCTTTAAGTAAGTAACGGTTTTCGACTCAAAACCGTTAACAATAGTAATTACGTTCCAGTCCTTGCATAATCCATTTTGAACTAGGCATGGGTGATCAGGTCATGCGTAGTTAAAAATAAACATGCAATCGCGAAATTAATTCTCTAAAGTTTGAACCCATAAATGATTTTCCGATAAAGTGTTGGTTATAATTTGGTTTCGAAATTTTTTTTTTTTTTTGAATTTTTTTTTTAAAACCGTTTTTCTCTATAACATGTGCTCTGATACCAAGTCTGTCACACCCCGCTAAAGCGGAAACACGGAATGTGAAGAGCATGGAAGATCATTACACGGGTTATATGAAACATAACGGCATTCAAGTCATAGATTAAAATAAAAGTGTTTACAATTCAAGACAACCAAGATATTTAGTACACAAATACATAGTTTAAAGTTTGCATTAAAAATTCCCAAAAGTAATGACCCGTCCATGCCATGCATTCCATACTTACACTAAATTTCCTGAAACATAAGATAAAGTGTCAACTACGAAAGTAGTGAGTGAGTTACAGTTTATGTAGTTCGGCAAAAATATAAGTTAAGTATATAAAAGTAAAAGTTTCCGAAAGAAGGTTAGCGGAGAAAAGCCGCTTAAAATTTATATACTTTTAAAGTTCAAGTAACGGGCGAATCGGTGCCCTAAGTTCGTAGAGACTAAGTAGAGTCAAATTTAGTCAAATCGTAGTTGCGGAATCAATCGCTAAAAGTTCGTAAATTTATGCGTATAAGTAACTAATTAGATTTCTTGTATCAACCTCTTGGCATCTATAACTTAAGTGTTCACACTAAACCGATTGTTCAACCGTGAGGCCCCTTTTCCCGCCTATCCTACGGGAAGTGTTCAAGTTCTTAATAATATGTACTTAGACTGCCATCTAAGCAAGGAACGGTTCTTTCCTAAGTATCGATACCCATAATTACTAAACGGCTCTGTAGTTAATAGTGTGTAAAGTTCTAAAAAGCAGCTGGGCACTAAGTAGTTTTGTTTTAAAAAGAGATAGTCGTTCCGTCACTTAAGAGTCATGTTATAGTTCCATCAAGGGTCGGTCCGCATACAAGCATCAATAATTAGTTTAGCCGAAAAAAGGGGGCAAGCCGGTAAGTTCAAGTAGAGTAAAAGTGTTTTACGCATAAGAGTTCAAAGAGTTTGTTCAAAAATAGTTCAAAAGTTCCAAGTCCAAATAGTTCATAAAGGTTCCAAGTCAAAATAGTTCATAAAAGTTCCAAGTCAAAATAGTTCATAATTTGTAATAAGTCAAAATAGTTCATAAAAGTTCCAAGTCAAAATAGTTCATAATTTGTAATAAGTCAAAGTTCACAAAGTTGCAATTAGTTCATAAATGTTTTCAAGTACAAATAATCTTATGTTTCCCCCAAAATCATGCAAAATACATATAAAAATAAGGGGTTGTAACTCACGGATTGCGAAGAGTAAGAATACGGAATTCGGTCGAAACGGTAGCCGGGAATCACGGATTGCCTATAATACCAAGATAGTTTAATAGTTATTATCTTATTATGTTCTTAATATAATAATATAGATAACATTTTATTAAACTTTAAGTGTCAAGGTTAAGTAATGTCCAAAATAGTCCGAAAAGGTAATTGTCATGTTTTTGTCCAAACGTCCGATTCAACGTTTATTATTATTATGTCATAAGTGTTTTTGCTCGCTGAAGTGGTTTACATTTTTCTAAGGGAATTTGGGCAGCGCTCTCGCGCCCAATTTTCATATCCAAAAATGTACAATCCACTTCCGCTCACAAATCACCTAAAACACGATAACATATGTAATATAGTCCATTTTAGTCCGATTTAGTCCATACATGTCTCAAATGTTATTATTGTTACATATTCAGTCCCCAAAAGTCATGTCTCAAAAAGTCAGCGGGTCAACATATTCAAAAACGTCAAATAACGAAAATTTGGGAAAAAGTCCAGGCCTGTGCGCCGTTGTGACCATAGGAACGGCGCACAGTGACCAAAACTTCACCCGTTGCGTCGTCCTGGTCACGGGGACGGCGCACGGGTCGCGGGTTTTCGAGTTTTTGTTGCAAAATGTATTTTAAGCCTTAGATTCCGACATGCAATAGGTTTAAACTTATTAAAACATCATTTTAACAGTTTCTAAGGTATATTAAGTCACAAATTCGTGGATCTAAAGGTGATTTCGTTTAAACACGTTTTTTACCATAAAAAGTCATAGATTTGTATAAAAACTTATTTTGAACCGTTATATCTTACATGCAAGAGTTTATTTGTATAAAAATAGTAAAAAGACAGAAATCTACCGGAAGAAAAGCTCGGATGATGAGTTTTGGCCGGATTTAACTTCAAAAATCTTTACAAGATTGGTCCTTTTTCGAAATAAACGACACCCCTTGCTCCTCTTGATGATTCAAACGATTTGTATGAATTAAAATGGTGTTTAGGTTGCTGGAAATCACTGGAGGGGATGAGTTCTTGAGAGGAAATTTGAGAGAAAATGTTTATGTGTGTGTTTTTGGTTTAGTAAAAGTGATAAAGAAAATGAATTAACAAAATGTTGGTATAGGGAGTTGGGGACTGTCAAAAGACAGTAATTGAGTGCCTAAAATCGTGTGTGATTGGTTTAAGTGTTGGTGGAATCGAGACATGCAGAATTTTCAAAATTATTACACATTTCGTCCTGCAGGACGGCGCACATGGCCTCTGTGCGTCGTCCTGGACGATTTTTGTAAATTATTTTTGTGTTTTGGCTGATTTTGTACAATTGTTTCGTTGGCTGATTTTGTACAATTTTTGTGTTTTGGCTGATTTTGTGTTTTGGCTGCTCATGTAGAAGTGTTCTCGAATAGATGTGGATATTTCTGACGGAATTGGTCTTCACGCTCCCATGTGAATTCGTGACCACGTCGGGAAGTCCACCGAACCTTGATTATCGGAATACGGTTCTGCCTGAGTTGTTTGACCTTGCGGTCAACAACTTCGAGCGGTTCTTCGATGAAGTTTAGCTTGTTGTCGATTTTGACCTCGTCAAGGGGGATGACGATGGTCTCATCAGACAGACACTTTTTCAAGTGTGAGACATGGAATACGTTATGAACATTCGCGAGAGCCTGGGGGAGTTGGAGACGATAGGCAACGGGACCGATACGCTCAATGACTTCAAATGGACCGGTGTACCTTGGACTTAGTTTACCGCGCTTTCCGAAGCGGACTACCCCTTTCCATGGCGATATTTTGAGGAGCACTCTGTCGCCAACTTGGAACTCGAGGGGTTTTCTTCGGTTGTCTGCCTAGCTCTTCTGTCGGGTACGGGATGTCTTCAGTCTTTCACGGATGGTGGTGATCTTGTCAATGGTCTCCTGGACGATATCGAGTCTTGTAAGTTGTCGGTCGCCCGCTTCTAGCCAACACAGCGGTGACCGACACTTACGTCCATAGAGAGCCTCGAATGGTGCGCACTTGATGCTGGCATGGTAGCTGTTATTGTAGGAGAACTCGACCGAAGGAAGGTGAGCGTACCAACTTCCTCCGAAGTCGACTACACATGCTCTCAGCATGTCTTCAAGTATTTGGATCGTCCTTTCGCTCTGGTCGTCGGTCTGAGGGTGGTATGCAGTGCTGAGGTCTAGTTGCGTACCTAACGACTTCTGAAGGACATTCCAAAAGCGGGAAGTGGATCGACTATCCCTATCGGAGATGATGGAGAGAGGTGTTCCATGACGAGAGACGATCTCGTTTATGTAGACTTGAGCGAATTTCTCCATCGAGTGATTTTCTCGGACCGGCAGGAAATGAGCGGATTTTGTCAAACGGTCCACGAATACCCAAATCGTGTCGTTACCCTTAGCCGTACGGGGCAACTTGGTGACGAAGTCCATGGAAATTTGTTCCCACTTCCACATGGGAATTTCCGGTTACTGAAGTAAACCTGAGGGCTTTTGATATTCTGCCTTGACCTTGGAGCAAGTAAGGCACTTAGCTACATACAAAGCGATATCCTTCTTCATGCTCGACCACCAGTAATATTCTCGGAGGTCCTTATACAACTTTTCGGATCCCGGATGGATGGAATACCTAGATCAGTGTCCCTCGTCCAGAATGAGTTTGCGAAGATCCTCAGATTTTGGAATCCATGCTCGACCCTTGAAGTAGTAGATCCCGTCGGACTTGCGTTCGAATTCTTTTTCATGATTATGAAGCGTCTCGACCTTTAAGTTCTCGGGTTTCAATGCCTCTTGTTGCGGGTTTGCAATCTGCGTTCGAAGGCTCGTCTGAATTTGCATACCTAACGCTCGAACTCGAGATGGCTTACCCTTTCCTTCCGACTCAGGGCATCTTGATGTGAAAAATCTAGTTTTCCGAAAATAAACCTTTACCAGATTACGACACGGGCAGTGTACCCTTGTCAGTTGCAAAATAGTATTGGCATATATCGGGTTCGAACACAGGGACTAATTATAATTGAAAGTTTTAGTTTTGTAATAACACGTAACAAGTAACAAGTGGGTTTTAGTCTTAAGAAGACTTGATTATACTAACAATGAAAATATTCTTGAATTCAAATATGGATAAAAAGGCGCTTGCTTGGACCGTTTACGAATATGTGTTATTTCTTAGGTGTGAAAATGTCGATAAACTTCTAATGTAAAATCCTAAGTTCCTTTCGAATACCGGATTTCTCCAATTACCCAACCATGCAACGATTCCTTTCGAATACCGTTAACACCTTAAGTAATTGTGCATAAAGTTTCAAGCCGATATGTGAGAATTAATCTATAAGCTTCCTTTCGAATAGCTTACTAACTCCTAAACCGATTTCTCTTAATTTAGTAGCTAGCGTTCGTGTTAATACCTACTTGTTTAAATTGTTGTTAATGATTCCTTTCGAATACCACTAACTTATAATCAACTAAAGACCGGCCGATTAATTCGTTCCTATTTTAGTAAAAATTACGGATTCCTTTCGAATACCCGTTTTTAGATTACCAAACAAGAGTATAAACAATTTTAACAAGATAATTAAGATATTAACCCAAACGGATCCCCAATTAACCTCTACACATCAATCTAATTTCACACCCAAAATCTAACACATAAACGATCACAAAATCCAAGCAAACGTTTAAAGAAATTAGCTACTCATAATTGTAACAATCACAATCAAATATGTAAAAGACATGATTCAAATTGAAATGAAAATGATAAAAGATCAATACCAAGCGTAAGTAATAAGTTCCCAAATAGTCTCCAAGTACTAAAGGAAATCGAAATTAACAATTCTTGATGAAATACGAAAAGTAAAGATTGTTTGACGCTTCCAATGATATGAAAATACTCAAACTGTGATGAAAAATGATGATGATTAAGTGTTGCAACGTCTGGCTCTTATGGAGTGTTAAGTGACTTTTGATTACTCCATGATTAATAATTAATAAACTGCCAAGTAACTGCTACGCCTAGGAATGCGCCGCCAGTGGTGTGAATGCGGCGCATTCCCACCTCCGAGCTGAATGCCTTGAGCAGTCCACTTGAATGCGTCGCCTATCCAGATGCTTTGTCCATGTTCAAGTTAAAGTCCAAAAATTCCTTCTTTTTGCTCCAAAAACACCTAACTCAATCCTAACACAAAACTTTACAAAACATAAGCATAAAAAGGGCATTTCCATTACGTTTGGGACACAAAACACAATGAATATCGCGATAAAATAGTCATATAAATGAGCGATATCAAACCCCCCATACTTAAGCATTTGCATGTCCCTAAGCAAATCCGACTCAAACCTACTAACAAGTTTACAAAACATACAACTTAAGAAAAGATAGGGAATCACGGGCTCAAACATTTAACTAAATTCCGGTGTTAGAAATAAAGATATGCGTGAAATTGCTAGATCGTAAAACCGACTACAAACATCTAAAGCTACTAAATTACTTAAGTAAACAAAAACCGCAATTTACTAATGTTAACTCCTAATTCTTCCCCTAGTTTAGATATGTCAAGATAATCACCCCTTTTCCCTCACTCGCTAACCGAAGTTAGAGCGATCAGCCATTACAGCCGACCCCTTACGCCTTACTTTCGGGGGAACCCTTAAAATATTACTAAGCATTTTTCGATTAAGTACTTCTTTCTTGAGAATTGATTGGTTAGTCTTCCTCTTTTTCTTTTCCTCTCACTTTTGTTCACTTCAAATATTATAGATTTATTTTTATATATTTTCTTTGAAGTGAACGGGTATAACGGGATTTGAGTCTTCGTTATAGTGAGGATCAATTTCTATTTTGTCGACGGGAAAGACCTATGGCCTTTTTCTTCGCCTCTAATTCTCCAATGGCTTAAATAATACTAGGATTCCCCAACTACCCCCGAAAGGGTGCAAGGACTAAAAGGGCTCGGTACTAAGGATATCTAGTGATTATCTATCTTTTTGATTTTTCAGGGAAACTTAAGGAACTAAAATTAGAAAACCTAAATTCTTATTTACAAGTATTTTATTAACTAAAGATGTTCCTAAGCAATTTCACGTTAAAGTACCGGAATAAAGCTAAATATACAAGCCCCTATCATTTTCCCTAACTACATTTAAGCGTTTTTTTTTTTTTTTTTTTTTTTTTTTTTTTAGACTCTAATTGACTCAAATGGGACTAAAATAAACGTAATGGATATAGGGGACTAACTAATTTCCCGACTAACCCCCCATACTTGAACAACACATTGTCCCTAATGTGTTCCATCAAAAGAAAAACTACTAACTAAAGGGAAATTAAACTAAAACGAAAAATACAAAAATAAAAATAAGTAAGAAAAACAAAACCGTGCGAGTTCCGTTGGATGTGGCATGATTCCCGAATCTACCCCGCACGTGCTGAACTTAATGCCAGTCTTGGTAAGGTACAAAACACATAGACAAACAAGTTAATTAGCAAAACATAAAACATCCTAAGCAACGACAAATAAAAAAAAAGTTCCGAACAATGCCAAACACAAACAAAAGATAAATAGTTCAACAAACAAACACATCACAACAAACAAGCAAGCCCCACAAGCGGCTTCTTCCTCTTCACTCATTCTTCATCATTGGGAGGCAACGGGTTGAACAATGGAGGTGGGTTGTACTCGGTCCACCCACTGGCTGCTCCAGGATTATGCTTATGATATTGGGAAGTAGTCAGGTATTCCCACATAGGCTGGTAGCGCTCCATGTGGTAGTGAGCATATTCCCCGACTCGGTTCACCTCCCTGCTGGTCCTATCAACCTCCGTCCTAATATGAGACACATCCACATGTGTCGCGTCCACCTGGCGCCCAATACGATACATCTCGTGCATCATCGGGTTAAAGTCAAATGGGCCAAGTGGTGGTGGTGGTGCCTGAGATGAGGTACCCGCAGTATATCCCCCCTGAGTATATCCACCGGGCACAAATACCTCCCGTGCTTGTGGCTCCGACGCATCTCCCTCAATACCGGTCTCATCCTCCTCATCACTACCTTGATCCTCGTCACTTCCCCAGTCCCTCGACTTTGCAAATGCCCCCGCCTTATTAATGGCGTGTCCTAACTTCAAATCCCCTTTAGTTATCCACTTCCAATCCACTTCTTTTGACAACCCCCTCTTATTTGCGTTGGTATAAATCCCAAATTCTTTACCATCCGTGTAATGAAGTGTCCACATAACATCCCGCTACTATTCTTCCGTCCCTTTCCTTGCTCGCTCATATATTTAACCAACGCCCACGGTAAATAAACAAACTTCGTGGGGGTCCTCCTGTCAAAATAATGAAGCATCCACAAATCTTCCTTATACACCTTGTCATGATGGGTGGCGCGGTGGTTAACCGAGTGACTCAGTGCTTTCTGTAGTAAACGGAGCATTGGATCGTTCAAATCAGTGGCCTTACTGGTGGTCTTGTAATGAGATCGCCCCGAAAATCCCATCCATATGTTATCTCTGTCTATGTAAACGTTCTCATACGTCCAGCTTCCCTTACTTGCATAATGAGACATTCCCGGCTGCCCCAACTCCTCCTCACTGTATAAACCGATCAACTGTCCAAATTTTGGCACCGAAACCCGGTGCTCTTGACCCCCAAGTCTGAACTTAACAACCTCAGTAGTAAAAATTTCACTCTGGTCTGCCGGAAAATCATCAATCTCGATGCTAGCATAAAACTCCAAGCACCATTCTCTGTAAACTGGTTCCCGAACTTCAAATGCATTCTTCCAAATTGGTATGTCAAAGGTATGCCCTTCATATTGAACTCTTGTGATGAAATAAGAATCCAAATCGTCCGCAATCTCCAAAGTGTTCATAAGATCCCAATCCAAAAACCGGGGCGGTATCACTTTCTTATTTTGGAGGACTGCCAACTGATTGTTCAATTGAATCTTTCTATTCTGATCGGCCCCGGGCCACTTCAACCAATTGTATGTTTCATTCTTCATCATTCGAGCCGCCATACTTACTTTGTAAACCCTTCGTGTCTCGTACACGACTTCTTCTTCATCGGCTATTACTGCTCTACGTTTACCCTATACACACAAACATTATGCAAAACAAGAAGCAAACATGTTAGTAACAAACAAAACGAAAGACAAAAATATATTTTTTTTTTTAGAAGCTGAAGCTGGAATGCGCCGCCAGTAGGTGACAGGCGACACATTCAGCCTGGCGACAGCAACGGTTTCGAACAATTATCTAACAGACCCGAATCACGAAATCAAACCAACAAAATACATGTAATCGACCTAAAGTAACCTTAATAACCAACTAATTAACAAATAAGAACCTAATTTAACCTAATCTAAAGTTTTCCCCAAATTGTTTAAACCTAAGAACCCTAATTGAAATTAAAACGAAATTGAAAGATTAAAAGATGTTAGAGATGTTTACCGATTTCCCCATTCCTTATGTTGAACGATTTTGGTGATAATTAGTGGAAAAATCGAAGGTTTCGGTTGTGTGTGTGTTTTCTCCTTAGTCGCCGCTTGATAATAATATTGGAGAATGCGTTGGGTTATGTTTAACTGGCGTACTATAAAACCTGATTTTTAGTCGAATGCGCCGCCAATGGGTGACAGGCGGCGCATTCCGACTTCAGAACTTGGTTCCTAACTTTTTTTTTTATTTTTTTATTTTTTTTTTTATTTTTTTCATGTTAAGCTAAGTTATACTAAACTACACTAAAACGAAAACTCCTAAAATAAAACCGACACAAATAGCAAATAATGGAAAGAAGAACTAAAATGAAAGAAAAAGATACAACAAACCGGGGTTTCTCCCGCAAATGCTCGTTTTTGGCTCGAGTCACTAGCTTGACTCCTCGGTATTCTTTTCCACTTAGAACGGGTGAAACCATCCTCCATCGTCATTCCATTTTCCTCGTCCTCCTCACGATAGATTTTAACTCTTTGACCGTTCACGATAAATGACCCTCCATCGTCCGTTTCCAATTCCACATAACCACCCGAAAAGACCCGTCTCACCAAATAAGGACCCGTCCATTTTGATTTCAACTTAGGTGCTTTGAACTTGTATTTAGATTGGAATAACAGCACCTTGTCTCCTTCCTTAAACTCTTTTCGCCGGATTCTCAAATCATGAACCATCTTAGTTCTCGCCTTGTAAAGAGCGGAGTTCTTATAAGCATTCCATCTCAATTCGTCTAACTCGTGGAGTTGCAAAAATCGGGTTTCACCACTTGCTATCAAATCCATGCTACATTCCTTAAGCGCCCAATATGCCTTGTGTTCTATCTCCATGGGCAAGTGACATGTTTTCCCATATAGCATCTTGAACGGAGTGGTACCAATCGGTGTCTTGTAAGCGGTCCT
>CAJVGC010000591.1:25547890-25698842 GCA_910822075.1 Senecio squalidus | reverse complement strand
AACACACGGGACAGTTACCATGGTGGTGGAAATTGCACTTGTTGCACTTTGGGTTCGTCCCCGTGTATCCGTTCCCAGCTGGTGGAGGTGGAGGTGGCGGTGGCGGTGCTACAGCTGCGATGGCAAGATTGCGGGTGGTCTTCTTCTTCTTGTTCCTGTCACTTCGCCTCGGGGTCTGATCGGGTTTCCTTTTCTCACCCGACTCCTTCTTGGATGAGGCAGGAGTGGTGAGTAGGTTGCTCGTGAGGCGGTGAGCTAGGATGATGGCACTTTGAAGGGTCTGGGGTTCCTTAGTGAGAACCATTCCTCTGATTTCAGGTTTAAGACCGGAGATGTAAAGGTCGATCTTGTTCTCTTCTGGAGTCACTAGCCTTGGGACCAGTCGGGCCAGCTCATGGAATCGGGCGGTGTACCCTTCGATGTCGTTTCCGACCATCTGGTGATCCCAGAGCTCAGCCTCGAGCTTTTTGATTTCCCCTTTGGGGCAGTACTCCTCTATCAGGAGGTTCTTGAATTGTTCCCAGGTGAGAGCATTGGCGGTCTCACGTCCCCTATTGCGTACCACATTGTTCCACCAAGTCAGTGCTTTCCCGTGCAATACACAGGAGGCGTACTGCACTTTCATAGCTTCAGCACATCCACTGATGTGCAGCACCGACTCGATGCTCTCAAACCATGATACCAGGCCTACGGCACCAGTCGTGCCATGGAACTCCTTGGGCTTGCAGGCCATGAAGCTTTTGTAGGTGCAAGCTGGTGGGTTTGGGTGTTGGTTCTGGTTCTGGTGGTTGTTCTGTTGCTGCTGCTGCTGCTGCTACTGTTGTTGCTGTTGCTGCTGTTGTTGCTGCTGTTGTTGTTGTTGCTGCTGTTGCTGCTGGTGATTGTTAACATTAGCATTGATCCCCGCAGTGATCTGAGCGATCATATTGGGCATCGCTGCGCTTAATTGCTCGGCGACCTGCTCGGCGATGATACTGGCGTTGGTACGGGGTGCCATGATTCTACAACAGATAACATATTCAGTTTAGAACGCACGATCAGAATATGATAAGAATTTAATTCAATGAACAAGTTAACAATCACGCAAGAGTAAGGTAATAGAACAGATAGTACACGCACGACAAGGTTTCGAGAGATTCACACGATACGGATTCATACGTAAGAAAATGATTCAACACAGTACAAGATTCACAAGACAAGGTAATAATAGATAATAATAAATGGAACTTCATTCATTAATTAATAGTAAGTCGAGTACAAGGTTCAAAATAGCAGAAGTACAGTACAATACAATATGGAAATAAGGAAAATGGCTCGAAGCTGTGTACATGGAAAATTACAACTCGGCCTACAGTACATAATAAAAAGGAAAAGAACTAACGGCGCCTCTCGAAGAACATCTTGGCAGCAATAACCGCCAACAAGGTCCCCATGACCAAGCAAACTCCTACCAAGCGTTGCACCGTACGGGCCGTGGCCTGAACCACAGAAAGGTGTCGTAACGCTTGTTCCGACAACCGTTGCGCGGCATCGGAGACCTCACAGAGGAGCATCCCTTGTTGTTGGGCTTCCTCCGAAAGTCCCCTTACCTCGCGGTGGAGGTGCAGGAAAGCGGCAGGAGGGGGTAGCTGCGGGGTATGCGGCATCCTCTGCCTTGCTGCTTCAGCGTCTCGAGCCCGCTGCATCTCTTCTCGCTCGAGCTGTCGCTCCCACGAGTAGTGATCCATCATCAAGGTGCGTGGGGCCTCGGGAGGTGGGTGTCCGAACGGAAGATGGGGTGGCGCAGGCCTGGACGGGCCGTCCTGCTGCGCTGCCATCCTATCGGGTAGCCGACCCGGGAGAATTACCTGCTTACGGGCCGTCGTCACGACACGTGGTCCACGGCGCTGTGGTGGCGCGGCAACGGGGGCCGGTGGAGGTGGTAAAACCGACCTCGGGCTTGACCCGATGCTGCTGGACACAGCCATGGAGGTATCCTCCGTGGGGTCCGTGGTCTGGTGTCGGAGACTTTCCGAGACGGTATGGCCCTCGGATGGCTCGTGTGACGACGCGGCTCGGTGCCGGGATCGGGACTGAGATCGTGAGGGGGATCGCGAACGTGACGATTGAGACATGACGGATCTGCGACTTAAAAAGTTTCGTAAGTACATGAACAAGATAATGCTAAAGGAAAGTAAGTAAGGAAATGCAGGTAAGGGTCGATCACGTGAGGTTGGGAATAGTAAGACCGGGAATTTTTCGACTCAAAATCGTTTAACATTAGTAATTATATTCCGTTCTTGCAGAAGCCATTTTGAACTAGGCAGGGGTGATCAGGCCATGTGTAGTTAAAAACAATCATGCAATTGCGAAATTAATTCTCTAAAGTTTTGAACCCATAATGATTTTCCGAAAAGCCTTGGTTATAGTTTGGTTTCAAAAACTTTTTAAAAATTTCTAAAACCGTTTTCACTATAACCTGTGCTCTGATACCAAGTCTGTCACACCCCGCTATAGCGGAAACACGGAATGTGAGAGCTGGAATATCATTACACGGTCATAAGCAAACATAAACGATTCAAGTCATTTCATTTAAGAGAAAATAGTTCAAGTTTAAACAACCAAGCAGTTCACAAGTTTAAATTAAGTACAATTACAAAGTTTCCAAAACAAATTCCCAAAATTAGAAAGGTCTTTTCCCATTGTGCGCCTCACGTAACCAAAGTGACCCTTCCTTGCCATGCATTCCATACACTTACATTAATTTCCTGAAACATAAGATAAAGAGTCAACTACATAAAGTAGTGAGTGAGTTACAGTTTAGAGTTTCGATAAAGTTTCCAAAAATAGAAAGTACGTGAAAATAGTGACGTCATAAGAAAAGGAACGGAGCGACGTTTGAACAAACATGTAAATAGTAAAAGGTTTGTACGCACGCAAGTAAGGTAAATAAAACTCGTATAATTAAAGTTGCAGCGGAGTCCAAGCGCTAAAAAGGTATATGCGTAAGGAGTATGTGTTTAACTAAATAGTAACCCGTGTCAATCTCTTGACATAATATAAATAGTAAGTATACACTAAACCGATTGTGTGGTCCTGATCTAGCCTAAAAATATTTCAATAAGTTGCTAACGGAATCTTAGTAATATGTACTTGGGTCGCTAACCCTGAGTAAGGAGTGACCGCTCCTAAGTATCGATACCCATATGACTAACGGCTGTTGCTAATAGTGTAATAAAGTTCCTGAACCAAAAACGGGGCAAATGAACAAAGTTTCCAAAAGTAGCAGTAAGTTCTTACGGGTTTATATTTTCATCAAGGATTGGTCGCTAACAAGTATCCTAAATTTAGTTAACCGGCTAAGGCATCAACACATATACGCATAATAGTTCACAAGTTTCCAAGTTTCCCAAAGTTCGAAGTTTCATAAGAGTTTCAATAAGGTTTCGTACAAGTTTCCAAAGTTTACTAGTTTCACGAGTTTAAAATGTTTCAAGTTTCTAAAGTTTCACACAAGTTTCCAAAAGTTTCAATAAAGTATCAAAAGTACCAAGTTTCCAATTGTTTCAATAATTCGCAAATAGTGTCAAAAGTTACAAGGCATGTAATCTTATGTTTCCCCCAAATAATGTTTGAAAGAACAAAGGTAAAACAAAGTGGGGTTGTAACTCACGGTTTGCGGAGATAAAAGGTATGAACTAGCACAAAAGAAGCGGAACGCGTCGGGAATCACAAACGACCTAGAACACCGGAAAGTTGTACAAGTTTTATTAGTATAATTGAGTTATGTTAAGTTTCAATTTAACATTTTGATTTCCAAATTTCTTGTACTTAGATTCTGTTCCAAAAAGATTATTACGGAAAGTTTATTAGGTTTATGTGTTCGTGTACGTTTCATAGTCCGATAAGTCCAATTATGTCAAAAAGTGTCCAAGTTCAAAGTTAACGTGATTAAGTTATAGAACCCTTAAGTTACTGAAGTTGGTGCATAATTTACGGTGAAATTTGGGCAGCGCTTCCGCGTCATAAAAATTATGTCCATTTTCAAAACACATTCCCACTTTAAAATGCACAATACAACTAATACGAACGATAAAACACATGTTTCAATTCCAAAAGCTTTTCCAACCAATTTATATGTCAAAAACAGTAGCTTTTCAAGATATATATATTATGTGACAAATTATTTTAGCTCATTTTTACGTTTAACGCTTTTAAAACGACAAAAATAGTGAACAGCAGCATTCAGGCGGCGGGTGGAGGTATTCAGCCGCCGGTTGGACTTTATCCGTCGGCTGGAATCCTTCAGCCGCCGGCCAAAAGCCTTCGGCCAGTTTCAAGATTGCTTTATTTTCCGATTTTTAGCTTGTATAACCGTTAGATTCGACATGCAAACTGATATAACTCAAATATATGGGTTTTTAAAGTAAAATCACTGTTTTCTTTTAGATTTACATGTTAAAAATATGGATCTATCATAAAAACTCGTTTTTAAGCAAAAAAACGTTTTAAATCTTTATAGAAACATATTTCCAGGTTTTAGATCTTACATGCAAGCAAAGATTTTAGTGAAAAGAGTAAAGTAAAAGAGTTCTACCGAAGGGAAAACCAAGGAGACGATTTGGATGAGTTCCTAGCTCCAAAGCTTCTTGAAAACCCGATTTAAACCTTTCCTTTGATACCCTTTACTCTAGGAACGATTTGTATACGTTTGATGGTCGATTTTATGGTGTTTTATGGACTGATTTTGATGAAATATTTATGTGTTCTTTGTGTTCTTGAGAGGGAAAATGAGAGAGAGAGAGAGAGAGAGAGATGATAACTATGTTTGTGTTTTGTGTTTTGTTTGAAATGAAAAGAGAAGTGAAGTAAAGTGGGAGAAGGGGGGATGTTACTGCCCTTGGGAAGCCAAAATGGCAGTATCTATGGTCCAATCCCGTTAATTGTTTTTAGCCAATCGAAATTCATGCAAAAATGAGTCATCGTCCAGCTGGACAGTGGGATTCAGCCGCCGGCTGGATTGAAAATCCAGCTTTTTGACGTTTTAAGTTTTCCGTTATAATTAGTTAAGGACTAGAACCTTTTTAGTTTCCGTTATGAACTTAGTCAAGTTCTTGTATTGTTTATTTGGTGTTAGGATTTATGGTTTGATTCCGACATTGGTTCCGACAATAACAGACACAATAAGTATGAACCCGAACAATATGAACACGATAAAGAGTAACTAGAGATTCGATCGATTAAGTAACTGGGAATCACCTGAAATTTAGACGGTTGTCACATCCATCATGTTTAATATGAAAAATGACCGAATATCGCATAGAAATAAACGTATAAATATGCGATATCAGGAGTTTCCATTGAATGTGTTTAGTTTCACACCAACGAAAGTTCACCTACAGAGAATCAACAACAATTCCCTCCTCACTGGTGCCGGTTTTTCTTTTCCCTAAATGTTTATGTTTTCTTTCCTATATCCAAGTTTTTTGTTTTTTGTGGGTTGTTGTCGTTCACATGACATCTGACTATGTGTTTACAGATGTAATAGGGAGTTTGGTAGGTGCAGGCGAAATTATTCGCCTTGACAATGAAAAAAAAAGTGTGAAACGCGACGTTAAGCTATCTGTTAGCAGGTTATTATTGTGTATTTTCCTTCGTTTCTGCGTACCTACTTCTTTCTGTCACGTTTATATTAACCTTCCCTTTTGTATGTTGGTTATTGCTTACTAATTAAATAGTACCACCGACAAAGTAATGACTGTGACCCTTTCTGATCATTGTTCGTAACAAATCTCTTTACAAAATTGTCACCGCGCAACGCGCGGGAATACGCCTAGTTGGAACATAATATAATTTCTTAACAGTTTACACTTAACCTTAAAACTTCTAATAAATCAAATTTCGACTAAACGTCAAATTCCATATGTCTGAATATCAAGCCAGTGCGTCGCACCCCATGACCATTGCGACGAACCAGGCTGCTCTCCGTCAAACTTTCAGTTTTAAAACAAATAAGCTGCGACACATTGGCTTTGTAGTGCGCCGCAGTAAAACCTCAGATTACATTATATGACTTTAAACAACTTTAAACACATGTATAATTAAACTAATATACATAAAAGTAATATATAATGCTAAAACAACGTCTTTGGACTCAAAGACGTCAACGCCATCATAAATGTCATAATATTTATTTAAAACGAACGTTTTAACTACTTTTCGATAAATAAACTTTTGTTACAAAACGCGATCGTAATCTAAAATTATCAAATAATATTTTACGACAAACTTTTATAAAAATCATTTTAAAAGCGATTCTACACTATTATTTTGAAAATTAAAGGTCTTAAACTCTCAAAAATGTCAAATATTGACTTTTATGTTGACTTTGACTTTCCTTTAAATTGTTAACTTTAACCTTGACCAAGTCAACATCTTTGACTTTGACAAAGTCAACATCTTTGACGTTGACCTTGGTCGGTCTCAATAAAACTTTGGTAATAGTATTCCTTTTAACCGATATTCATGTTAGTCATTTTCGACTCGGAATGTCATTCTTTTCTAATTGTCATTTATAGCGTGAAATATCTATATCTTTCCAAATTAATAAATTAGCAATGTCAAACTATAAAATTAACTTTAAACAATATTTCAAAATACTTCAATAAGGAACCAAATTAGGCAATATATTCAAGTTTAGAGTTAGACTAATTAACTATTTGTTCGAAACTAAAAGTAATAAACAATCAAATTAAATCAATAAATAACATTATACAGGGTTGGTCCTGATTTTTCTAATACCCTTGGCGAGTAGCTAAAAATATGCCCCTGGTAAAGAAGGTCATGAATGTATGTAAATATGATTAGTAGGTTGCTGGATAGACTAGAAAAACTACTTCTAAACATTCTATTATTATAAAAGTTTTATAATAATCGTCTTTTGTGAGGTCTAGTAATGCAATTTGTGCTTCTTTTTTAATTACCTAAGATCCTTCACAAATTGTGTATGGAATTTTCACAAACACCGGGTTTTAAGGAAATTGAGAACCGGTCGAACCGGCGGGTTTTTAGAAACCCGGGTCAACCCGGTTCGCTAATACCCGTCGGATTTTGTTTTTTATACTATCTTTTGAAGTATAAAACTTGTAACCTCGTAGGATTTATGCCATTTGAAGTTTAAAACTTATAATCTTGAAAGATTTATGCTTGGATATAGTCTTTTGAAGCATAAATCTTGTAATCTCAGTAGGATTTATGCCTTATCAAGTATGGAGTATGAAACTTGTAATCTTTTGAAATAAAAAGTTGTAATCTCTTATTTTCTTGATTAGTTAAACATGGTTCTTTGATGTTTTTATGTAGCTAAGGTTAGTGTTTTGACAGGTCATATTGAAAATTTTGGACATGTGCAGAAACCAGGTTGACCCGATGACCCGGTGACCTGGTGGCTCGGTCGGGTCGATCATTGACCCGGTTTTCAAAACATTGATAAAAACAATATTTCAAAATACTTCAATAAGGAACCAAATTAGGCAATATATTCAAGGTTAGAGCTAGACTAATTAACTATTTGTTCGAAACTAATAAGTAATAAACAATCAAATTAAATTAACAAATAACATTATACTGGGATGGTCCTGATTTTTCTGATACCTTGGCGAGTAGCTAAAAATATGCCCCTAGTAAAGAAGGTCATGAATGTATGTAAATATGATTAGTAGGTTGATGGACAGACTAGAAAAACTACTTCTAAACATTCTATTATTATAAAAGTTTTATAATAATCATCTTTTTGTGAGGTAGAAGTGACTAAGTCTAATAATGCAATTTGTGCTTTTTTTTTAATTACCTAATATCCTTCACAAATTTTGTATGACATAGGCAAATTTATTATATTGAAAAAAGCATCAAACAATCTAAAATATCGAAAATCCACTATCATATCAACGAGAATATCATTAGAAACTATTTGAGGCATTTTCACAAACACCTTGTGTGCAATACCTCCTAAACTTTTTGTTGGATAGCAACACAGATGTGTCACTAACTAGACATCAAATATTACTTTAGTGTTTAAGGAATTGAAGAAATAAGAAAGAAGTATATACTTGGCCCCTAAAAAATATGCCTCGAAAGTGTGATGTCTTGGGCGGTCGCCCGCCTTGACACACTATAGGGCCAGCCATGACATTATGTTGAAAGTTAACTATGTGATCAATAAAAGTTATGTAATAATAACTAATGTTAACTTTGTTTGTTGTAACATTGTGTTTGATGCGTCATTTGTGTGACTTTGTATAGAGTGTGCAGAAAGATGAATGCCTTGTATATCTTCAGGCCAAAATACGCGGCAGATATCGAAAACCCTATTCTAAAAGGATGTAATGAGTAGACATGTAACATAACACATAGTGAGCTTAAGATAAAATTTGAAAATGCTTATAACGTTCAAATGGATATATTTCCTAATTACGTTTTATATGATTGCCGAAAAAGAGTTTCTTGCAAGTTTCTAAATAGCATATTATTTAGCAATCTTGATCGAACAAGGCCGACTCGACTATAAAACCAAGTTTCTAAAGTTAATTATTTTATGCGACAATTATAAATTTGTTTTAAGTGGTTTGACACCTTGAGCCGACCATGAATCTGAAAATTACACACTTACAAATATTTTTTAAATACACATCAAGCGTCTGCATGACGTACTTATTGAATAGAAAAGAAGATTACATGAAACAAGGTGAGCTGGAAATCTCCAAAATCACAACAGAACACACAAAAATCACCCAAAATTAAAAAGAAAGCAGGGAAAGCGTATATATGCACAAGGCATATATACGTTAATTATTCGAACTCGCCTCCCATTGGCCAGCTAGCTAGCGCGCTAGAGCGATTTAAACATACATTCTTCCTTTATCATTTGGATTTTTTTATTAAGGTGGATTGAAAATAAAAGCTGTAGGAATTGATGCCAGTGAAAACCCCGTCATGCTTCTTCGTGCTAACCCATGAACCAGAAGTTTGAAGATCACGCTGAGTGTAGGAGAAAGGGACATCGCAATGACCCCTTTTACACATCATGCTCACCTTCATTTTAGAAAATGGTGGAATCGTTATAGTGTAATTCGCCTCTCTTATGGTCTCTGTCGATTCCTCTTCTCCCCACTCATGCGTAGAGCCATATTCAGCTGAGAGCTCGATCGCCCCTGAAACAATCGCTGGAACAAGATTGACTTCCAATGAAGCCGTTACACCAAATTTTACTGAAATACTGTTAGTCCAGCTCCTGGTCTTGGTATTATTTTGGGAAAATCTGAGATTCATTGTGTTTGCTTCTGAGGTATCATTGTCTCCATAACTATGGTCTACTTCTATGATTCGCTCATTATAAATCCTTGAATCGTTGAGACGATAGTCAAGATCTAAGAGCTTTCTTTTAATGACACACTCCTCAACTCTCAGCCTTGTTTGTCTTGAAATATTAGGATAATATGCACGTAAACAGTCAATGGAAGCGCCCTCGCTGAATGCTCCGCAGAAGTAGTTGTTGCCTAAACTGCGAACAGCAAACACGTTGTCTTGTATATGGACAATGGAAAATAAGGTTTCAATAGTTTTGTCATCTTCTTCACCCTTTATCCAGTTATTTTTGCGTCTCCAGGACTTGCCGGTGTGCAAGTCCTTTATACGATAGCTTCCATCAGAGTTGTGTAAGAGTTCCTTTGTTGGATTAAATCAGATTGATTCATGTTATTTACATACCTCCTGAAGATCCTGGGATGTTGTTGAACAGGTTAGACATGATTCCCAGAATGAGATGATCGTATTAGGATGGTAATACGGTTATATTAGAACCGTTTAGAGAGAGTAACACTTGTAGGTTTTTGGGATAGCAAAAGGTGAAGAATGAACCAACCCTTCTAAGGGTTTATTATGTCCCTTTATATACACACTCAAATTAGGAGTGTGTAATATTTAGTCCCTGGTGTTTATTAAGTGTTTACATTAAGCTCTCATAGTTCCGATCACCTAATGGGAAATCTATAGTGTCGGTAAGGTAAATACGTCCATCGAATATTTACTAGACACAGATTTCAGTTAGCGTCAGTCATCATATCAGTAAGGATAAATGATCAATGAGGGTCACAAATAATATGGGTCCAACATCCTTGGCCACCAGTGGATCTCCGATATCCAACCCCGACACAAACTTCTGATATACGAGTCCTTCATAAAGGACAATGGAGCGGAGGTAATTGCCATTTAGGTCTTCAGATCTGAAGGCAACTTGAGAGGGAAGTATCACCACACTTTCCCAATTGATTGCTTTGAAAGTGGATCCAACAGGCGATACTCGCATGCCTTGATGGGTGTCACTATCATGGCTTATAGAGGAGTAGATCTCGGTCAGCTGAACGGGTCGTAAGCGTACATTTGTTGTTTCATCATCTTCCAAGGAATACGGCTCGAACAACGTGCACGAGTCTTTTGAATCGTCTTCCTCTAGTTTTTTGGCCGACGCAACAATCCAAGAATTCGAGTCAATTTGGTTCATCACCAAATACTTGTTGTTATAACAAGATCTTATGTGCACAAATCGGTCCTCATCAGTGTTTGTTTGCTCCACTGCAAACTTAACCCTTGGACTCCAGATTGGTTCATCGCCGAATTTCAAGAACCCTGATGGTAAGTTGGATGAGATGTTATCCGTGACGCTCAAGTATTTGCCACCAGATTGTAGCACAAAGAAACTTGGGAGCAAGGCCATGGAAATGGGTGATGGTATGTGTTTTTGATAATGATGAATGGGCTTGATATGCTTATAACACATACCATTGCATCCCTTATATATACACACAAATCATAGAAACATAAAACAAAGAATGCATTCAAAACGTGTTAGATGATTAACACTCAATTAGGAACTAGTACCATCAATTAATGGACCAACGAAAACTTAAACCGGCCATACAAAGAAAGTGGTCCTAAGAAGATTTTTCTTCTATGTATTAAAACCGGAAAACGTTATGTAGGAGTGTTCAGGGACTGTCATGTATCTTTTTGTGAGTGTAAGAAGCTAGGTGACTAGTAGTAGTATCGTTCATCTTCTCCGCTCGAACCCAATCACCTATGTGTTCATCAATTTCATTTTTATCGATATTCCGCCGTTTCTGTTTAAAAATCAAGGTTCTAGTTTTAGTTTTATCAATTTTGGGTTTTAATTGTTAAGTATTTAGTAAGTATTATGTCCTATCAGCTATATGTTCATCAATTTCATTTTTATAAATATATACTTTTTATTGGATTGTTTGAGATGACTACAAAGTAATTTATCTAGCGTTGTTGTGAATAGCTTCAACATTGTTATCAAAGAATCGATTTGTTACCTTTTTAATCTTCACTCTACTTCAACTTATAGCTTGAACTCTCGAAAGCATTATTTGAAGTCGGGTTTAAAAGTTTTTACCCATCAATATCATGAACCCGAGAAACTTTCTTCGTGTATTTTTTATTCTCTAATTTAAAAGTTTTAGTTTTGGTATTATGTAATCAGATAATTTAAGAAATATTTTAAGGGTTTGAATTTTAAATCAGAACATTTTACATACAAACTTTCTGATTTTAGATAATGCAAGAGATTTTACTGTAATAAAAAAATCCAAGATGGTGGACAAACCACGAGCTTTGTATGCCAATTCGATAACTAATAGAAAGCAGTGTGACTGTGTGAGCCCCCGAAAAGGAAAGGTCTCGAGATCTATATCTATATATAACTAATACTTGTTGTTATTTCGATTTTCCACGATTACTGTGAATAAAAGGAAAACTGACCTGGACATGACCATATGTGTTAGTCCTTCTATCATAAAGATATCTAGGCATCATGTTATCGTGTTTTCAAACTGTTGGAAATGCATTTCTGATAATGGCTCGATCTTTTTATAAGCCATTGCTTAAGTTGGTTTTGAGAAATGTAACAATAAATTCATAAATTATGGTAAGTTATCTGATGCTTGTGTGAGAACAACAATAGTTTTGAGACAGACAAAAATACTTCGATTGTAAATTTAATATATACATATATTTCAATGTTATTCAGCTTAATTAAGAAGTCTAGGGTGAATATCATTAATTGTGCGTCAAAATTTTGATATATGGCCGGTGTCATGAAACAACCTTCGACATTCACATCTCGTATGTTTTAAGAACTTCTTTTAATTGTGACATAAAATAAGTAATTTTCATCATGATCATACTTCATCGAACAAATACTAGAAAGAATCATATTGAAAACGTACACATGACTAAGTAAAAATATTAAGTTTGTTCTCACTTTCAAGTGCGTCAAAAGACAAGCGTACTATCATCAGAAAGTTACGAAACCATATACTTAAAAGTGTATACAACTGAAAAAAGACACATTTGTGATAAATCATAAATATTGTTGAACTAGGTATCAAGTTTTTACCTCTTGTTCATTTTCATATCTGATAATTAATTGGAAATCACCTTCTTGACGAGTATATGTTTATACGAACAAAATTATTCATTTTATTTTTAGATTGTTTTTTATGTGTATGAGGAAGGATTTTAGGCAGTATGGATAGGTAAAACTTTTGAAAAAAACGACGGCATATCAAAAATAAAACAATCGGAATGCACTTTATGATATCGTAGCCAGGTTTCAATCCTAGAACCTACGACTGTTAGTCCCACTAGGCTTACTCTACCTCGCTATGTTAAGAGCGAAACCGAAATTGGACGCCTATTTCGTCATCATAGTGTGTGGGAGAAGTTAATCACCAAAATTTCTAAATCCTAAAATCGTTGACGAAGCGGTAAAACTCGACGAAGACGGTAACGAGGTAGAACCGGAACTCTTTGGTCATGATGAAATCCCAAGACCTTTAGGGAAGCCACGAATACCTAAAGCCGCACGGTCCTCCTCGTCTTCTTATGTATCTTCAAAGCGTGACGAGTTTAACGATGACGTTGTCAAAGAACTTCCGAGCTTAGGATCGTTAAAACAATGGAGATCCAAGACAAATGCCGTTTTTAGAAAATGGAATTTCTCCGTATGCCTTCACATGATATGGAACGTAACATTTAGGTTTAAGTTGAAATAAGTAGTTTGTTTTTAATTATTGTAAACATCTTTTATTTTTAAGTATTATTTTATTGCCTTTTTTATTTTAATATTAATCTAAGTTTATTTTATTATTAATGACAAAATATACTAAAATACATTGTTGAAGGTTTTCAAATTCTAAATATGTTTATAGTGATATTTGGTACCATGAACATAAGATATAATTGGATCATTACACAATACAAACGTTCAAAATCAATAAATTAGCAATGTCAAACTATAAAAACAACATTTCAAAATACTTCAATAAGGAACCAAATTAGGCAATATATTCAAGCTTAGAGTTAGACTAATTAACTATTTGTTCGAAACTAATAAGTAATATGCAATCAAATTAAATTAATAAATAACATTATACAGGGTTGGTCCTGATTTTTCTGATACCTTGGCGAGTAGCTAAATATATGCCTCTGGTAAAGAAGGTCATGAATGTATGTAAATATGATTAGTAGGTTGATGGACAGACTAGAAAAACTATTTCTAAACATTCTATTATTATAAAAGTGTTATAATAATCGTCTTTTGTGAGGTCTAAGTCTAATAATGCAATTTGTGCTTTTTTTTAATTACCTAAGATCCTTCACAAATTTTGTATGACATAGCCAAATTTATTATATTGAAAAAAGCATCAAACAATCTAAAATATCGAAAATCCACTATCATATTAACGAGAATATCATTAGAAACTCTTTGAGGCATTTGCGCAAACACCCTGTGTGCAATACCTCCTAAACTTTTTGTTGGATAGCAACGTCAGATGTGTCACTAACTAGACATCAAATATTACTTTAGTGTTTAACGAATTGAAGAAATAAGAAAGAAGTATATACTTGGACCCTATAAAATATGCCTCGAAAGTGTGATGTCTTGGGCGGTCGCCCGTCTTGACACCCTATAGGGCCGGCCATGACATTATGTTGACAGTCGATCCTATTAAATTTGAAAGTTAACTATGTGATCAATAAAAGTTATGTATGTGGGAATTTTTCAGTCTCGGATCGATGATAAACCAGAATCAAAATATACCAAAATATAAAATTGTATTAAGAATCTTTCTTTGTCTTACAATACATAAAATCTATCATCATCTTTGTTATTACATATGCTAATCTATTTATACAAACGAAAAGGTACATCGAAAAGTTGTGTCGGTTCAAAGGAACCGTTGTGTCTTTTGGTGATAACTGCCATCTGGCGGTTATAACTGCCAAAGGCAGTTGGATTGGATTTTTGACACGTTTGACCCATTTGTTTGGGATTACTGATGTGTTTGGGTTTGACCCAATATTCTCCCCCGTAATCACAAACAATGTGTCTTGTCTTTAAAGCAGTGTAGGTTCAGTGTCACTGTCGTAGATGAGGTGAGATTCTTCTTGCTTGTATTTATTGTTTTTCCTCTTCGTGCATTGTCTCGCGAAGAGTCCGTGCTCACCACATTCATAACACCTAATCGCCTTTTATCTTGAGTTTCTTGACTCGTACTTGCTTTGCGTTCATATGGATTATCTTGCCATTTCATGCGTTCCTTGCTTTCTTTGTTGAAGTCTTTACTTCGCCATTTTCCATAGTTGTTGTTGTTTGAACTTGTCATGAGAAGCTTGTCTTGATCATATGCCTCCAGTGTGTCTTGGCTCTTGATTCGTTCTTCATAGGCTGTTAATCTTCCAACGGATTCTTCAAACGACATTTCGTCTAGATCTTGATATTGTTCTATGGTTGCTACGATCGGTAAAAACTTCTTTGGAGCAGAGTTAAGTAGTTTCTTTACTAGTATCTTGTCTTCAAAGTTTCCCCAAGTCCTCCAAACTTGGCCTTTATACTACTTAATTTTCCTCCATAATCGCTTACTTTCTCGTTTGGTTTTATCCTTAGCGTCTCTAGTTCACTCCTCAATGTTTGTAGTCGTGCTTTCTGAACGAGATCGGCTCCCAAGTGTTTGACTTTGATTGAGTCCCATACTTCTTTTGAAGTTGGGTATTGTGCAACTTGCAACAATAAATCTTGAGGCAAAGTTTGAAAGATTATTGCCTTTGATGTGTTTTCTTTCTTCTCATTCGATGTTGTTCCTTCTTTTGCAACAATTGTTTCCCAAATGCCATATGCCTTCATTATTGTCTCCATCATCAATGACCATGTTATGTAGTTTGAGTCGGTCAATTTTGGACATTGGAGTGAGACATTTCCTAGTTCTCGAGTTGATGTACTGTTGGATGCGTCATCACTCTTGTCTCCTTTGTCCATGCTTGCTATTTCTTATAATCAGAACCGAGTTGATTTTCGGTTTTTCTTGCTGTCTTACTTAGAATTTGTGATTAAATTCCTTGTTGTTTGTTTGTTTGGGCTACAATCCAATAATCTTTTTGTCTAGGCTACGACCTAGTTTTATTTGGGCTCCTACCCAAAAATCTTGTTATCTAGGCTACAACCTAGTTTTATTTTGGGCTCCTACCCAAAAAATCTTGTTATCTAGGCTACAACCTAGTTTTATTTTTGGGCTCCTACCCAAAAAATCTTGCTATCTAGGCTACAACCTAGTTTTATTTTGGGCTTCTACCCAAAAATCTTGCTGTCTAGGCTACAACCTAGTTTGTTTTTGGGCTCCTACCCAAAAAAATCTTGATGTCTTGTATTTATTAAAAGCAAAACGTTTTTTTTTTCTTTTTAAAAATACAAAACTTTATTCTATTTACTTTTACTTTTTTTTTTTTTTTTTTGCTTTCCTATATGTAATTTTCAAAAAAGCCTAACAAAATTATCTAATCTAACTATCTATAAAGCATTTAAACCTATTTTCTTAAAATTGAATTTTAAGAAGGAAATTACTAATATGTCCTTACAATTTCTATTAAATTACATATATAAATATGACCCCATATGCCATAATATTACAATTAATGTTGTTTCCATATTATATTTAATAAAAATAAAAATATATATTTATTTATGTTAATAATTAAGTGATCATTAAATTAACTATAGTATCCTTATATGTATAATAGATTTGTAATATTAAATATGTAACATATAATATATGTCATTTATGATTGATAACTAATTAAAATAAAATGATATTTAAATGCGTTAAGCTAAAAAAATAGTCAAAAAAAAAACATTCTCATATGTCAAGATATCCGTAAATCATGTTTCATGTGTTTTTGGAGAAAACATATATATATTCGTAAATCATGTCTTATGTATCTTATTCATATACTATAAACCCGTTTTGTAAATACATACACCCAAACATATAGCAAATTACATATTATTATATATGTTATTGTTAACCCGTCTTCCCGCCAATTATCTATATCTATACTACTTATAAAGCATTTGGACCTTAACTTTTAATGTTGAATTTTAAGAGTAATTTTACTTAGTTATCCCTTGTTTTATAACTAAAAATATTTCAATTTACGATCCATGAATAGTACATAAATGCAATTTCGCGTTTGAAATATTGTTTCATTTCTTAGCTTAATCCAAATACATTTATTTAAATTAAAAATAATAAACTCTTTTTGTGGGAAATTAAAAATATAAACTAAAAAATATATTTCTCATATATGAATTTATTAAGCATATAAATTTATTGAGTATTAACGAAAGTATATATTACTCGATTAGTATACCCCTATAATCAATTTTTTAGCACTCCATTTTTGCATTAATAACTCTTAAATTTTATTTTAATAAAAATCTTCGTCATCCGTAATGTTATTGTCATGAAAAGGGTAACCGTAAAAATATGTTAAAAATAGAATAATATCTGTTTGTTGTCGCTGCAACGCGCGGGTACTCTACTAGTTTTAAATAAAAGAAGAAAAGTAAAAATGAAAAGATGGTTTTTTTTTTTAAAAACCTGATGGGCTTAGCCCGTAATCTTTTGTGTGGGGTGATTAAGAAAAAACCCCAGTCCTCCTTTCTCTGTCTTGGAGTTAACGGTGTCCTCTCTTTCTCTTTCTCTTTCTCTTTCTGTTTCTCAGTCTTTTCCCTTTCTTTCTTTCTGATATCAATCAAAGACTCCAAGGATTTGGATTCAGTCGAATCTTCAGGATGATGATTTTAGCATTCGATTCAGTCAAATCTTCGAACAGGTATGTTTGTTCCTTCTTCGATGATCTGGCTTTCTGTCCACTTTCTTGAATGTTTTTCGAATTTGATTCGAAGAATCTGGGCAGACAAATTGGTATATGATGAATTTTGGTTTAATTACCAAGAGCTCTGATACCAAATGTTGGAATTTTTCAGTCTCGGATCGATGATAAACCAGAATCAAAATATACCAAAATATAAAATTGTATTAAGAATCTTTCTTTGTCTTACAATACATAAAATCTATCATCATCTTTGTTATTACATATGCTAATCTATGTATACAAACGAAAAGGTACATCGAAAAGTTGTGTCGGTTCAAAGGAACCGTTGTGTCTTTTGGTGATAACTGCCATTTGGCGGTGATAACTGTCATTTGGCGGTTATAACTGCCAAAGGCAGTTGGGTTGGGTTTTTGACACGTTTGACCCATTTGTTTGGGATTACTGATGTGTTTGGGTTTGACCCAATATTTGGTATCATAGCGGAAGGGATCAAACAACACAACAAATCATGTTGTAATCATTATTTAAAAGAGGCAACCATGGAAGATTCAAGTGGTGATGACGACACTAACCCTGCTGGAATTCGGTTCAAATAGAAACCGAAAAGTCATCAACACATCGAAAAACGAGATCATGCTTTTGTTTTGGAAAAAAGGATAATGGCAGAAAGGATTTTCTTATGCACTTTTGGGAAGAAAATTAGGAGGCTTGTAGATTACGACTATTTGGAGACCTTTGTCTCGCATTACAAGGCAGCACGATCATCAAGGAATCCCACTGGAGGATATGAAGATGAAGGCATTAGGCGCTTCGAAGATTACCACGGAGTTGGTAATATGGATGGATCGACGGCTGCAAAGGAGAAAGAAAGAGTCGAACAATTTGGATTATCCTCGAAAAGGAAGAAGAAGGCAAGCACAAGAAACCGCATACATACTGCCAAGGAAGATTGAAACTTCGGATGATCTCAGGAATAAGAAGAATAAGAAGATTGAAGAAAGCAGGAAGGAACAAGGAGATTTTGGCGTCACAACATTAGGGAGGGATTGTTGGACCAGTTAATGTTTTGGACACCAAAAAGGGCTGCAAGTTTCTGGTTTGGGCCAACATGCCATCAAACCCATTTAGATGAAAAGGCAGTTATTTAGGTTTTTAGAAAAGATACGACTATTACTTTAGAACAGGTGTATCCCTTTGATCACACCTTTTCATTCCTTATATATAGATTAGGATTTATTGTAATCGAACCAACCCTTATTCGTTATATATCAAATTATATTAGAGTTCAAACCTTGTTCTTATTTTTCTGCACTTTTATGATGATACACGATGCTTGTTTAATCATTATAAAACGATCCTGGAGATATGACGATTCAAGACCAATAATAATGTAATAATGACTAAGTGGTTTGACACCATGAGCCGATCATGAATCTGAAAAATACAACAAGCTATTAAATAACACTTACAAATATTTTTAAAATACACATCAAGCGTCTGCATGCATGCATGACGTACTTATTGAATAGAAAAGAAGATTACATGAAACAAGGTGAGCTGGAAATCTCCAAAATCACAACAGAACACACAAAAAGAAAGCAGGAAAAGCATATATATGCACAAGGCATATATACGTTAATTATTCAAACTCGCCTCCCATCGGCCAGCTAGCTAGCGCGCTAGAGCGATTTAAACATACATTCTTCCTTTATCATTTGGATTCTTTTATTAAGGTGGATTGAAAATAAAAGCTGTAGGAATTGATGCCAGTGAAAACCCCGTCATGCTTCTTCGTGCTAACCCATGAACCAGAAGTTTGAAGATCACGCTGAGTGTAGGAGAAAGGGACATCGCAATGACCCCTTGTACACATCATGCTCACCTTCATTTTAGAAAATGGTGGAATCGTTATAGTGTAATTCGCCTCTCTTATGGTCTTTGTCAATTCCTCTTCTCCCCACTCATGCGTAGAGCCATATTCAGCTGAGAGCTCGATCGCCCCTGAAACAATCGCTGGAACAAGATTGACTTCCAATGAAGCCGTTACACCAAATTTTACTGAAATACTGTTAGTCCAGCTCCTGGTCTTGGTATTATCTTGGGAAAATCTGAGATTCATTGTGTTTGCTTCTGAGGTATCATTGTCTCCATAACTATGGTCTACTTCTATGATTCGCTCATTATAAATCCTTGAATCGTTGAGACGATAGTCAAGATCTAAGAGCTTTCTTTTAATGACACACTCCTCAACTCTCAGCCTTGTTTGTCTTGAAATATTAGGATAATATGCACGTAAACAGTCAATGGAAGCGCCCTCGCTGAATGCTCCGCAGAAGTAGTTGTTGCCTAAACTGCGAACAGCAAACACGTTGTCTTGTATATGGACAATGGAAAATAAGGTTTCAATAGTTTTGTCATCTTCTTCACCCTTTATCCAGTCATTTTTGCGTCTCCAGGACTTGCCGGTGTGCAAGTCCTTTATACGATAGCTTCCATCAGAGTTGTGTAAGAGTTCCTTGGCCACCAGTGGATCTCCGATATCCAACCCCGACACAAACTTCTGATATACGAGTCCTTCATAAAGGACAATGGAGCGGAGGTAATTGCCATTTAGGTCTTCAGATCTGAAGGCAACTTGAGAGGGAAGTATCACCACACTTTCCCAATTGATTGCTTTGAAAGTGGATCCAACAGGCGATACTCGCATGCCTTGATGGGTGTCACTATCATGGCTTATAGAGGAGTAGATCTCGGTCAGCTGAACGGGTCGTAAGCGTACATTTGTTGTTTCATCATCTTCCAAGCACTACAAGATAAATGACTTTTAGTGACTGAAAAAAAGTGTCAGAAAAAGTCTAAAAACAGTCACAAAAGACCATTTGGGCTACTCCTTCTGAAAAAAATTCAGTCACTACTGCCACCATCGCTAAAAGTCAATTATGACTTAAATTTCAGTCACAAAAGGTTCAAACCTTTTGATTACTGAACAACTTCAGTCATTAAAGGTTTTCAAAACTTTTATAAAAGGACTTTTACCTGACTGAAATATTAGTCAGTAAAAGTTATGGTATTTTTTTTAATTTTATTTTTCTGTTTCTTCTATTTATTTTATTATTATAAGAATAATATATTAATAATGTTACAATAAAAAAAAATAATCACATAACATTAACAAAAAATGCTTTTATTTCTGATCAATTCCAAAATAACAATATTACAAAATTAGTTCATTCTTAAACCAACTAAAAAGAAAGCAATAAAAAAAAATATATCGCCAAGTATAGCCCTACTGGTGTTTCAGGCACAAATCTGCCATGAACATAATCGAATAGAAGCTAATCAGAATCTATTTGCTGGAGACAGATAAATAAATGTAGGAAACAAAAATTCAAACCTTGGGCATTAGTACCTCTTTAACAAGCTTTTCTGCATATCTGGAAACATCACAAATTAAATACACTATTAGTTCACAAGAACTCAAAACCTAAAAGAAAAGGATGAAAGTTGTTGCTTTTTTGGTCCAAACAGATGATATCGTTTTCCATTTTGGTATTTGGGAAACTCACGTATCTTGGGTAATATATATCTAATGCATAACTATATAATAAAGTAAATAAAACAACGAGTAAAAAAGACAAAGTTTGGTTGATTTCATTTAACTGTTTCCTTTTCATAACGATATTTGGTCAAATGAATTCAAATTGGAAACCATCAGGACTCACCAAGCCTATTCCAATGTCAGTAAATAAGCAAAACATGTAGTTAATAAGACATGATTAGTTATAACTAACTTGTAATCAAGATCAATTTAAATAAAATAGGGGTGTGAGATTATCTCGGTGCTCACCAATTTCATTGGTGGCTTTCTAGAAAAATTTCCGATACATGATACTTCATACAACTTGTATCTTAGAAGTAAATACTTGGAGTTGGAAATCCCTGAAAGATAACACAACTACATAAGCATCACATTGGTTTTAAAGTTTCTAAAATTAAGTGCAAAACTGTTACAAATCAAGAAAACAAAAACTGATAGCTACCTTTGTGAATGTCGAAAAAGAGTGACAATGCACACACAACTTTATAAAGATAGCAGTTACAACAAGAGATTATATGCAATATCTATACCCTTTGAACGACTTTTGACATTTGACATGTTTCATTTTTGGCCCAATTTTGTTACTTATTTGAACCAATAAATATAAATCACTAAGGTTGAGAGCATTAACAAAACTAATATATATATATAAAAAAAAAAAAAAGCTACTACTACATGAAGAAATCATAACTATACCAGTTGTTGTCATGCTTGGCTATTTAGGTCTTACACAGCCTTTGCCACCATTTGAGGCTGCCAAGACCAACGCTCACCATCTCTATCACTACGTGTACCACTAAACATGCCATTTCGATCAAATGAGATAAATAAATGAAACTTTGGAGTAATCGTTGTTTCAACTCCTTAAAATCTTAACAAGATAGCTAGTAAATCAGATGTACCTTTAAAATGCTTTCCGTAGATAAAGTTATGAAAATGTTAAACGAAATACAATAGATAAGAAAAAGTTTGGAACAACTTACCTTTAAATGATCGATATATTCTTCATGATGATCTGTCATCTGTATCAGTTGGCAAGTCAAATTATGCAAATGTTGTAATGGTTTCTAGCAGAACAAGTCAACAAACACAACCTTTTAATACCAGCTAACAAGATCACAAATGCCAATCAACAACCTAAAAACAAGTGCAATAGATGCCACCTACAGAAATAGCTACAAAAATCATGCATAAGTAGTGCATAACTAAGAAATGTATATTGAAATAGTTTTGTATACGCTCAAACTATTTTTAGGTACTTAAATCAATATAACATAACATGTTTTCTATTTGACATTTTATGAAACACCTGGCGTGCATACAACAAATATTATCTAGATAGCAACACAATTCAATAATTATATAATTGAAATAGAGAACTATTTTGCAACCTTGTGAACTGCATAGCTTCAATTCTCAGACGCTTGGACATCGTCTTGTATGAAATCGTGAAAACCTCACAACCATTATAGTACCTGTTTCAAACACCTGTGTAATCGATAAAATTTGAAGGTCATGATAAGTTAGATCACCAAAAGTAGACGAAAAATGAGTGCATCTGAGCAGAAAATTGAGCTAGAGGATCTGATTTGTATAGAAACGAACAGAAATAATAAGTGAACTATAACTTACCGTCATCAGCAAGAGAGGCCATCACCGGAGTTTTGAAACAAATGCGCAATCGAACATCCACCTTACAACAATTGCAATACCTATGCCAATATTCAGTTTATTGAATAGATAGAAATCAATCAAATTAGGTCACGGTAAACTAAATCATCAAAACTAGAGGATACATGATTGCATTTCAACATAAAATCGAACTAGTAGGAGATGATTAGTATAGAAACGAACAAATTCAATAATTGAAGGATGACTTACCGTCATCAGCAGCAACAGAAGATATAGCCGGAGCTTTCACCGGAGCTTTGGTCGGAGTAGAAATTATAGAAGTAGAAGTCGGAGCTTGAGCTTCGATGACGTCATCAATGGCGGAGATGAATGTAGCGTTTTCATATCCATGGTTTCTAGAGATAGAGAGAGGGAGATGTTTAGGGAGAGAAAGTAAAAGAGGTAACGGGTGAAAGTCAAAGCGGAAGGGTCCAGTCAAATTTAGGTCTATTATTTTCCTAAAATAAATATTAGTTAAATCCTCTCTTTACTCACTGAAGTAATCATCAGTCAATAAAACCTTTAGTCACTAAATGGCTTTTAGTTTGTAGTGAAGGAAAAAGGCTCGAACAACGTGCATGAGTCTTTTGAATCGTCTTCCTCTAGTTTTTTGGCCGACGCAACAATCCAAGAATTCGAGTCGATTTGGTTCATCACCAAATACTTGTTGTTATAACAAGATCTTATGTGCACAAATCGGTCCTCATCAGTGTTTGTTTGCTCCACTGCAAACTTAACCCTTGGACTCCAGATTGGTTCATCGCCGAATTTCAAGAACCCTGATGGTAGGTTGGATGAGATGTTATCCGTGACGCTCAAGTATTTGCCACCAGATTGTAGCACAAAGAAACTTGGGAGCAAGGCCATGGAAATGGGTGATGGTATGTGTTTTTGATAATGATGAATGGGCTTGATATGCTTATAACACATACCATTGCATCCCTTATATATACACACAAGTCATAGAAACATAAAACAAAGAATGCATTGAAAACGTGTTGGATGATTAACACTCAATTAGGAACTAGTACCATCAATTAATGGACCAACGAAAACTTAAATCGGCCATACAAAGAAAGTGGTCCTAAGAAGATTTTTCCTCTATGTACTAAAACTGGAAAACGTTATGTAGGAGTGTTTAGGGACTGTCATGTGCATCTTTTTAAGAGTGTAAGAAGCTAGGTGACTAGTAGTAGTATCGTTCATCCTCTCCGCTCGAACCCAATCACCTATGTGTTCATCAATTTCATTTTTATTGATATTCCTCCGTTTCTGTTTAAAAATCAAGGTTCTAGTTTTAGTTTTATCAATTTTGGGTTTTAATTGTTAAGTATTTAGTAAGTATTATGTCCTATCAGCTATATGTTCCTCAATTTCATTTTAATATATATATATACTTTTTATTGGATTGTTTGAGATGACTACAAAGTAATTATCTAGCGTTGTTGTGAATAGCTTCAACATTGTTATCAAAGAATCGATTTGTTACCTTTTTAATCTTCACTCTACTTCAACTTATAGCTTGAACTCTCGAAAGCATTATTTGAAGTCGGGTTTAAAAGTTTTTACTCATCAATATCATGAACCGGAGAAACTTTCTTCGTGTATTTTTTATTCTCTAATTTAAAAGTTTTAGTTTTGGTATTATGTAATCAGATAATTTAAGAAATATTTTAAGGGTTTGAATTTTAAATCAGAACATTTTACATACAAACTTTCTGATTTTAGATAATGCAAGAGATTTTACTGTAATAAAAAAATCCAAGATGGTGGACAAACCACGAGCTTTGTATGCCAATTCGATAACTAATAGAAAGCAGTGTGACTGTGTGAGCCCCCGAAAAGGAAAGGTCTCGAGATCTATATCTATATATAACTAATACTTGTTGTTATTTCGATTTTCCACGATTACTGTGAATAAAAGGAAAACTGACCTGGACATGACCATATGTGTTAGTCCTTCTATCATAAAGATATCTAGGCATCATGTTATCGTGTTTTCAAACTGTTGGAAATGCATTTCTGATAATGGCTCGATCTTTTTATAAGCCATTGCTTAAGTTGGTTTTGAGAAATGTAACAATAAATTCATAAATTATGGTAAGTTATCTGATGCTTGTGTGAGAACAACAATAGTTTTGAGACAGACAAAAATACTTCGATTGTAAATTTAATATATACATATATTTCAATGTTATTCAGCTTAATTAAGAAGTCTAGGGTGAATATCATTAATTGTGCGTCAAAATTTTGATATATGGCCGGTGTCATGAAACAACCTTCGACATTCACATCTCGTATGTTTTAAGAACTTCTTTTAATTGTGACATAAAATAAGTAATTTTCATCATGATCATACTTCATCGAACAAATACTAGAAAGAATCATATTGAAAACGTACACATGACTAAGTAAAAATATTAAGTTTGTTCTCACTTTCAAGTGCGTCAAAAGACAAGCGTACTATCATCAGAAAGTTACGAAACCATATACTTAAAAGTGTATACAACTGAAAAAAGACACATTTGTGATAAATCATAAATATTGTTGAACTAGGTATCAAGTTTTTACCTCTTGTTCATTTTCATATGTGATAATTAATTGGAAATCACCTTCTTGACGAGTATATGTTTATACGAACAAAATTATTCATTTTATTTTTAGATCGTTTTTTATGTGTATGAGGAAGGATTTTAGGCGGTATGGATAGGTAAAACTTTTGAAAAAAACGACGGCATATCAAAAATAAAACAATCGGAATGCACTTTATGATATCGTAGCCAGGTTTCAATCCTAGAACCTACGACTGTTAGTCCCACTAGGCTTACTCTACCTCGCTATGTGAAGAGCGAAATGTAATTTCATAAAATATATAACTCAAATGTCGTTTTTTTCTGTGTATTTCTATATACATGTCTTGATTTATAGACAACTCAAACATCTCTACTGCAAAATGATTTTAAATTTTGAACTAAGGCCATCCACGATATGATTAGGTCTTGTTGAAAAATAATGTCCCGTAATAAAATAGTTAATTGCACCCTGGCCTTAACACACATGTCCTTCTAGTCTTCACAGACAGGTATTGACTAATAACGGTGGGTCTTTTTAATTAAACCTAGAGATTACCCATCAACTAAACGAACTAGTCGATTATGACTCGTTAAAAGCTCAGCTTGTGTCGAGTTCGACAGGTTCGAGCCAAACTTAGAGCACGTTTAATAAACTAGCTCGATAGCTTTAGACACGATTGTTTATTTACATGTATACAAAATAAAAAAGACATAAATAATATAATAAATGTTTAAAGATAACTCATTGATTTTTAATAACATTTCTCTATAATTGTATTTTTATGGCTCCGATACTAAGAAGCCATGGGTTTAAGTTGGTTTTGCAAAATGGTACAATAAATTGTTTAACTTTGATTATTTTTAAAAATTAAAAAAGTTCACATGACTAAATAACAATATTAAGTTTACTCCCATTTACAAGTGCTTCAAAAGAAAAAGCAATACAACTAACAAAAAAAAGTTATTTAGAAAACTAAAGTGTTAGACAAACACAATCTTAAAGGTTATGATAATTGGAAATCAATTAACTTCATGACGAGTATATGTTTGTATAAAAATTAAAAAAGTTCACAAAACTATTTATTACGAAGTACATTTTAGATCGTGTTTTTTGTTTTTGTGAAAGGTTTTCGGATAGTAAAGATAGGTAAAACTTTTGAAAAAAACTGAAATAAAATAAGCGGAATGCACCTTATGATATCGTAGCCAGGTTTCAAACTCGGAACCTACGACTGTTAAGCCCGCCATGCTTCTGTTGCGTGCGACACTCTGATTTGTTATTCAAAAAGCCTATGTCCAAAAAAATTTGATTGAAAGAACGAAATGTAATTTCACAACATAACTCAAATGTTATTTCTTTCTGGTATATTTCTATAATATACATGTGTTGAAATGACATTTATTTGAGGAGAATGACGACATATCAAAAATAAAATAAATGGAATGCACTTTATAATATCGTAGCCAGGTTTCAATCTCGGATCCTACGACTGTTGGACTCACCTCGCTTTTGTTGCGCCATTGTAATTTGTTTACTCGATGTCAAAAAAGCCAATGTACGAAAAACTTTCCTTGACTATGTGAAAAAAATATATATATAAAAGTTAACCAATTAAAAAGAATTACAAAGTGTAAATCAAGTTACAAGGTTAGAAGCTAACCAATGGCACTGACATTGTCAAAAAAAAAACGACGGTAACACGAGACAAAGGTCAATGTAACTGAAGAAGGAGATTGCGAAGCCAAGCTGCTCTGCTACAGCAACAACATTGGCAACCACACACTTAACTTCAGTGCTAGAACGAGAGACAACATGTTGAAGCTTGGACGACCAAGACACCAGATTATCGTCAAGAAAAACCCAAAATCCTGATGTTGGGACGAGTATTATAACACCCAACCCAGACATCATCAGAATAAGAAACCAAAAAATCGACAAACGATGGACGTAACTGAAGACCTTTAGTGAGAGTTCCCTGGAGGTAGCAAAGAATCCGCTTCAGAGCATGAAAATGAGGTTCATGAGGATCATGCATGAATAGACAAACATGTTGAACCGCAAAAGAAATGTACGGGCGAGTAAACGTGAGATAATGCAAAGCACCAACAAAACTCTGATAGAGAATATGTAACAGGAGTACCATTCAGAGACAACTTGGTTTTTGTATTAGTAGTGGTACCACAAGGATTGCACATAGTTATATCAGCACGTGCAAGAATCTCGCATGCAAATGCAATCTAAGATAGAAACAAACCAGGTGCAGAGCGAGTGACACAACACCAATAAAGAACGACAAAGGACCAAGATTAATCATGGAAAACTCATAAGATAAATGAGAAATGACATAAGATATGAGACTCGAGGAGCGTTTAAATGTGAAGAGAAAACTATCAGACTTGCAACTAACAAACCCAACGGAGGCGACATAAACAGCAAATCGATGATACCAGACACGGGGAGCTTGCTTAAGCCCATAGAAAGCTTTGTGAAGCTTTCACACACGATTAGGATAGACATAATCAACATAGCCAAGAGGTTGTAAAACATATAAACCTCCTCAACCCAATCACCGTTTAGAAAATCGTTTTTGACATCAACTTGGTGTATAGGCCACTAACGAGAAACTTCCATACTAAGAACGGTGCGGATGGTGGGTTTGAAAACATGACTAAATGTTTCATTTATGTCCAAACCAGGTTGTTGAGAGAAATCTTGGGCTACTAAACGAGCCTTTTATCTGTCAAGTTTACCATGGATGTCAAACTTATAGCGAAAAAGCCAACGACACCCAACGATGTTGGCACAGGGAGGATGAGGAACAAGATCCCGGTACCATTAGAACGTAGCACAAACATTTCAGAGTCTGTGGCTGCTTTCCAATTAGGATTACGGAGGGCTTGAGCGCACTCTAAGGAATCAAAGATATCTCTGTGGTGACTGAAAGATTGAGGATTTGATGATGTCGAAGATAACCTATCATAAAAAGAGTAGTCATGGGATGACCTTGAGGAGGATTAACCTGCTCAGGAGAATCATGAACCAAAGATGAAATATAAATATTGGGGAGGGGAGTCCCAACAAGAACCGACGAAGGATGAGTTAAATGTTGTCCTCCAGCCGACAACAGCAATTGCACTCGAATGTAGAAGTCAAAGGGACTTCGTTGTCATCTTAAAGAATGTCATAATAATAAAAAGAAAATAGGTGTCGAATTGCACTCGAATGTAGAAGTCAAAGGGACTTCGTTGTCATCTTAAAGAATGTCACTTTGACATGACTATGAGGCAGAAAGCGGTTTTTGAGTGTCTACGCGCACCACATGCTCAGGATTTTCTACTAGCTATTCCCATAGACGGGCTTGGTCAACATATGTCACCGGTGGAATATCGCACTATTCTTAAGTATCGTCTTATGATTCCATTATTCCCGGTTGATGCGATATGCCCTGTTTGTCGCAAGGCATGTTTGGATTCCTTTGGGGAACACGCGGTTCATTGTAAAGAGCTTCCGGGATTCAAATACCGACACGATATGGTTAGAGACGTCCTCTTTGACATATGTAGACGTGCCGGGATCTCCGCCAAGAAAGAAGCACCTGTAAACTTTTTAACAGACCCATCAGATGGAAGATCATATCTACACTTAGACCGGCCGATGTTTTGGTTTTTGGATGGGTTGGAGGGAAACATGCGTGTGTGGATCTGACCGGGGTTTCTCCTCTTGTAGGGTTACGTAGTAGCGGTTTTACAGTGGGTCAGGCTGCTTTGAAGGCCGCATCAGGCAAAGTGACAAAACACGAGAAAGCATGCATTGAAAATCAACACGTGTTTATTCCCTTTGCTTTTGATACCTTCGGTTTCCTTGCACCGGAGGCGGTAGAGCTACTCAGTCGAGTTCAACGGGTTATGCATAGCCATGTTATGACTCCTAGACGTTTTGATGTAGTTTTTAAACGTATTGGCTTTGCAATCCAAAAAGGGTTAGCGGCGCAGCTTGTTGCCCGCTTGCCTTCTGTCACTTTGTAAATTCTTATGTTCTAAATCTAATATAATTTCAATTGTTTCAAAAAATAAAAAAAAAATAAAAAAAAATAGATGAAATACATAGACTAATACAATACATATATTGTAAGTCTCTATGTTTATAACCTTTTCATCATTTGTTTTTATCATTTGTTAGGATAGTAGAAATTTTACTCAAAAACAATGATATAATAATAATAAATAAATTTTCTCACAATATTAGAAAAAAAAATGAGTTTGACCTATTTTTTTTTGAATACATTTCGTCACGAGTGTGTATAGATCCTTGGCTAATATCCATACACGACGGTGTTATTCTCCATAAACCCTGATTCACCGATCACCGGAAAATGGCGCCATTCAAAGACCTTACAAAGCTAGCTACCGGACTCTCATTAGTCGCTAAAGAAGCCATAAAACAAACCAATCTCGATAAACCAAACGTTCAATCGCTAATCCGCCAAGCTGTATTATCCGTCACCGATATCTCCGGTCTTACAAAAGGAGAAATCCGTAATTTCACTATTAAAGATGATTGTAAACCTGATTCTGTTTCCAAAAACGACACCGTTGTGTATTTTAACGAAATTGAAATTACACCGCCGGAAACAGAGAGTATTGTTGTAACGGAATCTGAGGTTATACAGGATGCGGTTATTGAGGCTCCGGTTGATTTGGCGGGAAATGTGTGTGTGGAGGAGAAGGGAGGTGGTGTAGATTTGAGTGATGTGGCGGTGAAAGTGCCGCAGATGGTGATAGAGAAGCAGAGACGGCGGAAGGAACGGAAGGTTCCGTCTACGCCGTTTTCTAGAGCGCTTGGGTGAGCTGTTTGTTGTTTTTGTGTTTTACATTATTTGATTGTTTTGTTTGAAATGATTCTGTTTATGTAAATATTTAGAGATTGAATAATCGTTTTAGGTCAAGTGATATAACAGAACTGATTCTGATAAATTTGATTATTTAGATGTTATTTGATTATCACAATTTCAAACAATACAAACACTATCTTCCTGCAGCCTGATTTATTACTACATTACTACATTTTATATGATTATAGTTATTCCATATCTCATAATCACTTTCAGAACGTAATACTGACAGTAAACACCTCCGTATGTGAGAAAGGGCAATATCGTTTAAGTTTGATAATAATTAATTATGTGATATTTCCCTTTCTCGCAATCTCATAATCACTTTCATCTTGGATATTGATTATGAGATATGGAATAATTCATCTTCTGTTTGTTAATAATTGATTATTGATATGCATAATTTATACAGTTCTAGCAGACCGGTGGCTTGATAGCTAAATTTAGTTGTTGAGGTTTGCTAATTCTGATTATATAGGGAAACTTAACATGTATATCGTTATATAATCGGAATTTCCAAACAATTAAACAACTGATTATCTAATTATGATTATTCCGTATCACTTTTAAAACAAAAGGCCTAAGACATCCCTGAGGTGGATAAAACGAGATGTAACTTAAGTTGGTTGTGCATACATATATTACTAGTGGACTGGTGGCTTGATTGCTAACTATAGTTGTTAAGGTTTGCTGGCCTAGGAGCTGGGCTTGCTTGGGGAACGGTACAAGAATCTGCTAGGAGAATTGTTTATGGTCCAAGTAAATCAGATGGGAAACAGTCTGCACTTTCGCCGTTTTTATCTGAAAAAAATGCAGAGCGTCTGGCTCTTGCGCTATGTAGAATGCGTGGAGCTGCGTTGAAACTAGGACAGATGTTAAGTATCCAAGATGAATCTCTTGTTCCTGCCCCGGTAAGCTTCTTCTTTATATATTTTTGGCGCTGAGTTAGCTTTTTAAAGGGGCGTTTTAAGCTTATTTTTAATTATATAAAGCTAAAAAGATTTTTGAAGTGTTTCGATACGCTAATTGGAAGCTCTTATTTTTGTTTGGTGAGGGTAAATAAGCTATCATGCTTAAGCATCATTTCTATGGCTATTAATAAAAGTTAAGTCATTTTGAGTAAGCTTATTCAAACACTCCCTTAATGCTTTTTGTCAAGATAAAATCCTTGATTTATTGGGCTCACAAGATGTTATTATATCATACATGATAATTGATGTTATGTTATACACATATACTCTCACACCTATATTCCCGATCATGCAAATCTTATTCCGTGTCGGTATATGAATTATGATTCTGAATCTTTACTCCAGTTACTTATTCCTTGTAGATCTTGGCTGCTTTAGATATTGTTCGTCAGGGTGCCGATGTTATGCCAAGAAGCCAGCTAAATCAAGTTTTGAACTCTGAATTAGGCCCCAACTGGTCGTCTAAGCTAAAAAGCTTTGATTATGAACCACTCGCTGCTGCAAGTATAGGCCAAGTGAGTCAAAGTCAAGTTTGATCGCTTTGTGTAATGTTTTATTTCATTTTCAGTTGTTGATTGGTAACTAGTTCAATTACGAATCTAACCAGCTTAGAGTATTGAGAGGCTCTAAATTTTATGTTGATCTTCATGATCATTATGTTACATATATGAAATTTCTTAAGTTTTGGTGCTTACAGTTTGAATAAATTCTTAGGTGCACAAAGCTGTCACTAAGGATGATGTTCAAGTGGCAATGAAAATTCAATATCCCGGTGTGGCGGATAGCATTGAAAGTGACATTGACAACGTAAAATTGCTCTTAGACTATACAAATCTGATTCCAGAGGGTTTGTATCTTGATAAGGCTATGAAGGTAACTACCATGATAACAAGGTTTTGATCTTTCTTTTTATCTAAGAATCTATAAGTTTCCTAAAACATGTAAGTTCCTCTATAATAACCTAATTCTATTAACTTTGATATGAAGCTACGTAATTAAAAAGAGTAGGCAAGAATCTGAAACTACCTAAAACCTGGTTATCATCTAAAATATATAAGCTTCTCGATATACTAAGGACTATGACATAACCAGTTCTCCATCTCAATTAGATCATATTTTTGTCCCTTAATAATAATTATTCACTCTTTACCTCCTAGTTCCATTTTATATATGATGAGATCACCGGATATGTTTTGAAGTATTTCCATTTAGAAACTCAATATATTTTGTACTTTCGTTGATTAAAAAGGATTATAACATTATAAATGACATAATGGGTCAAGGTAATGAAATATTTTAAAACATGAATAACAGTTTTTTGAACTAGATATTACATCTTTTGAAACTCTTGGATGAAAATTTTTAATACGTTTCGGGAGTTACTTCCGGTTTTATTTTTGTACAAAGAAACTTGGAAGAAAAAATCTTTCATATCGAAAACAAGGTTAATGTAAATATTTTTTTATAATCCTGTAGTTGTCATTAGTGCTTCACTATGTTTCTCGTGATGTTATAAATGTATGATTGTTAGAATGATCAAAAGCAATTTATAATTGAATATGAAAACCTTTACAGGTTGCAAAAGAAGAGTTATCACGTGAATGCAACTATGAGCTGGAGTCATCAAATCAGAAAACATTCCGCGAATTGCTATCAAATGTGGGCGGGTTTTACGTTCCATTTGTGGTAGATGAATTATCAAGTAAAAAAGTTCTTACGACCGAACTTGTTGCTGGTAAAGACTATATGATATACAAAATTTAATTTTAAAAGTTACCATTATGTTGGGAGTCCTAATTTTTTTTTTCCTTTTCTCTACAGGAATTCCTATTGATAAGGTTGCACTTTTGGATCAAGAAACCCGTAGTTATGTTGGGACAAAGTTGCTTGAGCTTACATTGATGGAGCTATTCGTCTTCAGATTCATGCAGGTATGTCTCTTCTGATTTCTTAATACGTTCGCTTTAAAATGTAAGGTTATATTGTTAATTTTTATTTCCGTTTCTCATATTGTCTTCTACTTTACCAAATGCAGACTGATCCTAATTGGAGTAATTTTTTGTACGATGACTCTACACGATCAATAAATCTCATTGACTTTGGTGCAGCTCGAAGTTACCCTAAACCTTTTGTCGACGATTACTTGAGAATGGTGCGGTTTTGATTTTTTTTTTCTTCATTATTTTATATTGGGTTAATAATGGTTTAATCATCAAACTTTCAAATATTTATCGTTTTAACCACTTAACTTTTTTCGACAATGTTTTTATCTTTAACTTTTAATCTTTTAACATTTTAGTCACTTAACTTTTTTAACAATTTTTATTACCCTTAACTTGCAAATCATATATCATTTTAAGCACCAAACTTTCAACCATTATTTGTTTTAATCATTTAAATTAGATGACGAAACATTTTATAAGTGGTGAAAACAATAATTTATCGAAAGTTTAGGATTTAAACATCTTTTTTTTGGAAGTTTAAGGATTAAAATGATAGGTGGTTAAAGTGTTAATGGTAAAAATAACGTCAAATAAAGTTAAGTGCTTAAAATGATAAATGTTTGAAAGTTAAGGATAAAAACATTGTCAAATAAAGTTAAGTGGTTAAAACGATAAATATCTGAAAGTTTAATGATTAAACCATTATTAACCCTTTTATATATATAAATTCTCTTCAACACACGAGAGTAACTTTGTTTGAATCAGGTTGTTGCATGTGCAAATAGTGACCGGGAAGGTGTTATTGAGATGTCCAAAAGACTTGGTTTCTTGACGGGGGAGGAATCGGAGATAATGTTGGAAGCACACGTGCAAGCAGCATTTGTTGTAGGGTTGCCATTTGCAAAACCCGGGGATTATGATTTCCGCGCTAATAACATAACTCAAAGTGTTTCAAATGTTGGGGGAACAATGTTGAGACATAGATTGACACCACCACCTGATGAGGTCTATAGTCTACATCGCAAGCTTGCTGGTGCTTTCCTGGCATGTATCAAGATTGGTGCTGTGGTGCCTTGTCGTGACATTCTGCTTCGAGTATATGAAAATTATCAGTTTGATAATTAGAAGAAATATTTATCTGAGTTTCGTTCATAACATTTCATTTTGGTGTATCAAGTAGACAGGATGGGTGGGTTAATAATTTCCCTCGACACATATAGGTAAACTTACAGAAACCACACAATTATTTGGCATACAAAAGATTTAATGATCAATTGTAGTAAGCTCATTTTGGCATTCACATTGCGGAATAATGTATTTAAACAATGGCTACAGCAGCTTAAGAATTCCAATGAACATATACATCTGTAAAATGTAGGGTGTTAATTCACCATCCAATGATTTAGTGCAATTTCTATGATATTGTTGTTTAATTGCCCGAGTGCTTGATTCCTTCAGTTGCAACTCAAACTATACTTCAGGCTTATACAAAGCGTTATTGGTGAATAAGTTACTTTTAGGCGTGTTTTCTTTTTTTCATCAAACAAAAAAGGCATTACGGGTTTAAGGTCGTCTAAAGTCTGGTTTAATATATATTGTCTTCTAAATTATATACATTAGTTGTTGATCAATCTCTTCTAGTGTTGATGATAGGCAAATGATACATAAGAGTTTTCTATTTAATTATTTTTTTATTTGAGTCACTATACTTTTAAAAACAATTATCTTGTTAAATCGTCACAATAAAATACAATAAGAATTTACGAACTTTATTGTAGTAGGTTGGGGCTTCGGATAACCGAAGATTCCAATACATAAAGAAGTCGATCAACCAAAGATCCAAGCTCTACACGAATGTATTAAATACAAAACAAAAGGTCAAACCAACTTGTCTTTAGCATTACACTTTCTATGCCTAACCGCAAACATCCTATCTCCCGGTGAGACCAACGAGTTTATTTTTTTTAAGAGTAGTTTAATTACAAGGGGACGAAGAAGAATGGCAAGAAGATCTAAGTTCTTTCGAAGTAAAACAAGTCAAACACTATGAGAAACTTTTAGAGTTATCTTTTACTAAGTTAAAAACATTCAAATTACAATTATAACTAAAATAACAATTCTAATGTAGAACACTACTACAATAAACAAAAATAAACTACAATAATAAGATAGCGTAAAAGTCAAATCAAACATATTATTTGTAACACTATAATAAACGTAATTAATCTATATCAGAAAATGTATAAAGTTAGGGGGTGTTTGTGTAAGCTTATTAGAGGTGTTTGTTAGCTTATATGAGCTTATAAATGTTTAATAAGTCCACTTTAGGTGTTTGGATGGGCTTATAAGCTTAAATTTATCGGCTTATTAAGGGGGTTTTCCATAAGCTAAAAATTTATGGCCTATGAAAAGAAATCTGAGCTTATACATCATGTTTTTTAGCATATTATCAATATACCCTCAAATTAACCCTAAAAAACTAACGTTATTCTATCTAGTTTATCGCCTCTAATTTTCCAACGGTAATTCTATCCAGTTTATCGCCTCCAATTTTCCAACAATAATGCTCTCATCACATCGATCTCATCCACCTGCTATCCTATCGAAAATCAAATAAACGGGTATGTAAACTCAAATTCGTTACATTTTACATGTTTTTTGATTATTTTGTTTGCCTTTTTAATATACATTTTTGGTTTATTAGTTCTTTTTGTTAGATGTTATTAATTTTTGCTAAATAAGTGTTTCGTATATTTCTTGTGATAATCTTATTTGTTGTTGTTTGTTGCTAAATAAGTGTTTGGTTTATTAGCACCATCTACATATTCCCCCCGGGTTTCATATCCTTGATGATGAACTGATATTTCGGCAATATGATTTGGATCTATTATACTGACTGTTGGGTTCAGCTGGTTTAATGCAATGATAAGATGAATGTTAAAAAATAAATTTAATGAAAAAAAAGAAAATAGTTAATGAGATTGTTGGCTTATGATCACTCTTTGTCAATTTTGGTTTATTAGCACCATCTATTATAACAACTTTTTGCTTATGATAATTGTCTCTCAATTTTTGCTAAATAAGTGTTTCATATGTTTCTTGTGATAATCTTATTTGTTGTTGTTTGTTGAGATTTTTGTGTAATTATAGTGTAACGTTTTTCTCATATTTATTTTGTCGGTATAGATTTTGATCTAGTTATTCATGGATTTGAACAATGATAATGAAAATCGTGTTGGTACAACGGTAAAGAGGAAAAAAAAGACCCACCCGTTTAGGATAAAAATACCAATTTGGTGTTTATTGAGTTATGTTTGAATGAGGCGCAACTTGGTAATAAACCTGGTAGTCATTTTAATAAGGTCGGATATGAAAACTTAATAAAAAATATCAAAGAGAGGACCGGAAAAGTTATGCAATACAAACAAATTAAAAACCATTTGGAGACAATGAAGAAAGATTGGAAGCTATATGACCGATTAATGAGAATTGAATCCGGGATTGGGTGGTATCCCATAAGAAAAACTATCGATGCAAGTGTCGATTTGTGGGATGAAAAAATAAAGGTACTATTCTTTTCATACTAATAGTATTTATGCTTACTTTCTTGCGTTGTTTTTTTACTCGTGTAGTTTTTTTTGTTTTTTTTTTTTTTTTTTTTTTTTTTACAACTTTTTGAGTATTTGTTTACTAAATCACATACGGAAACAAGAAAATTGTTTATTGGTTAGGCAGCTCGTTTTGTGTTTATCTGCTTAGCTTCAGTTACTGAAATTCGTGTGCTAAACATAGATGTAAGTAATGTCTTAGTTATAGTCCCGCTCTTTATGTTCCCGCTTAGTAGCTGAGTAGTCTTCATGTCTGCATTGTTCTTTGAGGGTTTATTCCTCGAATGTTTTAAGTGAAACATCAAAGGAACTGGCCATCGAGCTTATTCCTCGAACACAATCCAAATTGGATGTAACAAAAGATTGCATGGATATTGTCGTAGGCTATCCCGATTTTGAAGAAGGTTCACAAATGTATTGTGAGGCACTATGCATCTTTATGGGAAAGCAAGCTCGAGAAAATTTTATGGTTCCCCCAAGTAACGATGCAAAGATGGAGTTTCTTAATATATGATAAAAAAACAAGCTTCAAAAGATGTTTGACATTATTTTTACTAGTTGTTTGACTTTGTTTTCTGGTTGTTTGATTTTGTGTTTAATGGTTTCTTATTATATGACTTTGTTTAAGTATTTGTGTTTTCGCATTGGTGTTTTATTTAATTACTAAATGTGACTTTGTTTTCATATTTGTGTTTTCAATATTATTTTTTTAATATATTTGTTTTTCTTTTCTTAATAGGATGGATATTGATAGTGGTGACTCGGATTCATATGACGAAGATAATATAAACGTGACCGAGGAGGAAAAAAAATTTCTGTTAGCATGTGGTATTGTCATCCAAGGTATAATAATAAGTCATAATAATTCCAATAGAAGACGTAATTCTATTAGATTAACTTCTTGCACTGGTCATATGTTTATTCAATATATCCTTAATGGTCATGGTAGACGTTGTTATGAAGTTTTTAGGCTACATGTTCGGGTATTTAAACAACTATGCTTAGATCTAGTAACACATTGTGGGTTTAAACCAACACATAATATAAGTGTTGAGGAGTCGGTTGTGATTTTCTTAATTACTTTAGCACATGGATGCGGAAATAGGTTGCTTCAAAAAACATTTAATCATTCCGAAGAAACTATTCATAGGCATTTTTATCGAGTTTTAAAAGTCGTGCTTAAGCTAATTAGGAACGTTATAAAGTCAAAGCCAAATTACAACGAAGAAGTACCGTTACAAATTTTGAACAATTCTCGTTACTATTCGTACTTTAAGGTAGTCCATATATATTACTTATATTTTAATTTTGTTAGACTAAGCGGTGTGAGGAGTGGTGAGCACCAATAACGCCGCCACCTCAGCTGGATAACGCCCCACCACGCCTCCCCCCACTCCGGTGGGGGCGTTATAGGCAAAAATCCAGCCACGGCGTGTGCAGAATAACGCCGTGGTGGGGGAAAAGGTTTGAAGCAACGGTCGAATATTGTGTGCAACGGCCATATTTTTAAAAGAATTGCCTATATATACAAACACTCACACATCCTCAAACACACACAAAATATATACAAATACTCAAAAACACACAAAAAACACACACAAAGTTTTATAAAATGTCAAGTTCGTCAAGTTCGGATGAAGATGCAATTGTAGCCGAAACGATTAGAGGCGTTGTTAACTATGCATCACAACATATCCAAAGACCAATCACCAGAAGAAGAACCGTAATAGAACGTAACCGTGAAGAAGCTAACACACTACTAATGGAATCTTACTTTTCTCCGGGTTGCACCTACAACGACGAACAATTTACTCGTCGTTTTCGAATGAGGAGGGAGCTGTTTCTCAGGATATGCCACGATTTTGAAAACAATTTTGAGTATTTTAGGCAAAAAATTGATTGTAGAGGAAGGGTTGGGTTTACACCGATTCAGAAATGCACCTCCGCCATACGACAACTTGCTTTTGGCACTTGTAGTGACATGTGGGACGAGTATTTAAAAATGTCCGAAAGAATTTCACGTGACTCTCTTGCCTACTTTTGCGAAGGTAAATTTTTAACCTTTACATTTTTAATTAGTTTACTTTAAAACTTATTTGTACTTAAAATGTAATAATATCTGAAATAGGTGTGGTTTCTTTATACGGCAAGAGATATTTACGCCGTCCTAGTTGGAGCGACATACAGCAGATTATGATGGTTCATGATGAAAAACACAATTTTCCCGGTATGCTAGGCAGTTTGGATTGTATGCATTGGGAGTGGGAAAATTGTCATGTGGCTTGGCATGGTCAATACCATAGGGGTGATCACGCTCACCCTTCCATTATGTTAGAGGCTACGGCCTCTACTGATTTGTGGATATGGCATTCATTTTTTGGGGTTGCTGGAGCGAATAATGACATCAACGTCTTGGATCAGTCACCGCTTTTCAACAACATTGTGAATGGGACGGCTCCCGATCAGTCGTTTATTGTTAATGACACAACCTACAAATACGGGTATTACCTCGCTGACGGTATTTATCCAAAATGGCCGGTGTTAATAAAGTCTTTCAGGGAAAGAGACGAATTAAACGAGAAGCGTAACCATTTTAAAAAAGCCCAGGAATCTTCACGAAAGGACATCGAACGGGCATTTGGAGTGTTGAAAAAAAGGTGGCATATAATTAAAAACCCCGCAAGAGCTGGAGTTTAGAAAAAATTAGAAACGCGATGTACGCCGCTATAATTCTTCATAACATGATTTTGGAAGACAAAGGTCTCGCGTATTGTCAAGCTTATGATGAGAATGCCACCGAACCAGAAGTCCAGATTACCTTTGAAGAGAAACAACAGAACATACGTGACATGCGTGACAAAGGTACCCATCACAGTCTGTTAGCCGATTTGATCGAACATGTCTGGTATTACCGCCCCCGAGGAAACAACGCTGAAGATTGAAGTGTTTTTTTTTTTAAATTGTATTTTTTTAACGTATTTTAGTTTAATCGTAATATGTTTTTTAATAAATTGTAGTGTGTGTTTGTTTTTTTTAATAAAAATACAAGTTTTTAAATTTCATTTATATAAAAAAAATTATAAATATACAACTTTTTAAAATTACACTCTTTTTCCTCTATCACTCCACATCATCATCACTTACACACAACCACACCACCCATTTTTATCACTCCACATCATCACACTCTCTTTCCTACAAATCACACTCTCTTTCCTACAAATCACCTCTATCACTCCACATCATCACCCCAAATCACTTACCACACCGCATAGTCTTATTTTGAATAAGTTAAGCATATTTGTTTTATTATATAGGATTGTATTGGAACCATTGATGGGACACACATGAAGGCATCGTTTCGTGAATATGAACAACCAAAGTTTATTGGTAGGAACTGATACGCAACTCAAAACATTATGGCGGTTTGTGATTTTAACATGTGTTTTACATTTGTGTGGACCGGATGGGAAGGAACCGCACATGACACTAGAATTTTTAATGAAGCATTGCATAAGCCCGAAGTTAATTTTCCACGTCCCACGGATGTTATTATTATTATTATTATTGGCTAACACGTGTAATATAATTTACACTTTTGGTTGTTTTTTATAGATAAATATTACGTTGTTGATGCCGGATAACCAAATACTAGAGGGTACCTTGCTCCATATAAAGGAACAAATATTCGTTATCATTTACCTGATTTTCGTCGTGGACGAACGCCCGCAATACGTGCTCCTAGAGGACCAAAAGAGAAATTTAACTATATTCACTTGTCTTTGAGAAATGTCATTGACAGACTTTTGGAGTATGGAAAGCTAGATGCGCCATATTGAAAGATATGCATGTCAATTATCCCTACGAGACACAAGTGAACATAATCCTAGCATCTATGGCAATCCATTATTATATTAGAATGAGAGATAATACGTATGACGCATTTCTTCGGCGCAACAAGAAACTTACGACCCGAATCAAGATTATGATACACAATCTTCTATTGACGTTAAAGAAACTAATGGAGACACAAATGTAAGTCGTAGGGGTAACGATCTTTATATGCAAGCGGTTCGAGATATGATAGCAGGAGATCTAATACTCCAATCTTGATTTTTTTTTTCATGACATATATATTATTTTGGCAAACTTGTATTATAAACTTGGTACCACTTTATTTAGAAGCATATGCATTTTCAAGACATTTTTTAAAATTATTTAAAATTCCAAATGATAGTTTTTTTTAACCTTGTATTATATATAAAAAAAAGTTATTATTATAAACTAATCCAAACACTTTAGTTTATGATAATGTTAAGCCAAATACTATAGCTTATGATTTTATAAAATCTAAGCTAAATCAAACGTTAAAAAAGCAACTTATAAAATTATAGAGTTAATTACATAATTGGTCCCTGTGTTTGTTCCAAAACAACGGGTCCAGTCCCTGGGTCGCAATTCCTTCGGACCCAGTCCCTGGACCCTACCTTTGGTTGCACGTTTGGTCCCTCCCACTAACAATCGTTAAAAAATCCCGTTAAATACCCCATGTGACTGGCACATGATGGGTAAAAAAGACATTTTGCCTTAATTTTCCCCTTCTTCCCCAAATCATCTCCAATCCCCAAATCAAAAACCCTAATTCAAAAAAACACGATCTTGATATGAAAAGTGGAAAAAAGATTCAAGCTTGGGTAGATTATGATGCTCTAATCCCGGTTCAGTCAACGATCTTGTCTTTGATACCTAACAACTCGTGAACCATGGCCTACAAAATGACCAAATGGGTATTAATGCTACTAAAAAAATTTCAACCAGCTATTATAATTAATTTTTAAGGCTTCAAAGATTATTAGCAAAGACAATAGAGTGTCACTGATAGTACCTGATAAGTCCATTGATTCAGTAACGGTGTAACAGGGTCATCCCTTCTATCGATTATAAGCAACAATGGAGAAATTTCTGTGCGTCTGAAATCAAAAAGGCCACTTTCCTGCTGGTACATCAGCTTCTGTGGTATCCATATGAAGAAATGAGAAAAAAAAATAATCAAATTGAACATCACATCACTTTTAATATGAATAGTTTTTCAATACATAATTGACATAGTTATAGAAAAAATGAGAAAAAAAAAAGTGAACTCACAGAAGCTTCATGTGCTATCCTTTTAGAAATATCAGATGTTCGTGAATAACGAATAACAGGTCTCCTTTTAAAAGCCAGAAAGATGGATGCCAGTCCATCTACAATTCGATCACAATAGTTTTGTAGATTAGGGTTTTTGATTTGGGGATTGGAGATGATTTGGGGAAGAAGGGGAAAATTAAGGCAAAATGTCTTTTTTACCCATCATGTGCCAGTCACATGGGGTATTTAACGGGATTTTTTAACGATTGTTAGTGGGAGGGACCAAACGTGCAACCAAAGATAGGGTCCAGGGACTGGGTCCGAAGGAATTGCGACCCAGGGACTGGACCCGTTGTTTTGGAACAAACACAGGGACCAATTATGTAATTAACTCAAAATTATATTTCATAAGCCATAAGCCGAGCTAATGTTTTATAAGCATAAGCCGTAAGCCCTTTTTAATAAGCTTAGAGAAACACACCCTTAGGAAAATGAAGTTAAAGCATTTTCCCTAGTACCCTGGAAAATACAGTGAATAAAAAACGAGTAGTAATCGAACAAGAATGGAAGACGAAATAAGTAAAGTAATACGAAGAGAAGTATCAGATTGGGATTCCGAAGTAATGGTGAACGCAAGATTCAAAGCTTTCAGTGGTCAACGTTCTGATTGGGAAGCAAGATACCAATTCTGGAGAAATTTAATCATAAAAATCGCTAAAAATCTTCATATCTTCATCATCCATCCTTCACTGGTCAGTGGTGGTGCGATTCCTATTTTCTCATTGATTAATTAGTTAATTTATTGATTAATGTTTGCTAATTGATTTTCTGAAAGGTTAAAAATGTGTGGTTTAATCATGGAGGCTTGATTCCTTTATGCATTGATCATGTTTTGGTTAGTTTTCGTTTTATTCCATATACGCGTAAAATAGGACTTAGGAGTGTCTATTTTAAGTACGCAAAACGCAGTTTAAAGTGTTTGGCTAAAACTGCTTTAAGTTTGTTTAAACACTATGCTACAAGTCATCAATATATGTTCCGTGTAAAAATCAACTCCCTCTCGAGAAATTTAGGATTATTTGTGTCTAGAGAAACATAAGAATAAGGCTAATTACTCTAATACCTATTTTACTATTTCTCTATTTTAGTATTAATCATTTCCTGGGTTTTGTTTTCTTCCAACAGCTTGAAATGTATAATGCCGGTGACCTTTTATCTAGTAGTGATCTTATTGATCCAAAAAGCGGTCAACTTACGCAGTTATTTCACAAAGTAAGACATATGCTCCCTCTATCTAAATCAGCGTTTCCATCTGAACACGAGTTTATTGTTTCCACGCTTTTAGAGGTAAGCTATTCCCACTTGTAGAAACATTTCATGATTTAATTCACCGTATCAACTTTGTTTATAAAAAAAAACATTTTTTGATTCCGATGTAATCATTCTAGGAGAAATCCGTTGAAGTTGTCAAACTTTTATCCGATGATCACTGGACTTCTTCATGCATCATTACTATGAGCAAATTCCAAGCAATTTGTGGAGGGTTAAAAGAAGCATCGGTGATCTTAAGCCATTTGTCCAAATGTGGGAAAGCAACGTACCTTGCTATCAGACGGAAAGACCTTATAGAGGTATTAGTGTTGATTAAGTTGAAGTGCTTCTGTTTAATTTATTATTAAAAAGTTTTAAATCGGTGATTACTTATACTATGAGACTTGTTATAACAGGGTGTAAAAGTTTCACTTTCTTCCAAAACAGTCTCGGGTATCATGAGTTCAGATTATGATGTTCTGCACTTGACGTGGACAGCAGAGAAGCTACAGCTACAAATTGATATGATGGATCAACGATGTGACAAGTAAGCGCTATTCGCATGATTTGATTAAAGAAGTATTAAGATAATTAATTACATGAGTTGATTTATAAATTATTCATCTAAATGATGATATATTTAAGTTCTAAATGCCTCCTTTTGTATTGTTTTGCAATGGTTTTCACTTCTAGAAAGCGCTTGCCTACATTCACGGTTTTGAATCTTCAAGATGACATTTGTTATTGTTTGATGTATAGGTCCAAAATGTCGGCTTTGGCATCTTTAAAATCTGGGAATAAAGCTAGTGCATTGAGGCATGTAAGGGAACGGAAGTTGTCTTCTGAAAGTAGAGAAAAATCTGATGTGCTTTTAAGGCGAGTAGAGGAAGTCCTCAGAGCCATAGCAGACGCTGAAGATTCAAAAGAGGTTTGTTCAGTTTTGTTTCGGATAATAGTAGATATCATAAGTATGATATATGATATTATTGTAAACGAAGTTGCGATTAATAACACTCACTTAATATAATACTCCACATTTATACATATAAGTGGACCCTACTAGTTGAAGAGGGTGTCGATGCAGTGAAATAAACCATAACTTTTTGGGCTTCTTCACTTACTCATATGAGGTGGCAATCTCGACCCATTTACTTCTATATGGGTCGACTTGGGCTGTGTGTTATTGAAAATAGGCAACCTGCTGAATGGGTCAAAGTCGCCTGAAGTCATTTTAAATGTATACGACCTCCTAAATGTTGCTTTAACAAAAAATTCAGATCATTATTGTAATAATATAGTTTTGTATTCATTTTATAACACATTAACTATTTGAAAAATCTTCTGTAATCATATTCAAAACTGTACTAAAATTACTCGTCCTAACCCCTTACCCAACCCGCCCGGCCCACTCATATGTTACTTTCCGATTACAGGTTTTTGAAGCAATTAAAAGTGGCACAAAGGTAATGAAGGAAAAGATGATCACCATAGAAGAAGTGCAATACTGTTTAGATGAACTTGACGAGACAATCAGTTCACAGAAGGAAGTAGAAAAAATTATAGGTACGGCATTTTACTTAACATAACACACAAAAATGTTACTCTCAAATGAAGTATTTTTATATTTGTGAACGCACTTGTAGGTCCCGGTTTTTTATAACTTGTTTCTAACATGGGTTTGTGTGGCTTCCAGGGTCGGTTTCGTCTTATGATGAATTTGATGAAGATATTGAATATGAGTTGGATAAACTCATGGAAGAAAGTAGAAAGACATCAGCAGCAGATGAAACTCTAAGTGAACATGAAATCTCGGGAACAACAGAATCATTGAATAAGGCGCTCTCAGATCTTAAGCTCGCAGAAGATAATGTAGTCATGACAGAAACCAAAAATGTATCAACAGCAGTTCTTGAACCCTCCTGACAGTTATCCTTCCTTTTTGCAACTTATGTAACAAGGAAATACATATTATAATTGCAATTGAAAAGTTTACCCGTGTAAATGCTTAAGAAAGTTACGTGAAATGTCTAGAGCTTCAACGAGCTGTGTTATTTGTAGAGCATTCTTCAGTCTTTTACATTGTCAAACAAACATTTTTCAATATATATATATATATATATATATATATATTTGGATTCATACAAACACGCAGAGTATAACACAGGAACCTGGACGAGAATTAAAACAACACAAAAACAGGAACTAGGGTAATGAATGACTCGAGCCCGTGGCAACACTAATGAGTCAGTACTTAATCACGCATGCTAGAATTTTATTATTAGCTTTAGAACTATACAGTCACATGCAGATAGCAAACGTTCTATACGGGATTGTGTAGTTAAGATTACAAAATGTTCCATACGGTCGAAACTCTTCCAAAAATCTCGAGTAAAAGATAAAAATCTTAAAGCCTTACTATTTACAGTATGAAGTTAGTACATGTAGAAAGTTCTCTGTAAACATGTAGAATATAGGATTTTTAGAGGATAATTTGAAGCCCTTAAATTAAATAGATCATGGTCATTGGTTTAGGAGGTTAATACATGTATAAATATGAGGTCTCATTTAATTATTTAGTTCTCCAAGAAATTACAAGAATTAAACAGGTCATTATCTTGAGATTAGGAGGTTGATTAGGATGATTTGTTAAAATGTTATGCTAATATTTGTACTTAATAGGTGTCATTGATGCAAATTCGACAACTGAATCTTTTATTAAGGGGGTGTTTGTGTAGGCTAATTAAAAAGGCTTATGTTTATAAAACATAAGTAGTCTATGGCTTATGAAATATGAGTTCATACGCTCCTTCCTAGTGTTTGACTTAGCTTATGTTTTATAAGCTCATAAGCTATGGTGTTTGGCTTAGCTTATAATGGTAAAATGATAAAAAGGACATGTTTGAACATTACCATAAACTAAAGTGTTTGAATTAGCTTATAATAATAATTTGATCATTTTTTTTATATATAATACAAGGTTAAAAAAACTATCGTTTGGAATTTTAAATAATTTTAAAAAATGTCTCGAAAATGCATATTCTTCTAAATAAAGTGGTACCAAGTTTACAATACAAGTTTGTCAAAATAATACATGTCATGAAAAAAAAATCAAGATTGGAGTAGTAGATCTCCTGCTAACATATCCCGAACCGCTTGCATACAAAGATCGTCACCCCTACGACTTACACTTGTGTCTCCATTAGTTCGTTAACGTCAATAGAAGATTGTGTATCATAATCTTGATTTGGGTCGTAAGTTTCTTGTTGCGCCGTATGAAATGCGTCATCCGTATTATCTTTCTAATATAATTATGAATTGCCATAGATGCTAGGATTATGTTCACTTGTGTCTCGTAGTGATAATTGACATACATATATTTCAATATGGCTCATCTAGCTTTCCATACTCCAAATTCCAAAAGTCTGTTCAATGACATTTCTCAAAGACGAGTGAATGTAGTTAAATTTCTCTTTTGGTCCTCTTGGAGCACGTATTGCGGGCGTTCGCCCACGACGAAAATCAGGTAAATGAAGACTACTCAACTACTAAGCGCGAACATAAAGAGTGAGACTATAACTAAGACATTACTTACATCTATGTTTAGCACACAAATTTTAGTAAAATGTTTAGCTACCTTCCAAATACATTAGGGAAAACTTCAGTACAGTCCGATGAAACTGTAATTCTATAGGATGATGTTAAAGGGCCACGAGATTGGAGATTTGGTTCATCGGGTGACACTTCAAGTTTTGTAGTATGTTCATGTGTTTTTCTTCTTCCCATTAACGGTAAAAGATTACAATTAATAAAGTTAACAGTTGTATAACAAAAGACCATAAATTAAATACGAAATAGGATTTCTAACCTACATTCCAGCAAACTAAGCAACAATATGAAACTAAGCAGATAAACACAAAGCGAGTTGCCTAACCAATAAACAATTTTCTTGTTTCCATATGTGATTTAGTAAACAAATATTCAAAAAGTTGTATAATACAAAAAAAAAGAACATAAAAAAAAAAATTCACTCGAAACACCAAGCTCTTACCAAACAGCAAAGTGTAACACTTGCCCATAAGTACTAAATAAGGAAAAAAGAGCTTAGGTTTCTCGCTCGCACTTGGGGGCAAAAAAGACTAAACGAGTAAAAAAATAACGCAAGAAAGTAAACATAAATAGTATTAGTATGAAAAGAGTAGTACCTTTATTTTTTCATCCCACCAATCGACACTTGCATCGATAGTCTTTCTTATGGGATCCCAAATTCAGTTCTCATTAATCGGTCATATAGCTTCCAATATTTATTCATTGTCTTCCAATGGTTTTTAATTTGTTTGTATTCTGGTCCTCTCTTTGATATTTTTATTAAGTTTTCATATCCGACCTTATTAAAATGACTACTGGGCTTATTACCAAGTTGCGCCTCATTCAAACAAAACTCAATAAACACCAAATGGGTATTTTTATCCCAAACGGTTGGGGATTTTTCCCCCCTCTTTACCGTTGTACCAACACGATTTTCATTATCATTGTTCGAGTCCATGAATAACTAGATTAAAATCTATACAGACAAAATAAACATGAGAAAAACGTAACACTATAATCACACAAAAATCTCAACTAACAACAACAAATAAGATTATCACAGAAACATACGAAACACTTATTTAGCAAAAATTGACACACAGTTATCATAAGCCAACATTCGGTATAATAGATGGTGCTAGCTAATAAACCAAAATTGACAGATAGTGATCATAAGCCAACAGTCTCATTAACTGTTTTTTTTATTTTTCATTAAATTTATTTTTTAACATTCATCTTATCATTGCATTAAACCAGGTGAAGCCAACAGTCGGTATAATACTATAATAGAACCAAATCATATTGCGAAAATATCAGTTCATCATCAAGGATATGAAACCCGAGAGGAATATGTAGATGGTGCTAATAAACCAAACACTTATTTAGCAACAAACAACAACAAATAAGATTATCACAAGAAATATACGAAACACTTATTTAGCAAAAATTAATAACATCTAACAACAAGAGCTAATAAACCAAAAAAAATACATTAAAAAGGCAAAAAAAAAAAAAATCAAAAAATATGTAAAATGTAACGAATTTGAGTTTACATACTTGTTTATTTGATTTTCGATACGATAGCAGGTGGAGGAGATCGATGTGATGAGAGCATTACCGTTGGGAAAATTGGAGACGATAAACTAGATAGAATAACGTTAGTTTTTTAGGGTTAATTTAAGGGTATATTGATAATTTGCTAAGAAAAAACCATGTATAAGCCCATATTTCTTTTCATAAGGCACAAATTTTGGGCTTATAATAAGCTGATAAGCTTAAGCTTATAAACCCATCCAAACACCTAAAGTGAGCTTATTAAACATTCATAAGCTGATAAGCTAATAAGCACATTTAATAAGCTTACACAACATCCGCTAAATTCAAATTCAAATCCGAGCTTTGGGGTTTTTCATTTGAAAAATATTATAGATCAAGAACTGATTTTGAGAAGATGGTGTATTTAGTTGAAGAAAATTTAAAAATTAACATCAAAAATTGTTTTCAAATCGAGGTTTTTCAAAACATTTACAAAAACTCCACTTTTATTTTCAATACTTTGAAAATTCTTTTTTATTAAACTTGTTTTTATTATTTTCATTTGTTTTAAAAAAAATAAAAATACATTTCATTTAAAAAAAGAAAAGAAATAAAAAAAATTCTGCTAACTAAACGCAACATGATTTCCTTAAAACTCTTGAACCTAAAACTAAACTATAATCTTATTGGACCCATTTACGATTTTATCTATTTTGAATCCATGATTGAAGTTTCTGCTCATTTTATTTACATAAAAATTGATTCCATAGATGACAAGTACAACCTTATTGGTTTTGGATTCAAACTGATAATGCGAATGTGGTAATGTGGTCGATCGATAATACAAAGTTATTGCTAATATAAAGGATTCGTAATGCACATCAAATATATCATGTAACAACCCGAATCGGCCAACGATATCAACAACAATAGAGCAATCTTTTTCTTTCACTAGTTTTATGTCCCATTATTTTATACAAATATTTTTATAAACTTTCCTATAAGCCAATACTCTCCTTATATTATACAAACGAATTATCTTTAACTTTAAGGAGTCAAGTAGATATAATATTATTTGATAATCTGTTTTATAAGTTGTGATTAAATAAGTTATTTAAAAGAATAAGAAATGGTGGCATACATTACATTCATAAAATAAGTCAGATCATTAACACTATTGGTTAATAAAATGGAATCACTTAAGCAAAACAAATAAATTTTAGACATATTATGTAAATTAAACAATATTAAAGGTCTATATATGCATCTTTTTAAGAAACAAATCAATTGAAAAACTTAAATCTCTTAAATTTATGAGGGTAAATAAAGAAAAAGAAAATGTTAAAGCATGACATGTGTTTGATTGACACCTTTTAGACAATTACTTGTTTTTATTGATTGATGTATACTAAATGTGTAATTAAATTTATAAGTTTGCTAATTATAATTTCTGAATAAAAAATTTAGACACGAATAATAGTATTGTATATTAGATCATCTTTTTATAATATATGGACTATTTATTTTAACTTTTTAAACATAAATATAGATTATGTTTAGCAAAATCCATTTTTTTTACGTTAGCTAGGTTTTTCATTCATGTAAGAACACAAAAGACATAATTTTTGCCGTTATTAGAAAATAAAAGAAGTCACTTTTATTTTACTTTAAAATTCAAATTATCCTACAAGCCATTATTAGACCAAACTAATAATCATGGTTTTTTATTTAATTAGAATAATGGTGTTAAATACTTTCTAACTATTTTTATTTTTTATTGGTGGATAAAAATACATCTGATTAATACATAGTATTTCTAAAATAAATTGGTAAATATTAGTTAAGTAATTTGGAAGAAAGGGGGAAAATTGGATTCACTGCCGGCGGAGTTGAAGATTGTACGAGATGACGGACGACAATCCACCAATCAGGTTAATGAATTTTGTATCTGAGCAGCAGGTCTGTTATTCAACATTCTTTCTCTAAAACGACGCCGTTTCTTTTACCTAATGCCTTTTTTGTTTTTGTTTTTGTTTTTACAGTTGGAAGAGTCTAAGAAAACTCGAGGACCTCGAGTCGAAGACGGTACTGCCCAAAGAGATCGTCCCCTTTTCGAGGTTTCTTAATCCGTTTATATTCACATATTCTATGTATTTAGGCTTGTTACCTCAATGTATGATTTTACTTTAAGACGCCAGCATTAAGTTCGGGCCAAAATGATTCACTGTTTGCGTATGCTAATGTACGAAAGAAAAGCTATTTTGTATTTCCTGTTTCACTCGTGGTTTTTTCGTAGTAGCGTTGATGGTATTAAACTTATGCTATATAACATATTGTTGACTTTCTATGTGCATTTTACATATGTACGACTACGAGTACTAGTTTTTAATATCTGGGCAGGTTTTAAGAGAGAATAAAGATAAAAAAGATGCAGAGTTCAACGAACGGTTTAAGCATAGTGAGTACCAGTCATTCTCATTACTTCTTTTAGTACTCTCTCGTGACCTTGCTAGTTGCTATGATCCATGATAGTTATATATGTCATTAAGATATATTTTCTTTATTGCAGGACCTCCAAAAGCATTGGATGAAGATGAGACCGAGTTCCTTGATAACCTGGAGATGGTGATTATACTTTCTGATATCATTTGTGAATTTATATGGTCGTTGAAAACAATTGTTCGTGTGATTTGGGAGGCTATTATCGTTGTTTATTTTGTACAGTTTTCTTAACTTTTCTGCAAGTTATTATTTTTTGAAATCTCATTTGTTTGTGTAGTCACGGAGAGAATATGAGCAGCATGTAGCAAATGATGAAGCCCAACAGCTGCGGAGTTTCCAAGTAAGTTCACTATATGCTCTTTCCACAACGTCTTTGCATTTAAGTGCGAAATGGAGGGTGTTTGGGATTTCATTTATAGGGAGATCATCTGTTCATTACGTTTGCAAAATGCATATGATTAGAAATAATGTTTAGCAAACTATCTGACTAAAGTTATTACCTAATTTTTCGTAGAGAGAATAGCGGTTTTGAGAAAGAAGTTGAGACATAAACACCGTATTGTAAACGCAAAATCTATTTTGCAAATGCAATCTTATACACCCACATAGCCTTTCATGTATGATATGTACGCCACATTGTTACACACCTCTATAAATTTTCCACACAAGCATATTTTCTTATTTCGGATGTGAAGTGAGTTTGCGTAAAGGATAGTAGGAAATAAACTATTCATATCTTTCTTGATCTTGTTTAGCCAACTTAAATGCAATGTTTGCTTTTAAAATAGTTAATTCTTACTAAACCGTTTTCTGATGTATTATGCAGCAACAAGTGGCTGCACAATCCGCCATTCTACAAGAGCTAAAGGAAACACCGGTGGTCCCTCCCAAACCTCAGGTTAGTTTTGTTTGTTTCATGTTTTTTGTTCCGACAAATTTTTATCAGATGTTTCTTTGAATTACCTTATATTTTATTGGGTTTGTAGGAACCACCACCACCTGCAGAGAAGAAAACTCGCCCACGTTCACTAGGGGTACTTATCAAAGTGAAGCCCCAAGCGAAAAAAGCAAAGATGGATGACTCGACTACTATTAAGAGCACTACTGATGTAAAGAATCCTTTAGGGGGACTTGTTTCATATAGTGATGAAAGTGACGATGATTAGATGTTTGTTTATTATAATTTGTTTTGTGCCAAACACATTTTTATTAACTTTGCTTAGAGATTATGAGAAAGATATGTTTTGTACATTGTCGAATCAATTTAACAAAAATTCTAACACAAATATAACAGTCACTGATTTATTATTATGAGTGTTTCAATTGTTCAATAAATAAAATATGCTTTAAGGCAAAGATTCAATGAGCCGAGGTGGAGGTGAAATCTGCAATTGCATCCATCTCCTGCTGTAAAAGAAGAGCGTCGATGAAATAATCCAAACTCTCGCCCTGCATCATATCACTGATGGAATGATGAGTGAAACCGATCCGGTGATCTGTAACTCGTCCTTGTGGAAAGTTGTATGTACGTATACGTTCAGATCTATCCCCGCTACCAATCTGTTTTTACAGACGTATGAACCATTATTAGTTAGACAAAACAATATTTGCATGAAACTTGAATTTTATCTAATAAAAAATACCTGTTCGGATCTTAGCTTTGATCTACTGTTGTGAACTCTACATCGCTCCATTTCATACAATCTCGCACATAGTACTTTTAACGCTTTTGCCTTGTTCTATCAAACCAAAGGGAAAACAAAAATGAACATTGAGATTAGTTATGTGATTGTTGCAGTAGTAAGTTGAAGATGAATTCCGTACCATATGTTGTGAGCGTTCATCTTGTATAGAAACTGTGAGGCCAGATGGAATATGGGTGATCCTAACAGCACTATTAGTAACATTCGCATGTTGTCCACCAGATCCACCAGATCTGTACGTGTCAATTCTCAAATCCTCATTCTTTAGTTGAACGTCTACCTGAACGTAATCTCAGCCGAACTATAAATCATGTAAAATATTTCAAAGTTATAAGCGTGCAGTTTTGATAGCTGAAGTTGTTACCTCGTTGGCTTGGGGAAGGATAGCCACAGACACGGCACTTGTGTGAACACGTCCAGACTTCTCCGTGATCGGAACTCGCTGCACTCGATGAACTCCACTTTCGAATTTTAGTTTTCCGTAGACATCTGCTCCTGATATTGCAGCACTCGCTTCCTGCCAACAATATACACTCGTTATGCATACGTATTACATATAACCTTAACTCCTGGCTGTAAGATGTAACCGACCTTAAATCCTTTCGTATTTGAATCTGCGACATCTACTACTTCAAACCTCCAACCCTTTTTCAACGAGTATCTCTCATACCTGTTGTAATTTAAGCATCAACGGTCAGAAACTCAGAAAAATCAAGAAAACATTCTGATATCTTGATGAGAATAATAAAATCACATTTTGAAGATGTCCATTGCAAAGAGAGAAGCCTCTTCCCCTCCAGTCCCTGATGCAAAATCGAAAAACCACATATTATATAAGAACCAACTTTATTCTGTAAAGCAAGATTTGGGTTTACGCTCAATTATTCTGTTGTTACCTGCTCTAACTTCAAGAATGCATCCCCTTGCATCTGCATCGTCTTTAGGGAGTAAAGATTTAAGTAGCAGATTATAAACTTTTTGTTCTTCTTTTAAGGCGTGATCCAGTTCCTCATATGCCATGTTCTGCATGTCTTTATCTTCTTCACTATCCGTCACTAGTGATCTTAAACTTTCGATTTCCTACAACCACACACAGATCAATATCAGATACTGACACAATGGAAGAATACAAAAGAAACACATTTTTGATATCAAGCTGATGTAATAGCCTAATACGGGATGTTAATAGGTTTGTTTTTCAGGTTCCCTGGGAGGATTTTTTTCAACCCAAAACCAGAAAACCATAGTTGATTTCAGTTTGGTTCGGTTTGAAACTGAAAAACCAAATTTCATGAGTAGAAATTCAGACGATTCCAAATTCAGTTCAAACCAACTCAAATTTGCTTAAAAGAATAAACGAAGAACATATTCAATATAATTGATATTGTGTTGAATCATTTAAAACAAACAGAAAGTCAGATTCGGTTTCCATACTGACCTAATAATCAGAAACCAAATGTCAACATTCGGTTTAAGTTAAAAAGTAAGTTGTTTATGTTCGTAACAAATTATGAAACACCCACAGACACCTATAAATTCTTGTATGTACTTTACAGCACAAGTCACATAAAAATCAAACAAATTTACTGTCGGCTACCACAGCAACTGCTTTTCCCGCTGATGCAGTCACTCATTTATGTACCAGATTACCCAGGCTCATAAACTAACAGCCGTCCATGTGAGAAAGCATCTCATGACAACGGTTCAAGTGATCAACGAGACAATTTCAAAAAAGGCAATCTTGCAGAACTCTTCAAAGCATAACAAATTATTACCTTTTCGATAGTCCTCAACTTACAAATGAGATCCATTTTATGATTAAGGTTTTGAAGCTCCTTGTTTGCCTTTGAATACTCGGTTGGTGAGGTTTCGGGCTGTCTTTATTCAATATATAAATAGATAGTTAAAAGAATGATATTAGTATATATATATATATAACATATACAAGACTCGATCGGTTTTACCTGATTAATGATACCTTGAAGGTAAGCATTTCGGTGTTCGATAGCCGAAAGTCGATGTTCCATAATCTTGATCAGTTCAGCTGATGATTGAGGTTGCAACTCCGCCACTTTTAACATTCAAATAAATAAATACATAAATATAAGTATATTAATCATATGAGTAATTTATATGCGATTAACAATAATTATAATCATGTAGAACGGACCTGTTGAGTACAGGGGAACATGTAAAGGGTGCCGCAGGTGATTATTACCATTTCCTGAGAATGCCCTAAACAAATTTCTGCCCAAAACCCTTCCACCAACTCTCATATCTGATTAGGGTTTTAGGGAATGGAAACAAATAATGGATTTGATTTCACAGATATCGTGAGGTTTCTCATAAGTGTTTTTCAAACTTGTACACCAATTTTTTTAATATTAAAAGTATAATCAAAAGTACCATTTGATTGTACAATCAAAAGTACCATTTTGTTACTTTTGATTGTACTTTTAATATTAAAAAATGGTTGTTAACATGTGCCCTAGGACACAAGTTAGAAAAATCCTTCTCATAAAAGTTTTCTATTATTCCAATTTTTTTTATAAATTCCCCAAATTACAAGTTATTGGGATAAGAAGCAAAACAAACTAGTACACCAAACCGTCAAATTTAGGCCATGAAACATATAAATAGCAAAGAGAAAATAACATAATAATTTTCTCGCATAGAGCCATATTCAAACACCCTCCTAGCTAATCCGAGAAGCAAGCAATCGGATTTAAAATTCACCTGGCCCAATTGATATTCACTTGAGAACGATTCGTCAAACATAAAAGAGAGAACCTTTGAAGTTGAGAAAAAGTATCAGCCCCGATCACTTTAGGCTTCTGCTCGACAGTTACATGCATATACTCGTTTCTCCACTTCCACAACACCCAAACATCGACTAAACAAACACCATGAAACCCCTTTCTTGATCTATTATTTCCATTGATAATTACAAAGTTTAAAGCAATTGTTGTATTTGGGAATTTCGAAAACGGATTATGAGAGTCGTGATTTCACTTTCAGATCAAAGTATTTCGATGATACTATCGAAATCCTTAATCGGATAAAACTCAGAAATTATTGAACGATGAATGTAGTGGTTTTTGTGTGAATATGAATTCAATAACGTACCAGTATTATTAACCAACAATTGGGAGTTATAAACGGTTTATAAAACGGCTATATGGAGTTTTATTAACCATAAAACGGGTCAAAACTGTATCCAATAATTATAGTCAAAACCGGGTCAAACAATGCTAATGTAAAACGGGTTACCGTATCCAATAATTCGTGGAATTGTTCCATATGAATTCTATAACGTACCAGTATTATTAACCAACGATTGGGAGTTATAAACGGTTTATAAAACGACTATATGGAGTTTTATTAACCATAAAACGGGTCAAAACTGTATCCAATAATTAGGGTCAAAATCGGGTCAAACAATACTAATGTAAAACGGGTCAGGACCGTATCCAATAATTCGTGGAATTGTTCCATATGAATTCTATAACGTTCCAGTATTATTAACCAACGATTGGGAGTTATAAACGGTTTATAAAACGGCTATATGGAGTTTTATTAACCATAAAACGGGTCAAAATTGTATCCAATAATTAGGGTCAAAACCGGGTCAAACAATACTAATGTAAAACGGGTCAGGACCGTATCCAATAATTCGTGGAATTGTTCTATAACAGGCATGGAGTCTACCATTTTATAATTCATAAAATTTCTGTAACATCCTAGTTTCGGAAATAAAATATTTTATAAGTATATGTTATGTTTTAGCCTTTAATAGAAATTAGAAATGGAAAATGACTAGATTGGTAAGAAAATTAGTTAACTTTGGTTAGAAAGGATTTAAATTGTTAACTATGTTAGTTAAGTAAGTAAGTTAAGCAAGTTTTTAAAGTCGAAGGACTAAAGTGTAATTCTGGAATTTTTGTATATGAGGTGGATTGAAAAGTGTCATTTGCATGATTCTCTAGAGGTACGTGTGTGTAAATGTCATTTTAGAGAGAAAGAAGAAGAGAGAAAAGATCAAATTGAAGCTAATTAGTAATGAAATTCCTCAATTTAAGTGAAGATTAAGGGTTTAAGAAACCTAGCTTTGGTTCTAGTAGAAGAAAATAAGGTATGATCATATACTTTAAGTTATTTAATGAAATTGAGCTTGTATTATGTGTTATAACATCATTTAGATGTTTAATTGGAAAGTAGAAATGCTTAATTTGGTTAAAATAAGATATTTGATTATTTGGGGATAATCATGAAAGTTGAAGAATTGTTAGAATTAAGCTTTGTTTATATGTTATTTTGATGTTAATAATATATTTAAAGGCTTGAAAGATTGAAAGATTAACTTATATGAATTTTGTAAGATTTCATGTTTTAGCTAATAAGGGTGAAAAGATGATTTGTTAAGTGGAAGTGTTTATTACTGTGAGAATGTTTTGGAATGAAAGAATTATGTTAAGAATGATTATTATCATGTTTAAGATGGCAAGTTGGGTAGAAGTTGACAAGCATGTTTAGATTGAGAGTTAAAAAGAGTTAGAAGAAGTTAGAAAGAGTTGTATTGAAGCTAATACATGTGTTTATATGAATATAAGATATATTGAAAGGCAAATTTGTGTTTGGTTGTAAAAACGCAGATTTGAAGAAAAAGAGTAAAATAGAAGAGCTTTGTATGTTGTAGACTTAATTCGACTTCGAGGTGAGTATATGAAGATTTTATATAATGTATTATATGTTATTATAATGTTCATTATATAATGCATTATATGTTATTATAATGTTCATTATAATCTTTGAAAGACTGGTAAAATAATTGTTAATGTATGAAGAAATGGTTAACGGAAATAAGGGTAAGAAGTTGTAAGTGCAAGAAGTAACAAAGAAAACCAAAACGACTCACCTGAGTCACCACTGCGTCACAGTGGTGAAGCACTGCGTTGCAGTGGTTGATCAGAGAGTTTTGTTTTGTTTGCAATGTTGTCCATGCGTCGCAGTTGTTGTCCAATGTGTCGCAGTTGTTGTACATACCAGTTTTTAGTAGTTTTTAATGTTGTTTATGTGTATGACTTGTATTCTAAATTGTTGGTAAGTTAAAGAAGAGTTAGACGTGACATTTAATTGTCGGGAAAGAAAGAAAGAAAAGAGTAAGATACGACTTTAACTAGTCGGGAAAGAAAAGAATAAAATACGACTTGGTATAGTCGGGAAAGAAAGAAAAGAATTTAAAGTATATTTGTAAGATTTGATTAACATATTGGTAAGATATACTCACTAGCTTAAGGCTAATATACTATGTTAATTGTATGTTTTGTAGGTAGACGGGATTTAGAGCAAGACAAGCTAAAGAAGAAGAGAATGAGGACAGTAATGTAAAGATTAAATGTTAAAATATATTCGTAAGAGCCTCCGCTCAAATTTGTAAAATGAGATGTTAACGGACATTTATCATTAACTAATGTAATGAAGTAGTAACATCATTTGAACGTTAGTTAAATGTTTTGTAAGTATAAAAAAAAAATAAAAAAATAATGGTGTGTTTTTTGTTCCGGGTGTTACAATTCCCCACAAGAAACTTTTTACTCGAAGCATCTTCAGCAATGTATTTTGATTCCAACGAATCCCACAGCTCATTCGCAGATTTAACGTTTGGTACACATCGAAGAGAGAGTCTGACATACCGTTTAAGATGTGGCCACGGCAGATGTAGTCATCATTTTCCCATTTCGATCGTCTCCTTGTCTCTTCCAGCGGTTATTCTTCAACCAATTCGGGCATGGGAGTGCTTAGAACATACCCAACCTTGAGAGTAGTAAGGAGGAAGTGCATCTTATTTTGCCGTATCCTGAAGTCATGCCCTTCAAACTTAGCCAAATTGTTGAATTTGCTTGTCATATCTTTCACTGATTCACCGTTCGCCATGATTACATAATACTTTGATCTTTGTTGTATTTAGGGATTTCGATAACGGATTATGAGAGTCGTGATTTCACTTTCAGATCAAAGTATTTCGATGGTACTATCGAAATCCTTAATCGGATAAAACTCAGAAATTAGGGGTGTGCATGGGCCGGGTTGGACCGGTTTTTAGCATAGACCCGAATCAAACCGAAATTTCGGTTCCTAGAAAAGAGAACCCGTTCGGTTCGATTTTTATACGGGTTCGGTTTGGTTTTTATCCGGGTTTTTGACCACCAAAAACAAATTTGTATGTTATAAGTTTAGCCAAATAGAGTTTTGAATGTTAGAAAATAAGTTCCAAGTTATACTTTCATATCTTTGTGATTTGTCGTCAATTTGGAGTGTCATGTTGAGATGCCAACCAAAGGGGAGGCTTAAAAAGTTCAAGTTTGTAGGAAGTGTAAGTGTTTATGCATTGTTATTCATAATAGCTTACACGTTCATTAACTTATATTTTGTTGATAGGTTGGTCAAAACGACAATAAAATGTCGTGAGAAATTCGTCGCGAATCAGGTGATTATTTTTGTATAGTGTAAGTGATAGGTGATTATTCTGGTGATTAATTCTTTCCAAATATACCTAAATACGTTTTTAACTTTGTAAATTTTTAAAACACAATATAATTGTTTCCTCTTATTCAAAATTTCAAAACACAAATAAATGTTTTGCTATATTCATTCTACAAAACACAACGTAATGACTTTCTATTTTTCGTTATTATCGATATATTTTTGTTTTGTTATTAACCTATTAATTTATATTTTGTTCTACTATATGAAACAAAAAACTAATAAAAAAATCATATTATTCGACATGATTTAATCTTATTCAAAAAACTAAACAAACAATGAGATCAATAAATACGTTTTTAACCTTTTAATTTATATTTAGTTCTACTTTATGAACTCAAAAACAAATTTAAAATACAAAATACAATTATCCAATCTAATCAAAATAAACAAACCATGTCGTCACATCCAAATAATCCATTTTTAATTGTTTTTTTCAAGTAGTGATCACGTCTAATTTGCATGTAACTTTTTAAATATAATATAAAATGTCAATAACAAATATGAATATTTAATTTATAAAAAATTAATTTAAATTAGTCGTATGTCCACTTAGGTATAACTATAAGAGATAGTGTATTAAAAAAGAAATTTTCAAAAATTAGATAAATTTAGTTCTCCATTTTTAATAACTTATTAAATTTAATCATTTAATTCACAATTCAACTAAAAATCTTTATAAAATTAATCTTTAATTCATTTATTTTAACAACTTACTTAATAATCTTACTTTTTATATTCATGGCTCCCATATTTTTTAGTTTCAACCAAAATTATTATATCTCTTGACGTCAATTAGATTTGTGATCATATCTTAACAACAGTGGAAAAAATATGAAAATTTTTAACTATTACTTATTCTTAAACCTTTTATTTTATGTATTTTAAAAATAAATAAATACATAATAACTGTTTACTATAACAACTTTTGAACACGAGTATGAGTTACCTGCATGATACTATTATTTTATTTTTTCTCAATTACATACTATTTCATTTAACTTATCCTTTTTCTTTTCTCTTCGGTCATATTTTTTGTTAGTTACGTGACACATTTTTAATATATTACCAAAAAACATAATATATAATATATGTTTATAAATAAATATTCTGAAACTGTTTGTGTATATACACGGGTCTAAGGACTAGTACTATATATATAAAATATTTAAACATAAATTTAAATGTTTAATATTATACATTAAAAAGCTAAATAAAATTATATTATATATAATATTTCATAGTATCTCAGTATGAAACTTTTGTTATGTAAAGATAAAAATAATTTTTGAAAGTTCAAATATTAGTAAAAGCTCGAATATAAATTAAATCATATGTTTTTTCGTGTTACTAGTATATGTAATTTACAGTGATATAATGACTTGACTCCATTTGCCAGGTTTAAAAAGAGTTCAAACACTAAAGAACTCCTTCAATCCCTTACAACGTAGCTCAACCTAAGCTTTATTCACATTTCTTTTTATCCTTCTCAAACTTTTTGGCACCTAGCTCGTTTACATTATTACTCTCCATATTAATACTTGATCATGCATATGGTTTTGTGCCCAAAAATATTTTTTTATTTTTTTTGGGCTTGGGCTGGTTTGGGTTGTCTTGCTATCATTTGTGGCCCTAATTTTTTTTTACCCTTTGTTGCTTTCACTTACACGTGTTTTCTTCTTGCTTATTTACATTGCTTACATGTCTCGATTCTTCCACTCTTTCCATCTTCGTTCTGCTGCTTTCCTGATTTCGTCAAGCTTTTAGGTTTTTGTTTCTTACTTTCTGTTTGCTATTTTTGAATATCTTTGTCGCTCGAGGTTCTCATTTTATGAATTTCATTCTCCAATCGAATTTTAAGAAAAGTTAGGCTTCTTGACAAATTAGGGCTCTTTTTTAAGTTAAAGATCATTGATATTGGATCTACAAGGTATTTATTTTTATACTTTTTTTGTGATTTTTTAATGCAAATTTTGATATTATTTATTGTAATTTTTAGTCTGATATTGTTGTATTTATCCATTTTTTTTTATTATTTTTTTATGAATTTGACTATATTTAGCATAAGATATTACTGAAAAAACTTTAAAATCAATATGAATTTCGATACTGAAAAATTGTCTTTTTGACTTTAAAAGTCAAAGCGTAGGGAAGATGATGAATTGTTTTTTTAATTTTAGTTTTGTGGTTGAATTTTTGAAGGGATAGATGAAAAGAGGGAAAGATGATGATAAAAACATGGGGCCAATGTTTCCGACTCCTAGGAACAAAATGGCTCTTTATGAACAGTTTAGTATCCGTTCTCAAAGGTTCAATGGTAGTTCCACTGCGGTGAGTCATTGATTAAAACAACATAATTTATTCTGTCATTTTATCTTTATTTATATCTTAAATAAGACGAATTTGCCAAACATTCGAGCATATTTCAACTTCAAATCACTATCTAAACACACATCTAAACAACTTTGGCCGACTATGATCAGTCTGCTTTTGAATGTTTCTTGTAATGTTTATACTAAAATTTAGAATTTTATAATAGGTATCCAAAGAGAACAAAAAAAGAATTTAAAGTGGCATGTCCATATTGTCGCGGAAATTGCAATTGCAGAAGTTGTCTTCACGCAAATGTAGTTGTAAAGGTAATTGTTTCCGGTTCTGCATTTTATATTATGCTTTTATAACACTGGTCAACATTTATATCAAACTTTTTAATTGCAATAGGCTATTCATAAAGAATCCAATGAGGATCTCAGATTACAACGATCTCTTTATTTGCTTAAAAAAACTTTGCCTCTTTTGAGACATATAAAAGAGGAGCAGAGATCGGAGGTCCTGGTAGAAGCTGGCATACGAGGTATGACACTTTTTCGCTTATTTTCAATCATAATACAAAAAACTTAAATATAATATATTTGGTTTTCATCTACTTTTAGGTGTTGAATTGACGAAAGAACAAGTACCAAAGGCTTTATTTGATGAGGACGACATAGTGTACTGGTAATTTTGTTGCTTCCAATGCATTAAGAAAAATATTTCGTTTGTAGTAAACAATTAAATTTGTTCTTTTTTGTGTAGTTTATTTTCTCAACGGCAATTGATGGGAAAATTAAACCATGGCTTTACGATTGTTTAGGGTCAACAGTAGATATCTACGATGCGCCTGGCCTTTGGTGCGCGACAATGGCGTATAGCGCTGATGGAACCAGGTATACTCAATAAACATAATATAATATATAAATATATGCCACATTTCTTAATTATTAACTCTCAATGTAATTTTGTTTCAGACTGTTTCAAGCGGGAATACTCTGGTTTTAGGAAACGCTCAATGGGGGTTGTGCAGTTTGACACAACAAGAAATCGTTTCTTAGCTGCGGGAGATGAGTTTCAGATAAAGTTTTGGGACATGGATAGTACAAATATGCTGACTGTTACCGATGCAGATGATGGATTGCCTGTAAGCATATCTTATAGGTTTAAAATAACAAGATAAATTCATGGATATGATGAAACTTCATTAGAGTAATTATCGAATTCTTTCATTTATTTCAGGCAAGACCTAGATATAGTCAAATTCATAAATTCGTAAGATATAATTATTTTTTTATGATTGAGCTTATACGTTATTTATTAATAACTATGATCTCAGAGCTGAGGTTATTAAAAAGCTAGCAGAAGAAGTTTTCTCGATTGTAGGCAGGGATCCCCTTATTGAGGTATTTAAAACTTCGTTAAATGGTATTATTATTTTTCTAGCTCTTATCGTGTGATATATTTCATTGGCTATGTGCGGTCAACAGGTGGCTATTGCTTTGGAGCAAGCTGCATTATCAGATGAGTACCTTGTGAAACGAAAGTTGTACCCAAATGTTGATTTCTATTATGGGCTTATTTATAGGTATGTTTCAAGATCTTTTTTTTTTTTCAATCTAATTGTGTGTACTAAATTGTTAGATTTTTCTAATGATATGCTCCCTTTTTTGAAACAGGGCAAAGGGTTTCCCGACTGAGTTTTTTCCAGTTACGTTTGCTATACCTCGAATGGCTGGTTATCTGTCGCACTGGCGAGAGTCACTTGATGATCCCGACACAGAGATCACGAGGCCCGCACAGGTTTGTTTATTTTAAATTACATGTGGCAATTTAAACCCATTTAGTTATCAGTGGGTTGATTTGGGGTATATATTTTATCTCAAATGGGTCAATATTTACCGAAAACTAGTACTTTAAATGCCCCACTTGGATCACTTTATTTATAGCTTTAAATTGACCTGCCCATTTTGCCACCTCTATTTAAAAACTAGCTTTTGTATCGATTTTTTAACCTTACTCAAAACTCCTTAAATTCTGGTGGAATACAGGTGTACACAGGTGTATGGATGCGCCATTACATTCCTGCCCAAGAGCGGACGTCATCGACTGCAAGTGTAGTAGATAAACTAGGGCAGCTGTCTGTATCCAATGCCACCACCGAAACGATAAGTAACTTCGACCTGCACTCGAACTCGTGCGAAGCACGAGGAAACCTCTAGTTGTTATTAAAACTAAATAAATAATTTTAGTTTAACAAATAAAATATCATAAGTAAAATTCATAATATGAAGACTTTTTTTTGCTATTTTTTAATAATTCGCTCATAAGTCCCCATCAAAATCATCATGTACTTCAAATACAAAAGCAACCCGAGTTTAACTTTTTGCATTTAGGAAATTATCCAGTTGAGGTCGTGAACAAGAGTTGGACGATGGTTGCAGCTTTCCCGTCAAGGCGTTTTATTAATTAGAAAAATTGTGGTAGAAATTGTGATTTTAGTTGTAGTTTAAATAGTATTCAATACACATTTATTGATTGTAACAAAAGTATTCTATGTTTTCATCCGGTAGAAATTAAGCGTATTAAAATGGACAAGTAAAAAGGGATAATAATTCCAAAGTTGAGGTTTAATTACCTCTTTTGTTATTTCAAATTCAAAGCACTTAATAAAATAAAAGCAAAAAATGGCTCGGTAGCCTCTAACTAAACGAGCTAGGGTTATATATATCGGTCATTGAGTTTGTTTTTTCGGAAACAACTATAAAAATTTCATAGGGTTTTGAAGAAAGAAAATTATTTAATATATAAATAAAATATTAGGGTTGGAATTAAAAAATACCACCAAAAAATTAATTGATATATAAAATTTCATGGGGTTTTGAAAAAGAGAAAATTAATTAAGATATAAATAAATTCAGTTTAATTTAATTTTGTTTAAAAATTAATTATTTTAAAAACCGTAAATGTATAAAACGAATAAATTACACCATTGCAATTAGATTAAATTCTCTTTTTATAGAGCATCCACTCGATATATACTTTCGACGAAAAAAAAATTCCGGATTTTTTGATGGGTTTAGAAATTTTATATTATAAAATTATATTTTTATCACATGTGATATTGGTAGTATAACATATAAATTTTTATATTTTCCTTTTTATTGTAGTTGAATATACATCATATAACATATCTACATCTTAAAATTCATATTTAATATAAAAATCACATGTGATATTACCTTCCGAATTTCAACATTTTGCCATAAACACAAAAAGAAAAATTCGTAAAAATTCGAACTTGTTTTCGGGTCCATATAGGTTATACATCATATAACAATGTTGTGTTTTAAAATACATTTTTAGAGTTAAAACCATATGTGTTATTGTGTTACGAGTTTTTGAAATTTTACATACATAATAATATCATATATGATTTCCAGTACAATCACATGTGATTTTGATATTATCACATGTGATTTTATTATTATTACATTTATGTCAAAAAAACGAAGAAATTTTTTTTTCAAAATTCAATTTTTTTTAAAAATTTAGGCAATTTATGTGTTTTATTGTAATTCTTTCTTATAAAATTTTACGTATTAGTGCAAATATCAAATGTGGGTTTTATCGTTACAATTTCAAAACCTACAAAAAAAAAAAAAAAAAAAAAAAAAAAAACGTTGAAAGTATAAAACACCATTGCTCTAATTAAAGATAAAAACAAGACGGTCGCAATGGTGAAATTTGTTTCGTCTAACGATTAACGGTTTGTAAGATAATTTTATTTTTAAAAAATAAAATAAAAGTGCATTTTGGTTTTCATCTTAGTCATTAGATTAAAATTAGATAAAAAGTTAAGATTGTCTGTTGGTCTCTAATAATTATGGGTCTTAATTAATTATTTCTCTAAAACCCTAATCTATTTTATTTATATTCTTTCTTTTTTATATATATATAGATTATACTGATAAATACTTAATATTGAAGTTAAAAAAAGAAAAATTCAACTTTTTTTTATCAATATTTTCAGTTAAGTAAAAAAAATCCAAAAAAGTAGTTCTATATAATGTTTAGTCAAATATTATTATAAAAGTTTAATAAAAACTTAAATTAATAATTGTATTATATAAAAATGAATTAGGTTGATATAAAAGATGTATAAGTTGATATAAAAGATGTATAAAATAAGGGTTTTGGAATAAATGATTGAAGAGAAAATTTTCTAAAGAAGTCTATTTACTCTAGATATGAAAATTAAAATAAACTAGGAAATTACCCGTGCGTTGCACGGGTTCGTCGTCAACCAAAAACAATAATAATCGACCATATCAATAGGCAACAAAAAACATACCCCTTAATACGGTAATGTTACGAATTTGGGCTGTTTTGATGAAATACGGTAATGTGCGTTGTTGGAAATATGCATCTACAGTGTTTTTTTTTGTTATAAAGGTACTAATCTATTAGACCACTCACATTCATAACACCGCTTTTGGTATCATTTGTGAAAATCATGTCTTGAAACATTAAATTCTGAATAGCATCACGTTAAAAATGTATCGAATAACATACACTTTAAATGTTTATATTTCACGAAATTGTAGTTATTATTTGATCAAATTATTGGATCAATATTACATCTAACTAAAAAAGAAAAAAAAAAAAAAAAAAACAGCCCATAAACCCAATACCTAAAACCTAAGCCCTAACCTAACCCCTAAGCTCAACCCAATGGCACAAACAAATAATAATAATAACATATGGTAATAATAATAATAATAATAATAACAATATAATATTCAAATTGCACGCTTCGCAAGACGATTACAGAATTTAAATTGAAAGGTAATATATGGTTAGAGATGGCTTTATACTTATATATTTAATCTAATGGATACAATCTATGATATACAAACCAAAATCTCTAGTCTAGGTTTTTACCCACAGTTTCTACACTCACTCTTGTAGAAACTAGAAATAGGAAAAGGTTTCAATATATTTTCTCATTTTCTTGAGATCTTTCAAAAACTCTACTACACATAATTTTTTGCATTCCTGCCCTAACCCGTTACGAAACCTGCCAAGTCGTAACATAAAGCTTTGTATTTCAAATACTATAAAGTTTTTGTATCGCTGATACACCTTCTACCATATGTTTTAACAAATTCACCGAATTTTATACTATTACAAATATAAATTTAGAAGTAGATGTTTATATTATATAAAATAGTTAAAAATAAATGAGACGTGGTAATTTAGTGACGATGTGATAAGTGAGTTAACGACACATATAATACATGGATATGCACATAGACAAATTGACCTCGAAGCATTGTGGCTAAAGTTAGACAAATGCTTATGTTATATTTTCATTTCAATAACTTGTTCTTATTTATACAGTATAAGATTTAATTATAGTTTCAACTGTGACATTTACAAAGAGCAAGATTGCACAATGCTTACGATAATGCGAGTCTGATCTTAATAACCTTAAGGAAGAAATGGGTTATGTGAGGGGTATGCCTCTTTTTGCCTTCGGTATGCCCTGATAGCAAAGAGAAGAAAATAAATCATATCATAAGGTTTCGTGATTAGGAAAATGGGTAATTTAACATTGGCAAAGGTAAGAATAATTCACCTGGTGGCACTGGATCCACCGAGTGCAACTGTTCCTAAAACAATAAACAGGAACGGGATTCCAATCAATCGATGATACTTTCTATTTCCTGCATTTGCTCTCGGGACTCCGGTTCTCACCACCCATGAATATGCGCCTCCTGTTATGATAATGCCAAAGGATTTTTAGATAACAAGGTGCAAACTGTCACTAATATGTTACTTAACTCGTAAACAGAAAATAGAATTACCTGAACCCGGAACTTCTCTTCTTCCACCTGTGAAGAATCAGACGTTATTAAAACCTACGTATGTCAACTATTTTCCGCTTTCATTTGGGATTTTTCATCAAAACTGGGTAAGGTTCCCCTAAAAGGTTACAAACTAGATTGATCTCGATCTTTTGAAAATTTGTAGATAAACAGATTGGAGTATGTAGATGGTACATGTTTATCGGTATCGTAAACGGGCAATCCGAAACACCTCTACATTTACAAAACTAAATATGACAAGATATTTACCAGATTGTAAACATGTATAAGCTTCAGAAATCTGCCAAAAATGATAAATAATTAAAAGATAAATAAAAAAAATGTAAAAATATAAGTTGAATTTTACGAGTTTGAAATTGGATTCAGCTACGGATCTTTGGGAAAGAGGGAAACGATCTGGGTGAGTTTCTAATGCCTTTTTCTTGTAAGCTGCTTTTACCTAATCATTATATAAAAATACATGAAAATAAATAAATTACGAGTATATGTAATATTATATGAATCTATAATTGGGGACCTCTGATGATGAAGGTCTTGAATTGGGAACAAACCCTAGCAACATCTTCGCTTCCTCACCCATCATTTTCCTTTCTTTAAAATATTCATTGTTATGTGTAAATGAGATGAACTACTCAAATAATGTTTTGAAATCTAAATAATTTTGGTTTAGTCAAGCTTAAGCTCTAGCTGCTCGGTTAGTATTTTGAGTAGTGAAATATTTTGCATTTAAGAGCATACGAAATGATAATCGATATTGGGGATGATTATGAGATATTTTATTGAAGTGGTATCTACAGTAAGAGTTAGTGAATGTCTTTGGTTGAGTAATAATGAGAATTGTGGAAGTATGTGATACATATCTCCAAAAAAAAAGTTATTTTCTTTTTAATATTTAGAGTTAATTACATGGTTCGTCCCTATGGTTTGCACCATTTTCACTCGTCATCCCTATTACTTTTTTATTACACCACTGGTACCTAAGTTTAAAAATTGTTGCCTCCAGGATCCCTATTTTGGATGTGCCGTTAAAGGTGCCGTTAAGTCAGTGACATGTGAGTAACACGTGAGGGTATTTTCGTCAATTTTACTTTCTCTCTCCACTTTAATATCCCATACCCAAAAATCCCCAAAACCCTAAATTAATTTCCCTAACTCAATATACAGACTACCACCACCACCGTATCTCCACCGCCGGAGCCTCCACCGTTACCATCACTCCTCCGCCACTTACTCAACCTGGACACCACCATATCCCTCACAATCTACACCCTAACTCAACCACTCCCCCGCCCCATCCTTAAACTACTCGAAATCTCCGGCGACGGCCGTCTCTTCTTCCCCATCCTCATCTCCACCCTCCTCCTACCGTCCACGTCAGCAATCCTCCACTCCCTCCTCATTAACCTCCTGATTGGAGCTCCCCTAAATTCATCAAGGTAAAAATAAGCTGACCTGTTGATTAATGCCAAAGACTTTGGTAGGGCTGCTTTCGACTACACTTGTTTTCTCCTCGAGCGTTAACATCTCCATCATTTCTTTATTGATGTGAATTTCTGGCTCATACATAAAAGTAACAGTCGCAGCAGGTGACCACTTTTTCATAAAAGTGAATTTCTGACTCAATAAACCATCGTTACTTTTTCATTCCAGCTATATCGGGATTAAGCTTCGGATTTGATTCCTAATTGAATATGGGTTTAATTTTTGTAATTGAATCTGGGTTTAATTTGTAATTGAATCTTAATTTTGATTTGATATCTGGGTTTTGATTGCTATTATGAACAGATCTCGCTTATAAATTTCAAAGTTCCCTGTTTTGATGAAGATGTTTGTTTAATTTGTAACTGAATCTTAATTTTGATTTGATATTTGGGTTTTGATTGTGTTTTGTTTAATTTAGGATTGAATGATTTGGATTTTGATTGTGTTTTTTGATTGTGTTTTTTATTTTGATTGAATCTGGGTTTTAGTGGAAGAAGGTGGTAAAATGACGAAATTACCCCTCACGTGTGACACACGTGAGGTCATTTAACGGCCTCTTTAACGTCACGTCCATTTTAGGGACTCCGGAGGCAACAAATTTCAAACTTAGGTACCAGTGGTGTAATAAAAAAGTAATAGGGATGACGGGTGAAAATGGTGCAAACCATAGGGACGAACCATGTAATTAACTCTAATATTTATGTTAATTTTAAAAAACATTTTATTAATCATTATACAATATAAATATTTAAAATATAAGTAAAATGAAAATTAATATTACAAAAAATTATAAAAAATCAAATTTATAAATTCAAAACCTTTGAAGTAAATAATATAAACATAAAAATGTTTACGATATCTATAAATAAAAAAACAAAAATAAAGATAAAATATGTAAATAGAAAAAAGAACAGTAAAAAAATAAAAATTCTTTCATCTTCTCAATCTAGTTCTAGACCTTCAAAAAAATAAAAAAATTAGATTAAAGAAAAAAAAAGCCCATTGTCTTTCATCTTCTTTCAACATCAGGTTTCTTTCAAATCACCTTTGTTAACATTTTATCTTCTTTAACATTTCATCTTCTTTAATAAAACCATTAAAAAAGGGGAAAAAAAAGAAAAAACAATAACGCTCGTTAAGGACACAACGACGGTGACAACGAGCCCCCACAACGAGGTGGTGGGGTATGATAACGAGCACCCACGCTCCTTGTGGGTTGACAACGATGGTGAGAACAAGCGAGAATCATGTCATACCGTGTGCTCTAAAGCTCAGCACCGGATATTTACATAATTACAATAGTAACTAAGGTCGATGTAATTCAAGCTTTAGTAGTCAGGCTCAAATATTTTGCTATCTAAAGCAAGAGTGGGACTTGTTTTGGTATTCCACTTCCCCAAATACTAACCGAGCCAATGTAAGTGATATGAACTTCATGTGATGAAGTTATGTTGAGTCGGTCTAAATTATTTTGCAATAAGAAGCAAGATTAGGGCTCGAAATGTTTAGGTTCTTAATCAAATTTTATCGAGTTTTTTGCACATGAAAAGCTTGTTGAGCTATTCAAGCCAAGTTCAAGTTTAAGATAAAGTGACTGTGCAGAGCTCTTGCACTTAAAAAGAAAAGGATTTACCCCTATAGGTGTCAAAATATAACAAAAATATTTATTTAAATTTAAACTCAAAAACAAAAAGCTCTTCCAAACGAAATATCATTGAATGCGAATTGATCTAATCTCAAAATAAATACATACACTATTATCCGAGTAAAACTATTGTTGAAAACGAAGAACGCTGCCTCAAACAAATTACCCTGCAGATACAACTTCATTGAACAGTAAGGGGTCGTTTGGTTTGAGAGGTGTTATAGGGTATGTTCGGTTTAATGGTATATGTTATAGGGTTGGGTTTACAACTCCATACCCGTTCCTAATTCACCTTGTTTAGTGACTTTGACTGCAAACCAAACAACACCTAACTGTTTGCAGGAGCTAAAAACTCCACCATCTGCATCCCTCTTCCAACAACCGCTATTTGATAGCGATTCCTTTCACATTTTCTAACATCCAATGCTTCTGGTTCTGGTACACTCACGATCAAATGAGCATGCTCACTTAGTTTACCATCCCCTGACACACGCCAACAACGCACACGTTGATCAAGCCCAGTCGAGAAAACCCAATTCCCATCTGTCCATACACCTATACACAGATATATCACCAAATCAGACAACGTTGATTAACCATGATTAAAAAGCATAAAAAGATATTACTGAAAGAAAGTTTTACCTTTTACAGCAGAGCTATGAGCTGACGCAATTTGGCCAGTATGTGAAAATAAAATCTGGTAATTTTTTTGTTTCTTACAACTTTTGCCTTCATGCGTTTCCGAAATTGGTTTATTATCAGAATAATGGTCTAATACTGGGCCCATTACTTTAAAATAAAAACAGTGGAGTGCTTGATCATCACCACCGCTAATAATATGGCAAGAATAACGAGATTCGCCATCTTTAACAGCCTCTGAAACATGGAGACAATTCACCCCAGATTGATGACCATTTTTTATAACATGCAACGGACATATAATATCTGTTTCTTGTAAAGAACCTAAATTTAATGATGTTTGGTCTTGTACATCATCGGTGTTTTCTAAAGTTTTGGGTTTTTCCTTTGAGATGTCTAGTGACCGCCATTGCCGTCCACCTTGGCTTCCTCTTCCAGTGCGTGGCCGTTTCTGAAAGTTGCTGCAATCTTCTTTTACAAGCGCTGATACTTTTCGCATAAAAGTTTCAACGTTTTCAGTCAGATCCCAAAAGGAAATACTTCCATCTGTAGACCCACTAATAACGATAAACAGACTTTTATCTGAAAAAACAATGGTTTTTGATGTTAATAAAAAACTAAAATCGCAACAAACATGCATACAAACAAAGCAACTATTTATTTATAAATGATACTTCTTTCAATAATTAAAGAGTAGAAAACCTGAAGAACTTGGAAGTTTAGGAACAACGACATGTTGCAACGACAGAACCGGTGATGTTGAAGGGACCAATATCGCAATGTCAAACCTGCAGTTGTCCAAAAGATAAACCTAACTGTAATGTCTTATAGAAAACCTACTGGTAGTTAATAAAAGAAACTAGTACAGATCTAGTAGATGCGTACCAAAGCCGATGTGGTAATACTAGGGCCCTTAATGTAACTGTGGCATCTGAACAAGAAACAACGACGAAACACACAGATGTCCTGCAAACAGACATAAAATGCAGATTCATTAATTTTAATTGGTAGAGTTAGGTAAAAATAAACTAAATACAGATAGCCATTTCTTGAAGCTTAACCCACCTTGAACCAGAAAGCTTCGCGAGAAAAGAAGTTACAGCAAGATACCGCCAGTCATTTTCAAGACCATCATAGCCTTCAGAAGTCGCAATTGAAACAGTATCAAGATTTCCATTAGTTTTCTCCTTTGTTCCTTTCAAACTGTTGCCACTGTTGCGGAGTGGAAAATCACTGGAAAGCCATTGGAACGACATTTCACTTTTAGGTCGTGAACTCATCTTGCGCTTCCAAGCAGTTAAAACCCTTTTTGCACCAACTGAAATTAGTAAAAATTGGTCTTCCTGGTCGTCTATAGCTGTTCCTGTTGCTTGCTTTTTTATGTCCATCGTATCATCTGTAAGAGTGTGCACCTTCTGCACGGAACAAAGTGACCGTACAGCTGATCCACCCACATGCTCTCCAAGCAATTTTGAAGCAGACCAATTTTCAACATCTGACGAATACCTGAGTGTATATTCGCGTCATTAGCTACACATAATTATAAGGAAGACAAATATGTGAACTATTATGCGGTGTGTAAATATTTGCTTCAATAAAAAAAAAATTAGTTGTACCTTGTCAACCTGACAGTTCCGTCTTCACAACCAGTTGCTATAAAACCCGATTGAAAATGATTTGTATGATCAACAATGAAACATAGTGAGTGCATCTCTCTGCCATGGAATTGCAGATGCAGATTCTGAGGATATATTTTGTCACATGTTGCTACCCAGTGTTTGTGCATATAAATAACTTCATCCTATGAGCGAAACAAAATTTTCGATAATAAGATACAGTGATACAGGAACGGAAATTTTAATTCATGTGGTGACAAGTTGCTTAAAATACAACTACAAACCTTCACATACGCGAAACAATACTTCATTTCTGGTACATCACCAAGAAAATGAGTATGAGGACGCCGCCATCCACCGCATGGAATCTCAGCTACCTGTTGCAACAAAAAAGAGGCAATAAAATATTGAATTTTGGTACAAAGTAGGTAGAAACAGTCAACAGACAGAAAGATAAGATAAGAACCTTGGTCTGAGTTAACAAATTCCATATTATAAAATCAGCTGATGCGAAACCTATTGCATAGTCAGGGTTGTCGTTCGGAAAGAAAGATTTGACCAAACTCAACTCTTTCACTTGTTTCATTCCGATAAACTCTATTTTTTGTTCACGTCTATCATATTCCATATAGCATATGCACCCATCTCCTCCAGTCTGAAGAAATAACCAAGGAGTTAGATCAGCTTCAAACCAAAGTTTCAGCATTTCCATCAATAATCAATTTATCTAAAATAAAACCACTCGAAGATGATCATACCGAGCATAGTTCGACGTTACTTGAATTGGATCCATGGATGGAAACACTACTGACACTAGATATGCCATGAGCTCCTTTAAAGTAATTTAGAGGGGAAATATGTGCAACCGAAGTAATAGGTGTACCAAGTAATAGATCCCGTTTTAACGGAAATAAAACCAGATTACCACGAAGATCCCCACACACTAACACCTCTTCCTGAAAAGATGCATCCAGGCATATTATCCTCGTAGGAAAGCAAGATGTGAATTCTGCTACTAAACATGCATTTGTTTGTTCGTTTTCATCTTTACAAATGGACTTGATATACCATAGTTTCAACCTTCCTCTAGGATCAGCTGTGAAAATATACGCCGGGCCCAAAGACTCACACCAAAATGTTCCTAACAGTTGCCTCTCCGCCTCAGCAGTCCAAGTTAAGGAAATATCGACTCTTGGTGACGAGTTACAAACAACTTTCACAACAGTTAATTTTCCCTTACCATCTCCCAGAGCAATCCAATTGTCCACACAAGGAGTGCCACATGGATATACACTCATACAAACTACGGGAATATCCCCACTGGCATGGAATAGCTGAGTCCATGCCACATCACCAGTCTCAGATATGTTAGCAAGGTACAGGATACCATTGTTAGTGGCAACATAAAGTGTGTCTTCACTTGCAAAATGCATACAACGTACATATTCACTTTTGCTGCACATGCAACAATATAATCCAGATGTTGAGATAACAGATATTAGATGAATTACAAAACTTATTCTTGACAGTTGACAATTGAAATACCTGTCCATTAGTGCAGTACGCTTTGAATTTGGAATTTGTATAGTAAATATTTGTTTTCTGTCGTAATATTCCACCCCATTGGATCTTTCCAAACCCATGGGTAATGAAGAATGCAGTTGGTGAACTTTTATAGCAGAATCAAATCCAGCTGTAACAAGAAGAGAAGAGATCGGGTCATACAAGCATCGCCATACGCCTCTCCCGCTGCAAAACAAAGATGAACAAGTTTCTTTAGCTATTATTATATCTTAAGCGAAAATAATTATAGGACACCATATTATATCAATATTCTTACTAGACAAGAAATACTGCAAATTGCGTGCAAATTATTCTAACTTACATATGCTCCTTGATTACTCTAAGTTGACTTCCATCTAGACCCCATACACGACAAGTACAGTCCTCACCAACAGTAATGATTAACTGAACACGTGTACTAAAATGATTAATTCTCAAGCTAAGACATATTTATTTGTATAAGGAGGAATATATCATTTTCAATTACTGAGGGGGTGTTTATAGTGATCTTACCGAGTCGGACATACAGCAATCCCAAACCCTAGCACTGTGGCCAAATAGCACAGGCCCACTGGAAGGAGAAACGGTCACCTCTGCATCGTTATTAGAATCTCTGTTTCCAGGAACAACTTCCCAGATACGAGCACTGCACTAAAAACAAATCAAAAGGGAAACATTTCTACATTTACTTCATTTGTTTATATGATTCAATACGTAATGAAATTGGGATCAGAATTGACCTGCGATCATCAGAGACTGACACCAGTTTCGTTCCATCCAACGACCATGTGATACGGAAAATGGAACCTTCATGTCCGGCAAGCCTACATACTGGGACAGCTTTGTACTTACGATTGAATTCATGATGTACTCCTCCATTGTCTATTGCATGAATATCCAAATCACGAACAACTTTCCAGACTATAATCTGTCACAACCAATCAACAACAAAAATCAACTATAATCGTATTCGTGTTCAAAGTATATCTAAGTATATTTTCAAGGCAATACAATGCTAGGATTTATCGTGGTAGCAGCACATATATCCAAACGCACTAAAAGAAGCAAGCAAAATTCAATTACCTCGTTAAAAATAGTACCAGCTGCTACATGTAAAGAATCAATTTTATCACCCCACATTCGCATCGTATACAAAAGACATTTATCTGTAAACAAACAAAAACCGAATGTAAATAAATAAAAAACAAAAAACAATATCTCGTACATTACATTAGTAAGTAGTAAAACAAGCATACCTGGAGAGGTAACCTTATAGCTAAGCGAAGACGTATCCGTATCCCAAAAATACACAGAATTATCAGTACATCCAATTGCAAGAAACCGACTCCCTTCACTCACACAATCCTACTACCAGTACACACAAGTAATTAACTGAATAATCAAAAATGATATACAAACTGAACGAATTTAGAGATTAAAATCCACCTGTAGGAAACAGACGTCTAAAATCCAGTGAGGTAAATTAGGCAAAGACTGTAACGAGTTTAAACGAACAACCGCATGTTCGGTATCTGGTAACTGAATGGTGAGCTGAAATAGTTTAAGTTTACGTTCTCCGAATACGGCTACGGTGAAATTAAGTGATGAATCAGTAAGTGGAAGGCAAATGATGCCGTGAACCCTAATTCCGTTAAATACTTGAAATGAAGCCATCATTTTGGAACTAATTAGGTCATAGAAAAGTAGTTGTGAACCAGTTCCTGATTAATTATATAAGTGTTAGATATATATATTATGATATAATAATAATAATAATAATGATTATTTAAGGATGAAAATGAAGTAAAACCTGCAAGGAGATATGGAAGTGAGGGAGATGGTGGTGGTAGGTGTAGGAAACAGAGACCTGAGATTTCTCCGAGATATTCTTTGCTTTCCATTTCGTTAGTTACGGCGGCGGAGACGATGGTTGCTGCGACTGTGATATGCTGGTTTGAACGAATTATGGCGGGCCGTTTGTTATCATTTGGGCCGGCCCAGTAAAAAAGATGACATCAATAAAATAATGCGGTGAAGGTGGATCGAACACCTGACCTTCAGATCTTCAGTCTGACGCTCTCCCAACTGAGCTATCCCCGCTTTTTTGATGTGTTAATCTACTCCAACTACTATATAATTGTATCTAAACAGTTGCGGAAATTTTTTCGATACTTGATTCGAATTATAGTGCATTGTTAAGTCCTAACTGTTCTCATTGAGAAGATCACTACCTGATTGCCTTATCCTAAATGGTTTAAATTTGTTGTTTTTTACGACATAAATTTATGTCACTCGGTCGCTTCAGTTGTTGTGGAACTTGAACGCCATATTGAACAACTTGTCTAACTTGTCACACTATTGCACAAATATGGAGACTTAGTGCAGCAAAGAACGGGTACCATTTGTTTGCATATTTATATAAAAGTTATTTTGTTGCATAGGATGATAAAAATAATATTTAGTAAACGACAAAAAGATGTTCAATAGTTCTATATAGATAACGAACAAATAACACAGCTACTGGTGGTAACAAATCAACTATGAAATGACCAAAGTTGTTCAATAGTAGCTATAACATTAAAAACAACTAAATTTTACACATTACTTGCTACCTTCTATCTTAGGGAGGGAGCCACCAACAAAGTTTCATCCTAAAATGGCATAATCCAACTTCAAAAATGAGGTTCAAGCGGTCCCGTAATACAATTACTTATGTTTCCCTAATCCCAAATGCAAACAAGAGTTCAAAATTTAGTTTTCTGGGCATTCTAGCTCCAGAAACCATATCAATAACCTCAACGCTTTGCAACGAGCAAATGGTTTTCAGGAGAAATGTTAGATGGAACGTATTTAACAAACTCAGATTCTAGTCCATGGTCCTTCAACCATCTTATCCGTCCCATATCAATTATATCCTTGCACATGAACCCTAGCACAGCCCGTTCTCTTACAGTCATATTCCCCAACATATCAGCCTTTTCATTTTCCCTGCCAAAACATCACAATAATACAGTCCAGTCAGAATAAAGTAATGGGTCAAATATAAATTCATTAAAATTTTATCAATAACTACATCTTTGTATCTGATTCGGTCTCGTCAAGGTGTGAACTATGGTCTGCATCTACTGCCCAACTGGTAAACCATGTAATTGCATGGAACTCATCTTTCGTAAATCCTAAACTTAAGAAAAAACCTCTATCTGCAAAACCAAACAACCAATACGAGTTACTTTCACGCGAGATTGAACTAACAATATTATAAATAGTCGGGATTTTACTAACTGATATAAAGCTTCCATTGGCAGAGATGATGGCAACAGGTTGCTATAGAAATTCCTTTCAAGTAAGACGTGGCTACGCCTGATCCAACACAGCATCTTAAGGTCATATCTGCAAATAAGAAACGAATTTCAATAATCCGTAAACACTTTATACATCTTTAGGGACGATTTAAAGAAAGCCTTACCAGTTGCAGGCCCACACAGATGTTTTCCAATTGCCAAATAAGGGAGTCCTTTTAATGATCCAATTGCATTCAAATCTAAGTCCTCAACTGCAAAGCAGAAAATAAATTATATATTTCGAATAATCTAAATTGCTTATTCTCAAATACTCTCTCGCATGAGTGACACATAATATCTTGGAGAACATATGCTTTCAAAAAGGAATAAAAAAATGCTTTAAAAAGAACAATAGAAGGTCCTTACTGTCGATTCTCAATCGCTCTAACACCATGCTCTCTTTCTGTCGCAAGCTTCGATCAGCCTAATGTCAAATACTCAAGTTAAAGCTGAGAGTTGACTTTTGTGTTTATTTACCGTATCACCCAATACGCTCGTGCTATCTAATATAACTCTGAGTTCAACATATAAGAAACAAAACAAAAGAGACGCATTTTGGCTAACCTTAAGTTTATATGCCTTGCGTTCGATCAAGAAGACTTTTGTCACCCCATAGCAGTCTGCTAGCATTTGTGTCAGGTACCCCCTTCCAGCTCCAAACTCAACTACAGCGGGAGAATCACTAGACTCCGCAGATGAATAAAATTCTTCCCCTTTTAAACCAAAACTAGAAGATTTCAACGCTCCAAGCTTTTCCAAATTTCCAAGAATTGATGCCTGCTGGATAACATGCTTTTCTTGAAACGGAATTTTCCTAAAAAAAAAATTAACATAGTAATTTCCTACAGTAAAAAAACAGAACAGAACAGCGCATAGCTTTTACATTTCATTGGATAACAAATATTATAGCCCCTATAAGGCTCTACGTTTCTCTTAAATGACTAAAACTATATACAAACAAATCCTAGAATCAATGAGCGTCACGTTAGTCATTTTGGAGATCTTATCTACGTTAATGGCGACTAAGACTAACACATGATATTATAGATATTAATCTCGATGCACGTTGACGTATATCATACCTGTCAATTCCGCGATCAATCCAAATCCTACAAGCTTCCGGAACAATAAACGACTCCCCAATATCCTTACACATCAAATCATGAACAAACTTAATTTTAACAATCAGCTTCCCAAACTCACATTCACTCATAGAATACACCGCCATCCTCTTCGTCTCCGACGTAACCACATCAACATCATCACCTCCATTGATTCCTTTTCGATAAAACGGTTGAGAAGACAACTCGTTCTTACGTTTAAGCAACGGACACCGTTTTAAATGCGATTCGAGGTTCGATTCCAGTACAGAACTAGTAAATTGAAAACATAAATCAATTAATTGACTAACTTCACAAATTAATTGACTAACTTATTCCGCTTACTGAGATGGATCGATTGAGCATGGAATCCAGGTGTCGTCGGAGCGTTTGGAGTGATTGCCGCAGAATCTGGAGTGGATTAGAGAGTGATTAGTTTGAATAATGAGGGATAATGTTAGGTGAGTTTTGGTTATAGCTTACTCGGAGTTGGAGAGAGGAGGAATTGCGCAGAATCTCTTCTTTTTTGGAAGATAATATTTGCAGCGGCTACCCATTCGCCGGAACCCTACAACTTTGCCGGTAAATTACCAGAATCAGGTGACCTGGACTCCAAAAATTATATTTTTCAAAACCAAAAGTGTAGTATATTGGTATCAAGTGGTATATATATAAACCTTTGTAAGATATGTGTTATTTCATGTTTTAATAGTGTGATATATTATCAGTTTTTTCGATATTTTATATAACATCAAATCGACTAATACCAAATCGATTTATTTTAATACATTATTCGGTATAGAAAAAATGATAAAAGTTAAATCATTATAATATCGATTTGGTACAATACCGATACCACACTCATCCATAAACAAGAGTATCCAAAATAAAGATATTTAAAATAGAAAAACTCATAAAAAAAATTTATACTATAAAAATATTAAAAACCAATGTTTTTAAAACCGGTTTGAACCATCCGGTTGAACCGACTTTTAGTCGGTTGTCCAGTTTTTTAGTTAGACCGTTCAATGGTTGAACCGGCTATTTTTTCGTTTTTCTTGTCCAGTTTTTTAAATACAAAGATTTTTTCGTTTTCTTTTTTATAATAATTTGTATATATTAAAATTATTTTGGACTGTTTATGTAGTTTAAAACTTATATGTTTTATTATAACTATTTGTTAATATCTTTTAGTGAAATTTAAGTGTATTTGTGTTAAAATAACAAATTTAGAGGGTGTTTGTGTAAGCTTATTTGATGGGCTTAAACTTATGTAAGATAAGTAGCTTATGACTTATGAAATAAAAGCTTATAAATATTTGATAAGTGTTTGGTTTAGCTTATTAGATTATTATAGAAAAAAGAAGGAAAATCTTACATAAGCTCATAAACCACAAAAATTGGGCTTATGAAAATACTCTTACATAAGCTAATAAGCCTAAGCTAATAAACTTAAACAAACACTAAAAAAGAGCTTATATACCTTACATAAGCTAATAAGCTAATAAGCCCCTTACATAAGCTCAAACAAACACCCTCTTAGTAGTATACTATCATTATTATGAAAATATAGGTTGACTAGTCAATATGGTTTGACCACTTATACCATCTTTTAACGTTCCACTGATTCAACTAAAAAAATCGATTTTTAAACATTGATAAAAGCATAAAAAACATTAATACTTAGAGAGTATTTGATGCTTGCCCTCGGCTTTAAATATATCTGTTAATGAAATAAAATACTTGCCTAGCTCATAAAAGTTTAAATTATATATAATCGTCTTACTTTGCAACACACCAATATTGCAATATATGTAACCAAAATTGATCAACAACATAATTGAGTCGATTACACACGTTTAGGTCTTTTACAACAATAATTTATTCACAAACATCATCAAATTTGTGAAGTTGGTCATCTTCGTGTACTTATTCGTCTTATTGCTTCGTATTCGGAAATATAGTTGTCGAGAAATATAAATGTCTCGTTAAGTTAGAATAGAATGACAATTATTTAGGCTTGTGGATCTTTGCCATCAAGCGCGGAGCCAGGATTTGACATTACGGCGGGCCGTAGTCAGATTTTGTCTCGTTAGGGGGTCGGGCACGAGTTATAGGGGTGGCGGGTGGGGAGCGCTCGGAGTATATAATTTGGAATTTTACTAAGAAAATACATAGAAATTTCCAAATAGATCTTTGATGTTTTAGTAACCATTAAACTATTTATCATGCCAAATGTATACAAAATGGATGTGCAGTTTATGATATACATCTATCAATCTAATATATTTTTATTTTGGTTCCTCTTTCAAAAGATAAATGAGAAAGACAAATTAGCTTATTCATAGACGTTATTAGCTTATTGCATAATCGAAATGCAATCAACTTCATTTGTCATTCAAACACATTTAAGTTTATAGCTTATTTGGACTAAATAGGTCCCTTTAAAGCTAATAAGCATAAGCTATTCGGAACAAGCTAACCCAAACAAGCGTCGTCTTTGTAGAAAAACTGGTTGTCGAAGAAAGTTCAATTAGTCATCGACTTCTGATTCTAGTAAAGTAAGTACCTGACGGTAAACTTATCAGATCATCAAATGCAGATGCCTCTATTCAAACACTCAAAATGATAAATTGCATACAAACATAATCCTAAGCACCCTCATATATCATAATGTCTATTATAAGTTACAAATTATACACAATTAAACACGAAAATAAAAACTAAAGGCCCTAAACTAACTCGAAAATTACTCAGAATAACTAACCCAAATCTAGCAAGTTAATACATAATCGAAAATGAACCGCAAACATAAAGCTAAAATCAAGGTTGTTTCATATCAGACCATGAAAAAAACAAGTGATGTATCTTAAATCCTTAATCATAGGATTACCGTTAATCGATTCTACATATATACATACCTCTTACAACCATTTCAATTTCCTTCCATCCATCCCATTTCTCCCCTTTGATACAGGAGATTGGGATTAAAAACAAAAAACAAAGAACTAAACCATGGCTAATAAGGTCCTCATATCGATCATATCCTTACTCTTGGTGGTGGGTTGCCTTTTAGGCGTGGTTTTATTGATCGTCAAAAGTGGAAATGACGATAAGGATATTTCCACAAGCACAAAAGCAGCTGATAGTGTATGTAAACCAACGGAGTATAAAGAGGCTTGTAATAAAGCAGTAGGTGATGTGTCGAAGAATTCATCCGCTACCCATGAGGATTATATCCTTGCTGCTATTCGTGCAACCGCGAGTGAATTGCAGAAGGCGCTTGAAAAGGCTACTGCTAAAAAGAAAGATTTGGGTGATGACAAAAAGGAATCTCATGGTGACCTTGAGTCGTGTGAGAAAATGTTGGGGTATGCGGCTGATGAGCTTGAACAGGTGCTTCAAGTTGTTGCTGAGACGGAAGCAGTTTCGTTGGCGGAACAGATTGACCCGATTCTTGTTTGGTTAACCGCGGTTCGGGCATATCAGACTACGTGTGTGGAAGAGATTAGGGACGAGAAGTTAAAAAAGGACATGCAACAAGGATTGGAAACGTCAAATGAGTTAACGTTCAACGCACAAAAGATTGTTTATAATGTGTTAGATATACTTAAGGATATTGGTATTGACTTAGGTGAGTTAAAACTTCCGTCTACGGGACATCGTAGGCTTCTTGACGAGGTTGAAGAGATGGACCTCCATGGTTTTCCTTCATGGGTCTCAAATATCGACCGGAGGCTTCTTGGAGGGAAAAAGAAAGGCGGAGGTGGTAAGAAACCGAAAGGCCAAGGTTTGTTCAAAACTCCACCGCCACCTCCTCTTCCACCAAACGCTCCCCCAAATGTCGTTGTGGCTCAAGATGGAAGCGGAAGGTTTAAGAGTATTAAACAAGCTCTAGCTTCTTATCCACCAAATCATCAAGGGAGATTTGTAATTCATGTTAAAGCGGGCACATATAGCGAAGGACAAATCATCATAGACAAAAATCAGAACAATGTGTTTATGTACGGTGATGGCCGTGACAAAACCATTATCACTGGTAACTTAAATTTTGCAATTGCAAAAATTGGAACCTCACAAACCGCAACGGTGGTTGCTTTAGGAGAACGGTTCATGGCTAGAGGAATAGGGTTTAGAAACACAATCGGTCCGGCAGGACACCAAGCGGTTGCATTTCGATCACAGTCTCCTCAGACAATCATGATGGATTGCAGCTTTGAGGGTTACCAAGACACATTATACTACCACACCCACGACCAGTTTTATAAAAACTGTGCCATTTCAGGAACCGTGGATTTCATATTTGGGGTAGGGCGGGCTTACATTCAAGACTGTGATATTTTCGTTCGAAAACCAGATAAAAACCAAGCCAGTATGGTGACAGCCGATGGAAGGATGAAAATGGAAGAAGCGGGTGGTGTAGTGCTACATAATTGCAAGATTAATGCAGCACCCGAGTTGGCTCCGGTGAAGGGACAATTTGCGACTTACCTAGGACGGCCGTGGAAACCAGCAGCAACGTCAGTGATAATGATGTGTGATATCGGAGATTTGATCAAACCAGATGGTTGGACAATATGGGAATCACCGGAAGGGAAGAACAACCATATGACGTGTATGTTTAGAGAGTTTGGAAACAGGGGACCCGGTGCCAACTTGGGGGGTAGGGTCAAATGGAAAGGCTTTAAGGTTATCGGAAACGATAAAGAAGCACAGGGTTTTACAGCTGGGGCGTTCTTAATGGGAGGAACTTGGCTACCTCAACAGGGTGTACCGGCTAAACTTGGATTATAACTTACAATCAAATAGTATTCTTCAATATGTTCGGTACCAAGACGAGTAATCTAACATCACTCTACTTTTGAAGTATAAATCTGATCAAATCCATAGGTGTCAAATGTAAGTAGTGTCTTAATAGGTCGGTATATGAAGTAATTTATTTTTCCGAAAGGAAACATATTTTGGGGATTAATGATGCCGTGTTGGCATTAGAAATGTAATCGTTTGTTTCTTTTAGTAATTCTACTCTGATTTGGAGAAGAAATGTAAACAAGCTAGTTTTAATTTAACATTCATTTCAGTAACTATATATCAAACGATACTTTAGAAATGCGTACATTTAAATAGTAGATAGAAAAGCCTCGGTTACATACATGTCTGTATCGTGTGCCAAGAGCTTACATCTGCTTCTCGTTTGCTACCACCCTGTCACGAAAAGTATTAGCTTATTCAGGAAATTGACAACTTGTTTTCATCATTTGCTTTAGGCTCGATTTCGTCCATCAATCAATCTACAAATTAATCGTATCCCACAGTACATGCAAGTTCAGTTTTCTTTTTTTCTCTGTTGAAATGGACTTCACGCTTTTAAAGAAAAGATAGAGGGCAATCACCTTATAAATGAATGAGGAAACATCTTCGAGAACATCGAGACTTTGGCTTTCACAAGCCATAGATATATCCCGTAACATGGAAGGTGAAATAAAGCAATGCCAAAGTACCTGAGGTTGTAAAAAATATCGATGACTGCAAAATATAAAAATGATCACCAGAGAGAAAATTATGAGATGCAATGAAGCATACCACAAAGGAGCCCATGGAGTGTCGAGTTCTAGGAACGGATAAGGCCACCTGCAATAGCCTCTTAATTTGAATATACCATTTTTATAAATAAAAACAACAGACGAAATATATATAAATGACAGAATAAATGGATTTTTGTAACAGGGGGAAAGTGAAACTCGCCATGATAAGCAGCATGCATGCATAACCCACTGGAAAATTATATAGGTTGCGCTCCACAAGATAAAGTATGTTAACCCATGCCATGAAAATTGCTGCAACACAAATTGGAAATAAGACAAGAGTTTCTATAGGCACAACAAAAAAGACTACGGGTATCCACGAGAAATGAAATGTTCCGGAATCCAATTACATACTAGGCTGTTGAGAGCAGAATCCAGGAGAAGAAAAACAATATTAACCGAGTGCATGCAACCAATCAACTGCCATGACAACAAAGATTCAAGGAAATCCCGAATAAATCCAAAATGCAACTTTTCTTCGTTGTGAGCAAATAATATGAAACATGGACTAATGAAAAGGCGCAATTGAAGACTAACCAAGGTAAGTTTGAAGTTATCACCGGTCTGAAACGGGAGTAATAGACACCAAAATACAATGTCCGTAAGCAAAACAGCACCTGCACAAGTCTGTATCCGTACATCAAGCATCAGCATTTCCAGATTTCCAAGAAAACCTGAACTCGTGAAGTAAAGGCAATAAATGACGATAAGAATCCTTTTGCAGAAACCTGATAAATATTCTGCATAAGATTTCCCCAAAACCCTGCTTCTGCATAAGATGCCTCATTATATTCAACAGGGCTCGAATCCTTTTTTAGAAACTTCTCTTTCTCTTGATTTGAAAGAGAATGCTCTTTGTAATGCATCCAGCAGCCATGAGCAGATATGATGGTCGCGAGCTACACAAAAGAATTGGTAAAGATGCTATATAAACGACATGCTCATTTTTTTTCTTTTGCAGGTATAATTGTATAAAGATACAAAACAATACAATATAAATGATACATTACTGATCCATTAGTATAAATATTTAACGAGACTAAAAGTAATTTACGCGAATGGTCAATGTGACTGTACCCAAATTTCTCATAGAGTCCTCAAGTTTCAAAAAGTATGCCAAATGAAATGCCTATAAGCAAAAAGGTATTTTAGTCATTTCCCTTGGTCCACGGACCACCGACGTTACGAGGTTTGGCTTATGTTTTAAGACCTAGAGACTCCACCTCAAATTTGGGGACAATCACATTAAGTTCCCTTTGTTTACTCTTAAAAAATAAGTCAGACACATAAAATAACAATATTTAAAAGTCAGATACATACAATAGTCTATTAAATGTTTAATACATGTTATAGATTTCCTAGTACAATTACATATAGTTTAATATATACAATAACAATATCGGATAGTTAGATACAAACAATAGACGAGTACCGCGAAGTAGATAGTGACGAGTAAGAACGTCCACCTGCGAAATTCGATTAATAACAATCCAATATTATAGATTATGAATCAATAAACTACACTAAGCATGAAAACAAAGTTGAAGTAGATAAAAAGTATACTAACTGTGTATAAAAATAAAAAACAAATAGTCCGAATTCGAAAACCGTTTGATACAACAAAAACGCCATGGAACCGAAGGAGAGGAATCGGTAGATAAGAAGATAAACTGGATGGAGGTTTCTCCAGCAAGGAATCCATAGATGGTTATAATTGTTAGTAGTGTTTTTAGAGATGATGAGTTTTATAGCGATGAGTGTGGGGAGTAGGAAGATTATAGAGCAAACGAGGACTTGCCATTGAAGCCAGAATTCTAAACCTGCAGCTTCCATGGCTGGTTATGGTGAGGTTGACATTTGAAGACTGGAAGAGTGTAATTGAGAACAAATACAGATGACGGTTTCATGGCGGGGTAGTTGGTTGTCGGTATTTCTGAAAAACGACATGTCACCACTCACGATTATTCATTTAAATGAAAAGTAGTACATAAAGTTAAAATAAAAAATAATATAAATTAGAGTAAATTACATAGATCGTCCCTAAGGTTTATATCGAATTACGGTTATCGTCCCTAAGTTTAAAAAGTTGCATGGTATGTCCCAAAGTTTGGAGTAATTATGGATTTCGTCCCTATTTTTGACGTCCGTCTAATTTACCGTTAGGGTTCCCTCACGTGTTAAACACGTGAGGGGTATTTTCGTCATTTCGCAGTCTTCTTTTCTACCTTACCCCTCCTTCCTCATGAGTCAAAAAGTCAAAATCAAATAAATAATCAGATTCATCAATGGCGTATACAATCAAATTGGGGGCGAAGATAGGCAGAAAAAACAACGAACAAACACAATAATTTTCTGCTATCAACGAACACAACAATTTTTGGCAATCAAGAATTATTATTATTATATGGATATATAGATACAGATATATGTATGTATATATTTATATAAAAGATTGAAATGGGAAATGGGAAAGACTAGTAGTATTACTAGGATTTGGTTTTTTATGGGGAGTCTTCATCCCGTGATTCCCATTACCACCTAGATTTACTAATCTTTTTAACCTTTTATTTCTCTTTATTAACAGCAGTGGCGAACATCAAATCCGATTGCCATCTCTCTTTTTAACATTTTATTTCTCTCTTTTAACCTTTTATTTGCAATCCGTGAAAATCAAATCGATTGCAGCGGTTTCGGTGGTAGGAATCGCGGCGGTTTCGGTGGTAGGAATCGCGGCGGCTCCGGCGGCTGGAATCGCAGCGGCTGCGGTGGTAGGAATCGCGGCGGCTGTAGTGGTCGGAATCGGAGCAGCAACGGTGGTTGGTGATGATAATAAATGGTGAATGGTGATGATTTTGTGGGTGAGACAACGGGGGTTACACAAAATAGGGTTTAACCCTGTTTGAAATCAATTGAAATCGTTTAGAAAAGGAGGTAGAAAAGGGGTTAGAAAGAGGGGTAATTAAAAAGGTAGGGCGAAAAGACTGAAATACCCTCACGTGTTTAACACGTGAGGGAACCCTAACGGTAAATTAGACGGACGTCAAAAATAGGGACGAAATCCATAATTACTCCAAACTTTGGGACATACCATGCAACTTTTTAAACTTAGGGACGATAACCGTAATTCGATATAAACCTTAGGGACGATCTATGTAATTTCTAAAACAATATTAAAAACTAAATCATTTTATATTTCTTTCGAATGCGCATTTTTTTTTTTTGCTCTTAATCCACTCCGCTTCTCGTTATGGTATCCCCTCCGTGTTCCGTCTTTTCTTGCACTTGTATTAGCCGCTTGTTTTTATTCTATAGTCGCTTCTTTTTGGACTTTAAGTGTTTCTTTTATCGTTTTGCGACCTCTTTTTGAATTTGGTAAGCTTTTTGAAATGTGAAGCAATCGCTCCACACAACGCCGACGATGAAGATTAAGCCTTTTCATATGCGTCGGATGATTCTTTTTCTTTTATTTGCTCTTTGTTTTCCGCGTGGTCGTTCGTTTCGACCATCCGCGAATATATCGTCGGATATATCAACGTCTTCAAGGTTGACGGTCGTAACTGGAGTTTCGATTTTCGCAAAAGTACGCCACTTTGTATGTTGTCTCTAAATTTCCCACATTGTCGCTTGCCTAAACGACACACCATCCGTATCAAGGTACATTTTATGCGTCCCCTCTAAAACCTTTGCATCATTTTGCCCGCTTTTCCGAAGTCGTAAAGCCTCTCCGTGGTGCCAAATAAAGTTCTTTATTGCGGCACGCATCGTCGTGAATTTGTTATTCATCGCATCCTTGTTTCTCTCCACCAAACCTAGCCCCTGAGCTTGTTCGTTGTAGCCCGCCACAATTCGTCTCCAAAATCGTCCGTCCGATTGGTCATTCACGATGTCAGAATCTTCCGAAATGTGACACCACATCTTCGCCAAAATTATTTCCTCGTCCGAGCTCCATATCACCTTTTTACACACCTTTTTCTTTTTTTGCTTAGATGGTCCGGATTGTTGCCTTTTTTCAACGACTTCTTGAGCTTCTTGAACAACTTTTTGAGTTTCTTTAAGCGGTTATGATTGTTGTGGTAGAAATTGTGATTGTTGTTGTATAAATTGTTGTTGTTGTTGTTGTTGCAATAATAGTTGTTGATGCATAAAAAATTGTTCGGGGTTGAAACACATTGGTTGGGGTTGTTGTTGTGTATTTTGTTGCAAAAAAAAGTTGTTTAGTATTTGTTGTTGTTGTTGTTGGTTAAAATTTGTTATTGTAGGTGATAAAAGTGGGCTTGTTGTTGTTATGGTAGTTTGCGAAACCGGAAAATGGGATGTTTTGAGATTGTGGCGTCGAATGTGTGTTTGCGTTTGTTGGGTGAACGTTTGAAGACGATGATGACATTTTTACGGTTTTGAGATTATAGATGAAATGTATATAAGATTGAATGACATTTTTACCGTCGGAAAAAGAAAAAAAGAAAGAAAAAAACGGATTGTCGATGGAACAACGAACACCACAACGGGGGGGGGGGGGGGGGGGGGGGGGGAGGGGGGAGTGATCACGAGCATCAGGCGCTCGTTATCGAGACCATAACGACGCCATTCCTTATGCTCTAACGGTGGTTGATGGTACTTTGATAATTTATAATAGTACTTTGTTCGAAAAGAAAAGCCACATAAACGTAAATAAATTTATGAAATAGTAAATTGCAATTTGAGTTTCTCATAACCAGTTAATTCGTCGATTTTGTCCTTAAACTTTTTTTTTTCTCGCAATTTATGTCCCCAAGATGTTAATTTTCATATTTTTTTGTCCTTTCGTCAAATTGTCGTTAGATTTCTTCGTTAAATGACAACTGAACGATTAGAATGACCAAATTACACTTTTATTTATTTTTTATTTATCAATTATCACCGACCCACCATCTTTCACAAATATTCAACCTAGAAACAAAATAAACAAGATAAAGCAAATTACACTTTTTGTCAGGATATCAAGATGTCATACTATTAGACCACTTCGGTGGTGGTTTTTTCCTTGTGACGGACAAAATCAGTGAATTCTGGTGCCGTGAGCAAATTAGAAAATAAAAACTATATATTTTCATAAGGTGCATATATTAAATAAGCATATGAAGAGGTTTATGCAAAAAAAAAACTATTAACATTCTAAAAATTATTAGACACTCCTATAAATAAAAGAAATCTTTAATATTTAATAAAAAAAGAGACCTCAAATGCCACATGGCGAAGTAATGGTTGTTGGATAGGTTAACTTTTTTTATTTCAACGGTTAGATCAAATTGATAATGTCATCAAATACTAATTTTATTTTACACCCTCTTACAATACATAATAACATTCTCTCTTAAATTTCCATCTCAACTAAAATAAAAATAAAATTCTAAATTATTTATAAAATCATTCAATTTTTACTATGATTTACCTTATTGTTATTTTAAAATCTCCTAATAAAAAATATCAAAACATGTGTATAAACGTAAAGGTGTATATGTTATTATAATTATAAACAACATATGTATATAACGTAAAGGTATATATGTTATTATTTGTATAACATTATATTTTCATAATAACTTAAAATTTACATAAACATAATGTTACAATTCAATTTTTATATATGTTCGCGCTATCACGGGACAATAATCTAGTAAACAAACATATGATTTTTTTTCTTCGAGCACCGGTTTAATTTATAGACAGTTTGTTTTTATTTCATGTATTGTTGATGGGTAGCAATCACATCTTTTTATGATTATGATTGGTCTTTCATTCACATAGATCGTTTATATTGTAGTTTTATATCTTTTCCAAATTTGTATCTTATTTATCTGAAAATTCAAAATTTTTTTGTTCCTTCTCCAAAAAAAATTAAATCCAAATTTCGTTTTAGTATAATGTATATTACAAAAAAATTATTAAGAAACTTGTTTGACTAGGTCTGTCAATATCAACTATTTCTTGTGTTCCCTTCAAATATTGGGGCCCAGTGCAGCGGTGTCTTCCGCACAGGTTTAGCATCGGTATTATGACAGACAACGTATAACAAATTTGGACAATGTTTAAAATAAGAAATAATTTTGAAAAAGAAGATATAAATAAAAAATAATTTTGAAAAAATATAAATAAAAAATATTTTCAGGATTAAGAAAGTATCAATTTGCTAATAACCATGTATCGAGTGATTAATTAAAAATTAGTTTAATTGAATTAAATAAATAGATTTTACATGTTATTTAATAACCCATGTTTTAAAGGTAATATTATTTGGTTGTAGGCTAAGGAGATACAATATCTGATATTGTACACACTCAATGATATATGTAAACTATTAAACACCAAACTAAATAAGACATGTTTTTTTAGTAATAAAATAAACCATTAAAACATTTATTTAATAAATCAATAGATATAATAAATTTAATCGCAATAATATGAACAAATAACTAAAATTATAATAAATAAACACCCTTAAGCGCGTTATGACTTATTGATATTTCGACTTATGTTTCATATTATTGACATTTCGACTTATTTTTCATAAGTTTGAAATTTTCGGCTTATATAACCATTTATGGGCTTATTACTGTTTATTATGTCATAATAAACAGTAATAAACTCATAAACGGTTATATAATCCTGAAAATTCGAATTTATAAAATATAAGCCCAAATATTAATAACTCATAAACCATTTAGACCACTCCCAGCGGTGGCGTTTATGCAGCGTTTTGGACGCCAAGAACGGCGTCGTTGGCTGGGAGGACGCCGTCACAGCGGCGTTATGGCGGAGGTGTTGGTGGGAGGACGCGGGTGTTTGTGTTTTTTTTTTTTTTTTTTTGTTTAATAATCAAGTTTGAATAAAATAAAAAAAATAAAAAAATTTGACTGTTTGAAATACAACGGTAACATATATTTAAAATATTATTATTATTATTATTTTTTTTTTTCCTATAAATACCCAACCAAAACACAAATTTACCCACACCAACTCATATTCTTTCTCTCATAAACCACAATTATGTCGTCAACCGCTTTCAAAATGAATTTGACCGATTCCGACTCTTCCGACGATGAAACAATTCTCTTGATGGCGAAGATGGCCGGAAAGGCTTTTTACGATCAAGAGGAAGCTGACGAAGCCATCGAATCCTCAAACGCTCGGGTTAAAAGAAGATTTATAAGAAGAGATCGAGTTGGGGCAAACGAACGCCTTATGGCAGACTATTTCAATGAAGATTGCGTTTTCACACCGGAGCAATTCAGACGAAGATACCGGATGAGGAAGCCGCTATTTCTTCGAATAGTCGACGGTATTCTTAACTATTCTCAACTTCCTCTTCCTAGTCACTTTAGCTATTTTAAATCCCGACTTGATGCTGCGGGCAGACCTAGTTTTACCGCTATACAAAAATGTTCTTCCGCCATGCGTATTTTAGCATACGGAATCACTTCCGATGCATTTGATGAATATCTACACATGGCGGAAAGTACATCAATGGAGGCTTTAGATATTTTTTGTAAATGTGTTGTGGATTTATATACTAACGTTTACTTAAGAAAGCCAACACAAGAGGATATTCAACGTATTTATGCAAAGCATGAAGAAAAACATGGGTTACCTGGGATGCTTGGGAGTATTGATTGTATGCATTGGGCATGGGAGAAATGTCCAATTGCATGGAAGGGCCAATACACACGAGGTGATCATGGCTACCCAACCGTAATGCTTGAAGGGGTTGCCTCGTATGATATGTGGATTTGGCATGCTTATTTTGGTGTCGCGGGCTCTAACAACGACATCAATGTTTTGAATGCCTCGCCTCTATTTACGGAACTCCTCCACGACACCGCTCCACCTTCTCATTTCGTGGTAAACAACACTCCGTATGAAAAAAGGTTATTACCTCGCAGACGGAATCTATCTAGAGTGGGCAACATTTGTGAAATCATTTTCTCATCCACCAGACGAAAAGCGAAAGAAGTTCAAAAAATTTCAGGAAGCTGCAAGAAAGGATGTTGAAAGGGCATTTGGCGTGCTACAAGGGCGATTTTGGGTGTTAAAAAATGCCGCAAGATACTACGAGGTAAACAAGTTAAAGCGAGTCATGTATACTTGCATCATATTGCATAATATGATCGTCGAAGACAATCAATTTAATATCAGTGACTGCGAGGAATACTATACTCCAATACCACGAGAACAACGAACTACCCACGAAAGGTGCCAACTACAAATCCGAGTAACGAAAGAGATACGAGATCGTGATGTACACCATTGTCTTCGAAGCGATCTCGTTGAACACGTTGCTACGCTTCCTGATGACTATCGCTTCAGAGAATGATTTCTATTTATCTATATTATGATGTATGTTTTAATTTCGGTTTTTAAAATTTTAATGTAATCGTGTTAAGTTTATTTTGTGTTTTAATGCAAATAGTTTTTTTATTAATAATGTTTTAAAAATAATACTCCATGAAAAAAAGAAAGAAAATGAAAAATAAAAAAGGTGGTGGGTCCCAGTTTTTGGTGTTATGAATGGGGGGTTATGTTATGTTATGTTGGTGTTATGGTGACGTGGCAACGAAAAGTGGTGTTATGGGTGTTACGAATGGGAGTGGTCTTATATAAGACAAAACAAATACACCCTAACATTAACCAATTCACTAGAAAACAAAGCACTTTTTCCAAATTGGAAAATTTACACATTGATTTATGGCAGATATTATGCATCTTGTTTGATAGCTATAATTCCACAAAAAACAACAATTTTTGCCACCAACTCGGTCCGGACATTCTTCTGTCCACTAGCCCACTACACACTCACTCAAGAAAGTATATCTCATTTTTGATTGAGATCTTTATAAAAATGTAAACGTAAAACACAACATCATAAATTTAACTTGAAACAAATATAGCATTTGATTGAAACTATAACATCACAAATTCATTAATATCAAACTTGTACTCGACTTGATTTAACTCGTTGACTTGATTACTTCACCGAGTAGCTATGACTCACCGCCGTAAACCCACCATCCACCCCCAAATTTTGTCCGCTAACATAAACCGATTCATCCGAAGCCAAAAACAAAACCGTGTCCGCGACATGTTTAGCTGTCAACGTAACCCCTTTTAAATTCGCGGTATCACAACAATTAGCCTCCATTTGGCTTGGTTCGAGTCCATAAGCCGTGCAACTAAGTGGAGTGGCCACACCAAAAGGCGAAACACAATTAACTCGAATCCCATGAGCACCTAACTCGTTACAAGCCGTTCTCATTAAGCCAACCATAGCATGTTTTGAAGTAGTGTAAGCATGTGGTCCAGCTCCACCAATACACGAAGCCACACTCGCGGTACAAATAATCGAACCACGTGTTCCTTTAGCCACCATGGCTCGAGCCGCGTGCTTAATAGTTGCAGCCACTCCTCGGACATTTATAGCCATGGTTTGATCAAATGCATCTAGATCCATTTCTAATATTGATGACATTTGTCCCATAATTCCAGCGTTACTAAAAAGAATGTCTATGGTTCCGTATTTAGTTACTGTATGGTTAACCGCGTCTTCTACTTGTTTCTCGTTTGTTACATCACAATGACGGTAACAAATGTTGTTGGCATTGTTTGTGAGAGCAAATGATGCGAGTACCGCGAGTGCTAAGTCGTCTTGAACGTCCACAATAACGACTTGTGCTCCATTTGCTATGAATAATCTCGCCGCTGCTTCTCCGATTCCGCTAGCTCCACCAGTGATCAGGGCTACTTTACCCTCCAATCTTTTTAAATATTCAATACAATCAAATTATTAGCATACAGAAAGACCCAAATAAAGATAGCAGTATATCGGATGCGACACTAATCTAGAAGTTGTAGGTTCAATTCTATTATATACCGCTAACAAAAAATAAAATAAAAATGAAAGATGAATTGAACAAGTTAATTTACCTGGGTTTGTTCATCTTGGTAGCCAGTGGATGGATCTCAGTGTGATTTCTATAGTGATATATATAGATATAGATAATCGATAATAGTCAAAGATATAAATTTAATAATATATGAAAGTTTTATTGTGCGACTTAAATGGAGAAAAAGTTATTTATATAAACAAAATTATACTAAAATATAGGCCGATGAAGCGCACATGAAGAGTTGAATTTTATATAGGCAAGTGAAGTGTGTATCATAAAAAATGTGCACGTTATATGGTGTTACAAAGAACCTGGACTAGCTAATAACATTAACTACTTTTTTGTGCTTTACATCAAAGATTAATGTTATAAATGTCCTTGATGAATATATTTAGACTTTTGAGACCTTGAAAGGTCAACTACCAATCGACCTAGTGTTTAATGGCAACGACTATCGAGGGAAAATGTGACGTGCAACTTTTATTTGTGAGTAATGACTTTCTGAGACGGTAAATGTTTCTAACAGAATTTGAACTTGTTACCTTCCGTATTTGGTGTTAGTTTATTCAATTTCAGATTATCATTTTGACAACTTCCGGAGTACCATTAACTAAAATCATAAATCCAAACTTAGAAATATTGATTAGCATCACGAAATTTTAAAGCTATAAGTGAGGCAAAAATGAAAAAAATATTTAGTTGTGGTCTTAATATCTAATATTTAAATTTTATAATATTCAAAATACTAGTAAAGCCGGACTTTTAGATAGATCGATGAATCCTACATGATCTTGATAAGAGTCGTCACCTGTTTGCGTCAACAACATACGAAACAAAGGTTCAAGTTTGTATGACTCAATTTACATAAAAGAATTCAATAAATGCAACATTGATCCAAAAGAGATATTAAATATAAGAGTATTGATAAAAAACAGTTATTTCTGACTAAAATAAAAAGACAATGTTTAAAATCTTGTATCCGTTAAAAGTAGAAATTGATACGACAAACGCAGATGACGGTTTTTAATCAAGGTACAACGAAATAATGTATGTCTAACCCTTTTAACTACATCTACATAGATTGTTGTTATCAAAACTCTAGGGTTCCTTTCTCTTTAAGCGTCTTGTTTAAAGAGGAGGAAGGCCGTTTGTTTGTATTGTTGGTTTGTGGTTTATAAAATGTTGCCTTTCAAAAAAAAAAAAAAAAAAAAAAAAACTCTATATCTAATCTAACTATCTATAAAGCATTTGACCCTTAAATTTTAAATTTGAAATTTAAGAAGGAAAATATTATAATGTCCAACATTTACCTTCTAAATAAAATTTAATTTGACAAATTATTTTATTTTTTTTCAACTCACTTTTCTTACTTTTTATTCTTCACCGTCAACTAAATTAAATTACAATTAATTTTCTTTTTCAAAAACTTTCAACACAAATAATTTCTTACATCTAATTTCAATGTAAAATGTGAATTGATTTTTTTTTGTTATTATGCGTCGCATATAATAACTTGTTATGTCCAAAGATCTAGATTTGAACAACTAATTGTGTTTATAGCTCGAATAAGATGGATGAACTAAAGTTTTTACTGCAAAAATATATATGAGTCAAAAGGTTACTAAAAACTATTACAGTTAAAATATAGTCGTGACACTATAATAGAAAAAGTTTTAAACAAAAACTATTAGGCACAACAAATAAATAGTATTTTATAGTTCAAACGATCGTACAAGAACAATTTTCTAAAACAATCCAATGAGCTTACCACATCACTACATGTATGTTAAAATATATGGAGAGAATGTTGATGCTCGATGGATCAGATCATAAAATATTACACTCAAAATATTAATCGTGAACTAAATAAAATGATGGCCCGGAGGGGCGCACCACCATAAACAGTTACCACATAATTTATTTTCTGGTTCGAAAGACCGAATAATAAACTTTTACCATATAATTATTTTTATGCTTCATGTGTCCGAACGACCCGAACCATAACTATTATTTATCTTGAAACGAATGAGAAATTACCATAAATCGTCATCATAATTTTGTCAAATATAATTTATTTTTTTGCCACTGCAACATGCGGGTTTAATACTAATATAATTATAAATATATTCAATTTCCAAACTAAAATTGTTTATAAAAAATACATTTTTAAAATCAAATATATATAATCTATGTAGAAAGTAATCTCAAAAACTAAATCCGTCAAGGTACTTAACACCCTTCCATCTCAAAAGAGAGATAATTCTCTATCTCATTTTGATTTCTTTTTCTGCTTTCACTCAACGTTTAACTATTATTATTATTTTATATTTAATCTTTTACTTCTAATTTCTATCAAATATTTTTAATTATTATTCTAACTAACTTTTATCATTAGTATTTTTAATCCTTAATCTCATTTAGAAGGTTATTATCTATTCATAATGTGTTTTAGTAAATTATTATTATTTTTGGTATTTATATCATGATTGTGATTTGGTTAAAGTCTTGTTTAAAGAAAAAATAAAAGAAAAATGAAAAAGACCATTACTATACTTGATGTGTAAAATCTAGTCTTAAATTTAACCTACTAATTCACGCAATTACACACTTCTAGGCAGTGGACCTATCCGTATATAATAAAAGCAAGTATAGGTTCGTTCGCAGGGACTAATTTGTTTTGAATTTCGAATTAGCAATACCAGTTGTTTGTGGGGTTTTTTTTATCGTAACAAAAGATTGATTGCAAGTAATTAGTAACAAGTGATTAATTAAAATCGAATACGCAAATAACTGAGATTATCAAATAATAGAGAAAAGATACTTGTTTGACACTTCACTTGTTTTCCATTCAAGTTTACGAAATCGATTAAATAATAAACTTCTAAAATATAGTAAAAGTCCTCTCGAATCTTTTATTAACTTTAATTACCTCTAATTACACCGTTCCTCTCGAATACAGTTATAACTATTAATAATTAAGCAATAAGTACCAAGCCTGTTTTTAGTGATTTAATCTTATAGAGTTTCCTCTCGAATAACTCCTCTAATTATCAAGTCCTTCCGAATCTTAACAAGTAGACTTACTCAATTAAGTTTAATTACCTAAGTTGTGATTACTAAGTCCTCTCGAATCCTAGTAATTTTAAACCGATTATAGACCGACCGATTATTTCATACAACCTATTTAATCTATCTAGATTCCTCTCGAATACCTAGAATGTTGATTAAGCAAATTATATATAAACAACTTAAAATAATATATTAAAACTTAAGCAATTAAGGATCACCGATTAAACACAAAAACATAAATAAATCAATAACGAAAACTCGAACTTCAAACAAGATCCGTGTTCAAACAAGCATTGTGACAACCGTCAACTTTCAGGTGTTCTGTACGTTGTATGTCTCTCGTTTTGTCTCTTATGTCTTTAAATTAAACGTTATCGAAATCGCGCACGTGTCGGAATCACAACCGGAACCAACTTATATAAGTCCTAATGCCAAGAAAACACCTAATGAACTTTCCTAAGTTCATAATGTAACATACTTTGAAACATTAGTTAACGAAAAGGTCCAACGAAACAATTATACAAAATCAGCAAAAATCAAAATTTTGTGACAAAATCGGTCCAGAACGGCGCACAGTGACCTTGTGCGCCGTCCTAAGGGACTAACTCCGAATATTTTTTTAAATTCTGCATGTCTCGTTTTACACACCACAAACCCAATCAAATCTCGAGAATAGGCACTCATTACTGCCATTTCTCTGTCCCCAACACTTCTCTTTATTATTTTCCTTACTCCTCTTTCATTTTATCATTTTATTAAACCAAAAACTAAAACACACACACTTTTACTCTCAAGAACACTCTCAAACATCTTCATTTCCAGAAGATTTCCAGCCCCAAACACCATTTCTAATCCATCAAAAACGTTTGAAACATCCAAAGAAGCAAAAGGAACCAAGAAATTTCGGTAAAGGACCATTTTTGTAAGGATTTTCGGAGCTCAAACTTCACCAAATCATCATCCAAATGATTTCCACCGGTAGATTTCTTCCCATTTACTGTTTTTATGAAAATAACAACTTGCATGTAAGATCTATCGGTTCAAAATACGTTTTTATACAAATCTATGACTTTTTAGGACCAAAAACGTTTTTAACCGAAATGTTACATAGATCTATGTTTTTATGAATAAAAACGTTTTAGAAACTGTTAAAATGGCATTTTATTTAGTTTAGACCGAATGCATGTTGAAATCCGTGGCTAAAATAATCGTTTTGATCGAAAAATCACGAAAACCCGATGTGTGCGCTGTCCTCACGACCAGAACGACGCAGCGAGCAGAATTTCTGGTTCTGTGCGCCGTCCTAAAGGTCACAACGGCGCACAGACCTCTGATTTTTCCCGATTCGCTTTATTTCGACGTTTTGGACATGTTTGACTTGCTGACTTTTTATAAAACATCTTTTTGGGACTGAGTTTGGAAAATAATATACATTGGTGTCTTGTAGTGAACTTTTGGAACTTAAATGGACTTGTTTGGATATAATATTGTGTTGTATGTATTTGTGAGCGGAATTGGTAGGTACATTTTTGGATATGAAATTTGGGCGCGGAAGCGCTACCCAAATTTCCTTACGAAAACGTAAACCACTTCAGCGAGCAAAAACACTTATGACATAATAAGAATAAACGTTAAAATTGGACTTTGGACAAAAACGTAATTTTCACCGTTTTGGGACTATTTTGATTATACTTAACCTTGACACTTAAAGTTTAATTACAAACTTAATTACATTATATTAAGAACAATAACATAATAAGTTAATAATAATTGGACTATCTTGGTATTATTAGGCGACCCGTGATTCCCGACTCCCGTTCCGACCGATTTCCGAGCTCTTTATCTTCGCAAACCGTGAGTTACACCCCTCCTTACTTTTACTTTTTAAGTACTCTTTTTTGGGAAAACATGATATCAAACTCTTTTGTGAACCATATCCTTATGTGAAACTATTTTACGTGCTTTAGCCTATGTTCAACGTATTGTGAACTATTTTTAGAAACTTTTGAACTAATTGAGCTACTTTCCTTGTTTTGAAACTTATTGAACTTGAAACTCTTGAACTCTTGGAACTTTGAGAACCTTTGAACAATTTTAGAACTTGGAACTAATATGCGTAAACCACATCAATTGTTCGGATTGGCTTACTTTAGACTCCCTAGGTTTGCCTCTTTGGATATTTGATTAGACAATGATAGCTTGGTTGTATTTCGGAGCAAAACCCTAGGTGAGGATATAAACGCCGTAAGTACAAACAAACGATTTTTAAAAACGGAACGAACTAAATGCCCCGCAAATTTTCTTGGAACTGAACTCTACACACTATTAACACAAGCCGTTAGCATAGATTATGGGTATCGATACTTAGGAGCGGTCACTCCTTACTTTAGGGTATCAACCTGAGTACATATTGCTAAGTTCTCGCGAACTCGGACTCTAGACTGGAACTAGTGGGCTGGAACTTGACCAGAATCGGATTAGTGTGTAAAACTAAATCTTACGTATATTAAGCTTAGTGGTTGGTACAACTCGAGGATCATAGGTCTTTATTTACGCATATACTTACTTACTGGTCTTACTTATGTGGATTAATCCACCGCTAGGTAATGACTACGAACTTTTCCGCTCGCTACGCTACTTGACTTGAACTTAATTTTGGAACTTACTTGAACTTATTTTGAACTCCCTTTGAACTTACTTGAACTTATTTTGAACTCCCTTTGAACTTACTTGAACTTATTTTGAACTCCCTTGAACTTATTTGATCTTGAACTTATTTGGACTTGAACCTATCTTGAATTTTAAATTATTCTTGAATTTTAAGCACTTAAAATTATTTGAACTATTCTTGAATTTTAAGCACTTGAACTCATTTTGAACTTCTTTGACTTCAAACGAATCTTGAACTTCTATGAATTTTGAACTTGTCTCGAACTCTTACGAACCTTTGATTGAAACCTTTATTCAACTTATAAACTGTAACTCACTCACTACGTTTTCGTAGTTGACACTTTATCTCATGTTTCAGGAACTAAGCGTAAGTTATGAAGTGCATTGCTCAGGCGGGTCAAGTCCTTTATGTGAAGTGTATCTTGGGAAGAAGACCTTATTTTGGGAATTTTTATTCAAAAACATTTTATTATGTATTATGGTCTTAACTTGAATCTTGGTTGTGACTTTAACTTTTGTACTTTTCAATTTAAATCTTAATGACTTGAACCGTTGATTTTCGTGTAACCCGTGAAATGATTCTTTGCTCTTCACATTCCGTGTTTCCGCTTTAGCGGGGTGTGACAAGCATAAATATAGTTTAGCTACTCATTATCGTGTTCAAAATAAAACTAATAATAAGAGAAAACATGCTGGAAAATAAAGTCTAAAAAAAGGGAAACAAGAAACAAACTAAAAACCGAAACGTGTCGTGACCGACGTTGAACGAAAACGAAACTCCTAGCTTGAAATCTTGCTTCTAAACTCGAACTCCAGCTCTAGACTTAATTAATGATGATTGAATTGGATGTTTTGTGTCACAACCCGCTAAAGCGGAAACACGGAAGTGTGAAGAGCAAAGATATCATCACACGAGTTATAATAAAAACATACGGTTTCAAGTCATTAAGAAATAAATAAGAGTTTACAATTTAAGGATAACCAAGTATTGAAAAGTACATCACGACATAACAAAATAAAATGTTTGATAAAATTCCCAAATAACATGTCCAAAATAGGTCTTCTCTCGATTCATGACTTCACGTGACATTTCATGACCCATCCAACCATTGCATTTCGTGACTTACACTTGATTTCCTGAAACAAGAGATAAAGTGTCAACTACAATAAAGTAGTGAGTGAGTTACAGTTTTCTAGTCCTCGACTAAAAAGTTTAGAGCTAAGTATATCTATACTTAGTAGTTTCTAAAAGTAGAATAAGGCTTAAAGAATAGTTCGAACCAAAAATAGTTGAATAAATGATAGATGCGGAGGTCGTATAACTCTATACGCGCATAAAAAGTAAACTATGATTGAATTCATGTATAACGACTACTTGGCATAATATAACTTAAGTGTTCACACTAAACCGATTAACCAACCGTGATGCCCCTTACCCCGACTACTACGGGGAGTCATTTCTGATCGAGTAATATGTACTTAAGCTGCCACCTAAGCAAGGAACGGTTATTTCCTAAGTATCGATACCCATAATTACTAAACGGCTTAACAAAGCTAATAGTGTGTGGTGAAAAATTAGGCACTGATGTTATTTTTAAACTAGTAGTAGTCACTTAGGGTAGTCATATTCCTCAAGAGTCATGGTAGTTATACGATCAATCAAAGTACATATGAGTGCCGAGAATGGCATTAAATGAGTTTAATATAGTTTTGAACCAAGAGCCGAATAAAGGTGGCGAACCATTAGTTTATCAAAAATGTTCAATGGAGTTCATGAAAGTTCATTTAAATCTCTTGTTTCCCCCAAAAGATAATTGAAAGCAGTAATTAAGTGGGGATATAACTCACGTGAAATGAGGCGGTGAAAAGATAGCTCGGATAGAGGTGAGTCGGTTCTAACGAAAATCCAGCAGAGCTTCCGCGCTAAATAAAGAATGTCCAAAATAACAAATCACTTTCCCGCTTTACAAACTGAATTCAAATATGTGAAATGAATCTAATGAACCACAAAGACTTACGCTAGAGCGAGAGAATGGTACTAGGAGTGTGCGTGGAGTGACCGGAATAGGAATCGGAATCGCGTGAACCTAAATTATACCGAATATGAAACTGTCAGATTCTGTTGTTGTAATATTTTATAAAAATAACATAAAAATCACATTCTGGAATACGAAGTCATAGGAACTGGATTCGTCTCAATCCGACAGTTTTTGAAGGAGTTAGAGTCGTTTACGTATTTAACGCGTTTTTAACCGTAAAAACAGTAAATAATAGTATATTAATTCCAAAAATTCCAGTAAAATCTGTAAAATCATATTTTGATAGGTTCTAGACTATACCCAATTTTTGTAAGCTAATAAATTCGTTTGGTATGTTTTCTCGAAATTCAAGATTAAATCAGATTAAATACTGTAAAAATCATAATAAATCGAAAAATAGGAGTTGGGTTCCCAATTTTTGACAGTAAGCTACATTTTACAGTTTATAGAAATGGTCAAAATTTCGTAATTTTTACATGCATGCAACAGATTCTGTCGATTTCTTCGGTTAGAGTCATAAATCGAAATCTTAAGTTGAAAAACATAACTTTTGTTTATTTTAATGAAAATCCCAGATTTTTCCATCTTATAAACTCCATTTTTACCAATAAAACTTGCATGCAATGGAGTTTTTGATATGTTATCATCATTTTATTTATAAAACATGTATAGGTTTGATGATTTATGTATAATCTTGAGTAAGTATGAAAAATAAGTTCAAGAACAAGATTTTTACCTTTTAAATGGTGAAATGATGGTGATGAAAGTATGAAAATATCCTTGAATTACTTAGATTATGCTTTTAGAGGGTTTGTTTTTGAAAGAATTATGTGTTTGTATGTGAGAATTGAGAGAGAGTATGAGGTTATGTGTGTGTTTGAGTTTGTGTAAATGAAAGGAACAAAGGGGGTAATACCCATGAACAAAATCTGGATTCAAGGAGTGTTTGACACTTGTTTTTACAAGTATTGGTCTATATGGTCGGTTTGGTATGAGTCACTAAGCACTAGCAACAACCAAAAATTTGAAATCTGGAACCCTCTTGCGCCGCAACCCTATCTCTTGCGCCGCAACCCAATCTCTTGCGCCGCAAGAGGCAGATTTTCAGATATTTTCGTTTTTGTTTAGTTTTCTTTGTTAAGTGTTTCGTTAGTTGAAAGTTTCCGGTTATTTTAGATAGGAACTTAGACAAGTTCACTAAGTATTTTCTTGGTATTAGGATTCATTTTGTGATTCCGATTCGATTCCGACGTACACGAGTTTACGAGACAAGTAACGACAAGGTTAATACAAAGTTAAGTTTAAAGGTAGAGAATGCGGTTTTCATCTGAACTAAGACGGTTGTCACATTTTGGGGTTGTATTTATAGGCAAAAACTAGATAGAGTTCGTATTCGAATAAAATTCCAAAACTTTAAAAATACAATAATGGGCCGTTGTTGTTGGTTATGCACGCATGTATGCTTTCCAAAAAAAGAAAACAAACTTCCCTAACGTAAAGTCCTCTCCACCTACTCAAATATTATTAAATATAATATTCTATTTCTTTCCATGTTGGTTTCCTTATTGAATACTTATTTGTTTCTTTTCTTTCTTTTGCAAATCCCACGTGCCAACCGCAAAGCATTAGCCATAATAATTCAATTCCAAAACAATTCCTTGCAAAGATTTACCAAGGCCCAACTCTTTCTCAAGCCCATACTCAAAAGTCTAGACAAATATTGACTTTTCTAATTTTTATGTCATTGAATTGCCGACTTGTAAACGGGATTATTTTCACCTTAACATTATATAATTTGAATCTTGATATTATCATTTATTTTCACTCGTTTAAACTCATTTTTTTTTTTTTTTTTTTTTCGATTCAAGATTCATTTTAATACTTGCTCAATGCGCCACATACACATCCAATGCGTCGCGGTACCTGAACATATCACCATTTCTCGTCTTTTGACCATTTTCATGCTTTTCCTTGGCCAAACATCCACTTTCTGATCATATTCAACCTGTCACTTGAATAAAACACTTTCACATAATTAAATGTAAAAATCCTATCCTATCCATCATGATTAAATACGAAAATGACCAAATATCGCATATAAATAAATATATAAATATGCGATATCAATACTATACATCTATCAAAAAATTAATGCCGTTTCTTCCGCATATATTGTCGTTTTTAGCAATATAATATTAATATAAACCATCTTAAAGAGTCATTAGGTCAACAATGTTAGGCTACATTTTTTATCTGTAATACTTTAAATACAATATTAAGCTAGACTTAAACAAAACACCACCATTACAGTGGTTAGGTCTTATGCTATTTAAATTGGAGGTAGGGAGTTCGATTCTTCCTAATATATATTTTTTTTTCCTTTGTTTTAGATTTTTTTATAATATTTATAATTTACCAAACTTATACCCTTTTTCTAACTTGATTTTTTTTCTTCCTTTTTTGTGTTTCCGTTTTTTCTTATTTTTAGATTTCTTTATCATATTTATTATTTACCAAACTTATAACATTTTTTTTAACTTATTTTTTTTCTTCCTTTTCTTTGTTAAGAAAAGACTTTTTTTTAGTTGTTTATTGTGTTTTAATATTATAATTATAAACTGATAGCTATTTTTCATTGTTCAAAGTTTTGTAGTAGATATATTTTCGTTTCTTTTTTTTTTTTCAAATGAGACTCTGCTGCAATAAGCGGTTATCCCCAGTGAATATTAGATTTTGGATATCTTTAAGTTGGTAATTTTGTTTTTTATTTCACATTATTGTTTTACAAAAATATATAAAAAAAAGAATATGTTTGATAAATAGATTTATCCATATTATGATGTATATTTCGATTGGAATCGACACAACTAAATAGATAGAAACTTAGGCCCGTAGCGAAGCACGGATCTTATAATACTTGTTTTAATAAAAACTCTAAATAAATAGTTAATATTATATTTTAAAATTCCATCGCAACACGTGAATAAGAGAAACTTGTTTTCGTCGATTTCGGTTTGTGGACAACCTTTATTTCTATTTTAAATATTAAACTTTATAGGCAATTGTTAAACTCCTTTGTTAGAAAAACATATACAACTAATCATATAAGGGCAAATGGCTTGTGTATGCTTCCAACTTGACACCGAATTCTATTGTGTACACCGAATTCACAAAAGTTCTATTGAGTACCATATGGTGACTAATTTATTCTTTTGAGGACACGTGGTGACCGTTTACCTACAAAAAGTCTACGTGTAACAAGTTAATGACTTTTTCGTCCACCTCAGCTTCCACGTAGGAGTACAGTAGTTGACCTATTATCCACCTCAGCTGCCATGCGTGATTACCTCTCTCACACACACACATCCTATTATCCACCTCAGCTGCCACGCGTGATTACCTCTCTCACACACACACATTTCACACATTTAACACACACACACACAATCAAAATTCCACCTTTAAACTAAAAATCTGCAATTTTCCATTCAAATAAGAACATAAAAAAATGAAATTAAGATAAAGAATTAAACTAGAGTAAATCATTCATGTTGATTACAAAGCAAAAATCATATAAGATTATGAAGCAGCAGAAATCCAAACTGGTGGAAAGCCCTCCTTATCTCAACGACCTCCTTATCGAGCTAATTATACCACCATCATACCAGCTAATTAGCAAAAATCCAAAAATCATACGACCTCCTTATCAGATTATGAAGCAGCAAAAATCAAAAATCATACCACCACCACCACCAGCAGAAATCCAATTTGCTTGTTTTCAACTTTGTGTTCGATTCATAATCAGATTATGAAGCAGCAGAAATCCAAAAATCAACGACCACCACCACCTCCGCCGCCATCATAACCACCACCACCTCCGCCGCCATCATAACCACCACCACCTCCGCCGCCATCATCATCACCACACAGATCCGTCATAACCACCACCACCTCCGCCGCCATCATAACCACCACCACCTCCGCCGCCATCATCATCACCTGTTCCTGTTGCGAAAGGAGCGAAACCTATCCCTGGTCGCCACCCGTTTGTTGGAACGCCTGAACCGTTGATGGGTTTGAGACAAAAAGGCGAAAAGATTGATCAAAAAGTAATCTTGAATTCGGTTTCAAAATCTTGTGTTCCGAGAAGAGGGTCTTGGGGAACAGGACAGAAAGGGGAAGATGGTCTTACTGTTTTGTGGATCACCGATGGTTTTGAAACCGTGTCCTTTGGATTTTGATCAATGTACGCCTGTGAAACTGAGGTCTTCGGTTAGGCTTAATATTCCTATGTCTTCACCGATGATTAGAGGGCGAGGAAATGAGAAAGATGGAAGCTTGATTAATTAATCATTTCTTGATAGATCTAGGAAGAAGAAGAAAAGGAGAGAGAGAGAGAGTAGAAAAAAAACTGGTCAAACATGGAATGCAAATGAAATGCCACGTAGACAAGTTAATATTAAAAAATTAGAAGGTAACCGGCTACTAAGGAAGAGGTTAAACGTGTCCTCAAAAGAATAAATTAGTCACCATATGGTACTCAATAGAACTTTTGAGAATCCGGTGTACACAATAGAATTCGGTGTCAAGTTGGAAGCATACACAAGCCATTTGCCCATCATATAATTACTCATACTTAGATTAAGTCCATAAACTTTTTGATTAGTAGGTCATGGATATCGCATATTTATATACATATTTATTGTCACACCACGCTAAAACGGAAACACAGGATGTGAAGAGCAATAGCATTCGATACACAAGTTTATAATTCCACACCAAGTTATATTAAAGAAAACATAACATCCAAGGTTTACAATTGTCTAAAACGAAGTTTACTGATGTGTATTTTATAACATAAAATTATTTAAAGTTTAGAAAAGGATTTTACCAAAGTAGATTAACACACAATACAGGCAGTGTACCTGATCGTACGCAAATATAGATTCAGTAAGTGCGGATCGAACTCAGGGAACGTGTATTTATATCCGTTATCTCAAATTATATAATTAAACTAAATAAAGCAAGTAAATATGGGGGGCGTTTTAGTTCTGTGAGAACATATTTCAGAAAACAAATAACTAAATTAAAGTAGCAATTTAATTAACTAAATGGAATTGCGGATGGAAAACTGTTTCGAAAAGACTTTGAGAATTAATCAGATATTAAAAAGCAGCGATTACTTGGAAGTACGTTTCACCTGGATCATGATTAATAAGAATATGTTTGATTGGTTTAACTGTGATTTCTATAATAACTAGATTTCCTGCTAGAGTTTTATCTAATCCTACAATTTTAGAGAAAGATCATATGACTAATCGTACATCAAGAGCTATCTTAGATTATCCACTCTAAATTGTGCTTTAATGTCACTATTATTTACAATTTAATCTGTCGACTACGAATTAACAAAAGTTTCAATTATTCAATTTTGATATAATTGTCATGTTCATTCAATTCATTAAATTACTAATATCTTAGCCTATCTCAATTAAGTCTCAAGCTACAATTATCTAATAAATCATATAATCGTAAATAACTGATAAACTTATAAGAACGCTAGTTATGTTATAGATCTATCAATCACGCTAAGTAGTAAATTTAATAACTTTGAATAAACATGTATCGCGATTAAACGTAAATAATAACGGAAAAACCAATTAGTTCAAACATAAACTTAATTAAACAAAGATCCAGGTTCAACAATCCAAGCAATCACTTAAGGAGTTTAGCTCATGTTGGATTGTGACAAATTAATAATAAAATTCTTAAAACAAAACATTGTATCAAGAAAATAATGAATAAAAGTTCAAACCAAAAGTAGCTAACTTCAAAGATGATTAAAGAGCTTAATCAAAGCTTCCAACGTGATATAATACTTCTAGGACTCTCCTTGCAGCTCTCCAGGTCGGATGTAGGGTGAAAATAATGAATAAGATGTTTTAAACTCGAACCCTAGAAGCCCTATTTATAGATATCTGAACCGCCCTATTTAGCCGGCGGCTGGCTGAATTCAGCCGGCGGCTGGAATACGCTGGTGGAAAAGTTGCTTCCGCGGCACGTTTAGGAACAAATGGTGAAATTTTAATCCAGCCGCCGGCTAAAATGATTCAGCCGCTGACTGTTTTCCAGTCTTCACTTTTCTTGCTCGTTTGTCTCCGTTTCAAGCCGTTTTTAGCTCCTTTTCGCTCCATTATCCAAATGTAACTCTAATCTGCAATTATAACTGAAAATATACCAGATCATCACAAAAGTTGCAGAAAACTAGAGTAAATATGAGAAATATGATTACTAAATATCGATTATTTTAAGCATATCAAATTCCCCACACTTGAATCTTACTTGTCCTCAAGTAAACTATCAGATTTAGAACAAAACAATCATCTTCAATAAAAATAAAATACCCAACGAATCAAGTAAATTACAAAAAAATTATTTACGAAGATGAATTTAACAATTACCAAGCCAAAATTTAAATGCATAACTAAACATCTCACGATTTGGGAAGTATAACACTCAATCACTCAAAAAGCTAATCTAAGTGTAATATATATGTGAAATCGCTCAAAGCTCAGTCATGACAAGTATTCTATCATAGGCTTGATAACGATACGCTTCTCCACCAATAGAGTCTAAGTAACTAGTTCAGAGGACTTATGGTCATATCAATGGGTGATGGGTAAAATAATGGAAAAATGTGATGAAAGTGAATTAATGTGAATGATATGAAACAAATAAATTCCAATTAGTCTACAAATCCAAATATTTTAGTCAAAAACCATATTACTTTCAAAACTCGATTGATTATCCCTAATGGCTCATTCTGATGAAACTCCCAAGACCAAACTTCGCCTTAATTCTTCAACGGTTCGATTGAGAATTTTATTTCTCGCAAATTTCGTTAAATCACTTCAACAATTATTGGTTACCTAGTACGGGCTTTAATAAATATATTTTTTCTGTTTTTTATTTTTTTTTATTTTATTAAAGACACCGCTCAAAAGGTCCATCAAAATCATGAATAACTCTTAAACTTATATCCACAAGTAACTTCTTTCGTGAACTTAAGTAACTTAAACAATTCCCTGCCATCATATATAACAATCCGTCTAATAATCAACCAAGTTAAGAAAGAGGAAAATTTTCAACAAAAATATCTGGATTAAACGACTTAGACATTTAGGCTCAATTTATGGAATATATATCTGGAAAGGTGAGAAAAGAAAAAGGTTTGGCGCAAATATGGTATCTAAACGTCAAAAACACTAACAACGAGTGTTCGATAGGTAGTGTGAGTCAAATAACCAGTGTAGCTACCGACTATAAGAAACGAATAGGCCAATCAACGGTTTAACAATCCTAATTCTTTTGCCTCTTTCCTAGTTACTAATAAGTAAACTTATGCTCATTCATAGCCTCGAAGCGTATACAGTGTCAAGTTCTAAAGTCTACAAGTCACCGGCACACTCATAAAAATTGAAGATAAAAGCATATAAAATGTATGCTATAATGGCTCAAATCCTCACAATTATGTAACGGGTAGGTGTGCCTAGTTATGCAACTAGTTAAAACTAATTACGAGAACATGTCAAAAAAATTTTAAATTTTCACACAAAATGTTCCTAAGGACAAATAGATTCTTTCCTAACCCCTTCCCCACACTTAAACAATACAATGTCCTCATTGTAAAAAAAATTCAGCGAATAAGTGTAAAAAGAAAAAGAGAAAGGAAAAAAGAACTCCCCCATTTAGATGTCGAATGCTGTGAAAGGAGATAGCAGTGGAAAGAATGTATGGATGTAAAAGCATAACGTCCTCAAAAAATCTGCATAGCTCTCCATTGAAAATTTGAATTTTCGGCATTACTTCCACTAAAATCGGAGATATTCTAAAATGGGAAAAACACATGCACACATATTAAGTACCACAAATAAATAATAAAAAGTACATAATCATACCATAATACAAAAATTCAAACAATAATCCATACGAGAAAATAAAATAAAAATAGTCTCAAATACACAAACATAACACCCAAATCATCACATGTCTGGCCACTGTCCCGTCCAAGATTCCCTCTGCCGCTCCTGAGTGGCTCTCTGCTCCTCCTCTTCCTTCTGGCGCTGAGCCTCGGTAGGAGGATGGTAGTGCTGAGCGGACCACATATAATGGCGATCATCAAAGGTCGAGGAGGATGGCTGATCCTGGTCCATAGGAGTGGTACTGCCAAAAGAATGATAGGATCCGTCGTATGCCTGATAGCTAATACCCGCACGCTGGTGGTACTGGTACAACACCTCATCCTGATAACGGTTCCTGCTGTCAAACTCCGTCTGCAAATATCCGACCTGGTTGCTGACCTGGCTAATGTTGGAGTTGAGATCGTAGTAACGATCCTCCATGCGGTCAGCGAATGAGTCGAACCGAGATGACATCTGTCCCATACTCGATGTCAATGCAGCGATCTGAGCTGTCAAATCCAACTCCTGAACTGGCGGAACATCCTCATCATCTGACTCCTCAATAACCCGGCTACTGCTCGCTCCATCCACCCGTTTAATCTCAGCCCAACTGTAGGTCACATGGCCCCCTGGAGCTACAAACCTAATCACTATACCAGCCGACTTAAACCATGCTGCACCCAAAAGACGCATCTCTGGTGTCAAAGTGGTACAACTGTCAAACCCTGCTCCACGGAATCTCAAGCGTTTACCAATAGCAGAAACAAAATGACCTCCCCTAATCACACTTCCGGGTCGTGCGCCCTTCAGTATGTTAGTCATCCATCGGGCTAAAACATAGGGAACATTGACGGGCCGCTTTTGCACAATGCAGCCTAACCAAAATAACTCCTCCTTGTGGCATTTCTCAATGCCCGACTTGCGGCCAATAACAAATAAACAAACCATAGCAAAGATAGCTCGAACCTTAGGGTCTCGAATCTGTGTGTAAGATGGTGCACGTGCGGTGGTGAAGACTCCATTAGCTATAGTGGGCCATATGGCTGCGTTCTCTCTATAATCGGGATTATTAATCCCGGAAGCCATGAAGTCCTCAAAATCGGGATGTGCCAAATCAGACTCGTCAAATAAGCCGAGAGCTTCCCCAAACTCTGTCAGTGTCATCTTCCTAACCTCTCCCCCTAATAGAAACTGCACGGTTTTGTGGGTTGGATCGGGGTCGGCGTGGTTGAAGGTGAAGGAGCTATAGAACTCGTAGGTGGCCTCAATGTAAATTGGTTCGTTAATTGAGAATAGCCTGTCCCAAGCCTTACAGATAAATGTCCCATGGATAACCTCTAACATCTCCTCAATCTCAGCAGCTCCCGATTGAAAATGTGTATCGTGTGGGATAACCTCGTTCAAGAAAGTCCAATCAATACCGTTAGGGGCATAAACTGGGTACTGCTGCATGTTGACCAATTTGGCCTGGATTTCTTCCCGTCTTTGTTGATTAATTCTTTGCCTAACTGCAACTTGGAGGTAAGGGTGATTAATGTCATACAGGGGAACGTGAGGTGGGACTTCTTGCTGGACATTTTCATCGGCCATAATCTGCATCAAACAAGTCAGAACAACCATATTAGTAAGATAAAACAGCTCGAAAAAATAGAAAGTCGCAAAAACAAGTCGAAACAAAAAGCAATAAAATTTCAGACAGCAATATTTAGCCGCCGGCTGGAAGGGAACCGCCGGCTGGCCAGAATCAGCCGCCGGCTAAATGCCCAGGTGCTGTCTATTTTTGCTGTTATCTGTTCGAGTTGTTGTTTAAGGACCCCTATCAAAAATAACATGCAAGCCACGAAATTGCACACATAAATCTCGCTGAATCTGTTAAACCACATCCTTAATCTATAATCCCAATTCACATGTTAACAACTAAATCCTACAAAGAATTCAATTATCAACCCACATTACACTTAAACCTTCAATTTCTTTTCGTCAATTAGAACATGGAAATTCGACTTTAAAACTCAATAGAACTAATAATCAGTAGCATATGGTAAGACCTACTAACAAATTGAATTAATACCAAGTTACAAATTCCTAGCAAAAACCCCAATTTTTCAACAATCTCTAGACAAAATTAAATCATGGAAATCGCAAATTGAACTAGGCCTAAGCATACAAATCATCTAAGGAGTGAATCCTAGCAATTAATTGTAAAATTAAGCACTAACAATCTCGGATTTGAAAAACCCCCAATTTGTGTTCTTCATGAAAAATCAAAGAAAAAACAATAAAGAGGAGTGAATAATTCATACCTTGGTTTTTGAATTAGAAAATGAAATGAAAGAATTGAAGAAAATCGACGAAATAGATGGTGTTTGAAGGTCAGCCGCCGGTTAGGTTGGAAAATAAGTGTGTGTGTGTGATTTGTGAGAGATAAACGAGTATATATATTTTTTTTAAAACCTGATGTTTCAGCCGGCGGCTGGAAATTTTAGCCGCCGTCTGGCTTTTAGCCGTCGGCCAAATATATTCAGCCGCCGGCCAAATTTTTCTGTTCCAAAAAAAATTGTTTTTTCGTTCGGTGGTTTAACACGATCTAACCTGGTTTCCGACATGTTTAGCAGCTCTCATATGATGAACTAAGTGAACCTGAAACAAAAAATCAAAGATTAAAAGAGAAAAACACGTAGTGTACATATATTTTTGGTTTTTTGTTGTTTTCTAATTTTTTTTATATTTTTTAAATTTTTCTGAACAAAATAAAATAAAGGGAAAAGAAGCGGGTTGTCTCCCGTAAGCGCTATTTGTTTAGTGAAGAGTCGTTAAACTCGACTCAAACCACGTTTGTTAACCGTCACGTTCATGGAGATCGAGCTCCTCGTCGTCTCCAAATAAATCAAACTGGTTGTCACGTCCATCGGCATAATATTTCTTCAATCTATGCCCATTCACCTTAAAACTTTCGCCCTTTTCGTTGGCAATCTCCACTGTACCGTAAGGGAATACGTCTAGCACGATATACGGCCCCGACCACCTTGACCGTAATTTCCCCGGAAATAGCTTCAATCTGGAATTATAGAGTAGAACCATATCACCGTCGATGAAGTTCCTATCCGTCTTGATACGCTTATCGTGCCATTTTTTCGTCCGTTCCTTGTAAAATACCGAGTTCTCATAAGCGTTCATGCGCAACTCGTCCAATTCCTGTATCTAGTGGAACCTGTTCTTCCCTGCAGGTATCATTTCCATATTTGCAGCCTTCAAAGCCCAATAGGCCTTGTGCTCAATTTCAATGGGTAAGTGACATGCTTTACCATAAATTAAACGATAAGGAGTACAACCAATAGGAGTTTTAAATGCAGTCCTATGCGCCCAAAGAGCATCGTCTAACTTATCGGACCAATCCTTACGATTTGCACCGACCGACTTTTCCAAAATGAGCTTCAAGCCTCGGTTAGTAACCTCGACTTGTCCGCTTGTTTGGGGGTGATAAGCTGTTGAAAACTTATGGTTAACACCATATCGTTTCAACACCTTCTCAAGTTGGGCGTTACAAAAATGTGTACCTCTATCACTGATTAAAGCTTTAGGGGTACCAAACCGGGAAAATAATTGTTTCAAAAAATTGACGACGACTCGCGCATCATTGGTGGGTAAAGCTTTCGCTTCGGCCCACTTTGATACGTAGTCGACGGCTACTAAAATATATTTATTTCCCCGACTTGAAGGAAAGGGTCCCATAAAATCAATACCCCAGACATCGAAAATTTCACATACCTGGATGCCCGTTTGTGGCATCTCATCGCGCGAAGAAATATTACCGGTCCGTTGACAAGCGTCACATTTCTTCACAAACTCGTGAGCATCCTAGTACACTGATGGCCAATAGAACCCGACATCAAAAACACGTTTGGCTGTGAAGTTTGCAGCATGATGTCCTCCTACAGGTCCCGAATGGCAATGGCGTAAAATCTTGTCCTTTTCTTCACCAGCAACACATCTCCGAATTACCCCATCTGCACAAGCACGAAACAAAAACGGGTCTTCCCAAAAATAATGTTTCAAATCAGCGAAGAATCGCTTCTTTTGCTGATAAGTTTTATTCGTGGGAAGGGTTTTCGCAACCAAGTAATTAGCAATATCAGCAAACCAAGGTACCTCGTCACTTACTTTAACCGTCATTAGAGCTTCATCGGGGAAAGTGTCCCGTATCACTGACTCATCCAACTTTCCAATTCCGGGTTTTCCAACCTAGACAAATGATCCGCCGCCAAGTTCTCCGCTCCTTTCTTGTCCTGAATTTCAATATCAAATTCCTGCAAAAGTAAAATCCAGCGGAGTAATCGTGGTATGGCATCCTTTTTGCTAAAAAGAAATTTCAAAGCAGAATGGTCAGTAAATACAATAGTTTTAGACATGATTAAATAAGATCTAAATTTATCAAAAGCAAAAACAACAGCGAGCAATTCTTTTTCAGTGGTGGTGTAATTTTCCTGCGCATCTGTAAGGGTTTTGCTTGCGTAATCCGTTGTCCTAAAACTGCTCCGACCGCGTAATCGCTCGCATCACACATTAGCTCGAACGGTAAATCCCAATTGGGACTAGTCATAATCGGTGCTGAAATCAGTCTTTCTTTCAAAATGTTAAAAGCAGTTAAACAAGATGAAGAAAAATTAAATGTACAATCTTTTTCTAGAAGTTGATTCATAGGTCGCGCAATGTTAGAAAAATCTTTGATGAAACGTCTATAAAAACCTGCGTGACCTAGAAAACTCCTTACCGACTTGACATTCGTTGGTAGGGGTAATTTCGAAATAGCTTCAATTTTGGATTGATCCACCTCGATCCCCGCACTTGAGATTTTGTGTCCTAGAACAATTCCTTCGCGGACCATGAAATGACACTTCTCCGAGTTAAGCACCAAATTGGATTGTTCACACCTTGCCAGCATCTTCTCCAAGTGTTCCAAGCACGAATCAAACGAATCTCCAAAGACCGAAAAGTCATCCATAAAGATCTCCATAAATTGCTCCACCATATCGTGAAAGATTGCCATCATACACCGCTGAAAGGTAGCAGGTGCATTGCACAGACCGAATGGCATTCTTCGATAGGCAAACGTGCCAAAGGGACACGTGAAGGTGGTCTTGTCTTGATCTTCCGGCTCAATGGGAATCTGGAAGTAACCTGAAAAACCATCTAGGAAACAATAAAAGGCTTTCCCGGCTAACCGTTCAAGCATTTGATCAACAAATGGTAAAGGGAAATGATCTTTGCGGGTGACGTCATTTAACTTTCGGTAGTCAATGCAGACACGCCACCCTGTTACCGTTCGTGTAGGAATCAGCTCATTCTTCTCGTTGGCAACGACTGTCATACCTCCCTTTTTCGGAACCACATGCACCGGACTCACCCATGGACTGTCATAAATAGGGTATATGAGTCCCGAATCCAGCAACTTGATGATTTCCTTCCTCACAACATCCTTCACTTTCGGGTTTAAACGTCGAAGCGGTTGAACGACCGGCTTGAAGTCTGTCTCCATTAGAATTTTGTGCGTACAAAATGATGGATTAATCCCCCGAATGTCAGTGATCTTCCATGCAAGAGCTTGCTTATGAGCTTTAAGTACCTGCAACAAACGATCTTTCTCCCCACAAGATAAGTTAGAAGAAATAATAACGGGTAAGTCACTTGTACCTTGCAAATATGCATAATCCAGATGGGACGGAAGTGGTTTCAACTCCAGTTTGGGTGGTTCTTCAATCGATGTTTTAATCTCCATTATCTCAGCTCGTGAACATGGAACACCGTGAACCGAAATCCCAGAACTGGGCAATCCAGCCGCTGTCTGGGCACTCCCAGCCGCCGGTTGGCCTTTCAGCCGCCGGCTGGCTTTAGACAGCCGCCGGCTGGATTTAACTGGTGGTTTTTCTTCGTTTGTTTCCTGACTGTCGGTGGTCAATGTAGACTTGACTTCCTCCAAAAGCATATCAAACTCAGCTAACTCTTTTGCAGAGTCAAAATCTCCACTCCAGCCTTCATTAATGAACGAATCAGTTTGATCATCCTCCAGTAACATCTGCACAAACTCATCATCGGAAATGTCATAGGCATTTAAATAATAACAAGTATCATCCACTACAGAAGGATATTCCATTGAATCATTAACATTAAAAACAACTTTCTCGTCTCCTACTTGCATGGTGATTCTACGGTTAAAAACATCAATTAAGGAGTGAGAGGTGGCTAAAAATGGACGTCCTAGAATAATCGGTACTCTAGGGTCCTCTACCATATCAAGAATCACAAAATCACAAGGGAACACAAATTTGTCAACTTTAACAAGAACATTTTCAACAACTCCCCTAGGATATTGAACAGAGCGGTCAGCTAATTCAATGCACATACGAATAGGTCTGGGTTCTCCTAAACCTAATCTAGCATACATGGAATATGGCATCAAAGAAATACTTGCTCCTAGATCAGCTAATGCATTGTTCACAGTTAAATTGCCAATTAAACAAGGAATAGAAATAGCGCCTGGATCGCTTAATTTCGGAGGTAACTTGTTTTGCATCAATGCGGAACAGCGGGCATTCATGGTGACCTTGGAAGCGTCTTCTAGCTTACTCTTATTCGTCACAAGATCCTTCAAATATTTCGCATACTTTGGCATTTGAGCAATCGCCTCAATAAACGGAATATTAATGTGAAGCTGTTTCATGTTCTCCAGAAATTTGTGGTAAGTGACATTGTCTTTGTCCTTCTTCAGAGCAGAAGGGTATGGAACAGAAGGTGTGAAGTCCTTAACCACCGGTGTGGTTTTCGGCTTCGTAGTAGCAACCTGTGGAGTTTTCTTCGAGACCAGTGGTTCAGCCGCCGGCTGAGTAGATTTGGCCGCCGGTTGGAGTCCAGCCGCCGGCTGGTCTTCAGCAGCCGCCGGTTGAAATGCAGCAGTAGCAGAATTTATCGGTTTATCTGCGTTCTCGTGTCCGTCTTCTTTGTCAACCTGTTCAAAATTAAAAGGAACTTTGTTAGTAACACCTGTAAAAGAAGAATTGAGAGTTTTACCACTTCGGGTGGTAACTGCTTTGACGTGATCTCGAGGATTTGTTTTCGTAAAGCTCGGTAGCTGTCCTGGAAATCTTTCTTGTACTACTTTCGCTAGTTGTCCCATAGTGCCTTCGAGTTGCTTAATTGAAGCGCTTTGATTACGGATGATGGAATCAGTGTCATCCATTCGCTTGATCGTGGTTTGCATAAACTGAATGTTTGTTGTCATGAGTTGTTTCATCAGTTCATGTAAATCGTCTTTAGGTGGAAACGGTCCTTTAGGAGTCTCTTTAGCATAGAACCCCGGTGGTCCTTGCCGATATGGTTTCTGCCCACTTGAATTTCCCTGATTGTTGTTGTAGGAATTTCCCTGATTGTTGTTGTAGGGCTTGCGATAACCATTGTTGTCTCCTCCTTGGCGATAGTTGTTGTTATTCCTCTCTCCTCCTTGGTAATCTCCATACATTACCTCTTCAGTGGCTTCTTCCTCATCCTTCCTAGGGCAATCCTTTGTCAGATGGTATCCGTTGCAAATGTTGCAACCGACTTGAATAGCATGAACTTTTTCATTGACGCGCTTGATGTCTCTTCCCATACTATCCAGCTTGTTAGTTATAGCAGCGAGACCGTCGCTGTTATCAGCCATTTTCCTTCTTCCCTTACCACCGTCTTCCCATAGCTTGGAGTGCTTAGCATGTCCTTCGATAGCAGCCCAAGCATCAGCTGGAATTTTGCGTGGAATTTTTCCTTCAGAGTCTAACTCGTTACGAGTTTGACGATCAACCCCCTTGTAAAATGTCTTGATAACCTGTTGATTGTTGAGATCATGCTGGGGACATTTGTGTAACATATCTTTGTAACGCTCCCATGCTTGATAAAGTGACTCATCAACGTCTTGTGTGAAGTTCCTGATGTCATCAATCATTTTAGAGGTTTTTGAAGGGGGACAGTAGTTCTTCAAAAACTTGGCCCTCAGATCGGCCCAAGTAGTGATTGAATTGGCCGGTTCGTTCCCAATCCACCGTTTTGCGTTTCCTTTGAGTGTCATCGGAAACACTCGCAACATGACAGTCTCCTTCGTTACACCAGGAATAGTGTATGCATCAGCAATCTCGACGATTTTCTCCACATGAACATTAGCATCTTCATTCTCGTCTCCATTAAAAGGGTTCTCTCTAAGTTCTTTGAGAAATTGGCCCTTAAGCTGGAAGTCGGCTCCTCGAGTGATAGCTGGGTTGGGAATGTCTGTTGCAACATTCGGGGTAAGAGCATAGTACTCCTCCGAGGTGATCTCATTAATGTTAACTGCCATTTCGTGTTCTGATTCTTCGGATGAATCGGAATCTGTTACGGTGACTGGTGAATTTGGAACTGGTTTCTCTTCCTCTTGATCAGATAACGGTTTGTATTCCTCTTCAGAAGATGGCATAAACTCAGATTCGTAACCTTCGTTTTGGTGGATTTTAAAACTGGTGATGGGTTGAGCTCTTGGGGAAAACAATCTGCGTCGAATGCGAAAAGCTTTCTCCGGATCTTCGAAAGGTTCTACAAGATTTGGATTTGAACTCCGGGTCATGCAAAACCTATAAGAACAGAAGAAAATATTTCAGTAGCCCATGATAACTGAAAATTAAACAAACCGAAATATTAAAACTACAATTAAACGAAAAATAAACAAACAGCTGCTAATCAGCCGGCGGCTGGGTATATTCAGCCGGCGGCTAGTAATCAGCCGGCGGCTGTTTTACTTCAGCCGGCGGTTAAAAAGTACTGTGTGTAATTTTCCTGAAAAATTGTAACCTCAAAAATCCGATTAGTCCAATTAACAATTATCACGAAATTCAAAATAAATGCAACTTCCAGAAAGATAAATCTTTCCAAAAGGATCGAATAATTACAAATTCAAAATTACGAATAAAAATAGCTACCGTTCCCCGGCAGCGGCGCCAAAAACTTGATGTGTATTTTATAACATAAAATTATTTAAAGTTTAGAAAAGGATTTTACCAAAGTAGATTAACACACAATACAGGCAGTGTACCTGATCGTACGCAAATATAGATTCAGTAAGTCCGGATCGAACTCAGGGAACGTGTATTTATATCCGTTATCTCAAATTATATAATTAAACTAAATAAAGCAAGTAAATATGGGGGGGCGTTTTAGTTCTGTGAGAACATATTTCAGAAAACAAATAACTAAATTAAAATAGCAATTTAATTAACTAAATGGAATTGCGGATGGAAAACTGTTTCGAAAAGACTTTGAGAATTAATCACATATTAAAAAGCAGCGATTACTTGGAAGTGCGTTTCACCTGGATCATGATTAATAAGAATATGTTTGATTGGTTTAACTGTGATTTCTATAATAACTAGATTTCCTGCTAGAGTTATCTAATCCTACAATTTTAGAGAAAGATCATACGACTAATCGTACATCAAGAGCTATCTTAGATTATCCACTCTAAATTGTGCTTTAATGTCACTATTATTTACAATTTAATCTGTCGACTACGAATTAACAAAAGTCTCAATTATTCAATTTTGATATAATTGTCATGTTCATTTAATTCATTAAATTACTAATATCTTAGCATATCTCAATTAAGTCTCAAGCTACAATTATCTAATAAATCATATAATCGTAAATAACTGATAAACTTATAAGAACGCTAGTTATGTTATAGATCTATCAATCACGCTAAGTAGTAAATTTAATAACTTTGAATAAACATGGATCGCGATTAAACGTAAATAATAACGGAAAAACCAATTAGTTCAAACATAAACTTAATTAAACAAAGATCCAGGTTCAACAATCCAAGCAATCACTTAAGGAGTTTAGCTCATGTTGGATTGTGACAAATTAACAATAGAATTCTTAAAACAAAACATTGTATCAAGAAAATAATGAATAAAAGTTCAAACCAAAAGTAGCTAACTTCAAAGATGATTAAAGAGCTTAATCAAAGCTTAATCAAACCAAAAGTAGCTAACTTCAAAGATGATTAAAGAGCTTAACCAAATGTAGCTAACTTCAAAGGTGATATAATACTTCTAGGACTCTCCTTGCAGCTCTCCAGGTCGGATGTAGGGTGAAAATAATGAATAAGATGTTTTAAACTCGAACCCTAGAAGCCCTATTTATAGATATCTGAACCGCCCTATTTAGCCGGCGGCTGGCTGAATTCAGCCGGCGGCTGGCTGAATTCAGCCGGCGGCTGGAATACGCGGGTGGAAAAGTTGCTTCCGCGGCACGTTTAGGAACAAATGGTGAAATTTTAATCCAGCCGCCGGCTAAAATGATTCAGCCGCCGGCTGTTTTCCAGTCTTCACTTTTCTTGCTCGTTTGTCTCCGTTTCAAGCCGTTTTTAGCTCCTTTTCGCTCCATTATCCAAATGTAACTCTAATCTGCAATTATAACTGAAAATATACCAGATCATAACAAAAGTTGCAGAAAACTAGAGTAAATATGAGAAATATGATTACTAAATATCGATTATTTTAAGCATATCATTTACATATCCGAAATACAAAATAGGTGTGCATAGCCAAACCACCCGAACCCTTTCCCATTCTTGAAGTCATTCGCCCCAAAAGCATAAAGTCATCAGCTAGCTTACTCGTTAGCTGAAAATACGAGTCAAGTGTTAACTACGGGAGACGTAGTTAGTGAGATACAAGTTTAAGTAAAAGCATACAAGTTTCGACGCACAAAAGTGGCGTAAAGTATAGTTTTCAAATAGTGTCGCATAACCAAGCATAAAGTATTAGTACCAAATTAGTTACCACAAAACATGTGTAAAGTATAACATTTGCGTTTGTAGGCATTGAACACATAGCGCGACTATGTGACAATCCTAAGTATTGCCCAATGATCGTTGCTAAGCCTATAGCCTACCCTATTAGAATTATGCACCATCGTTATAAGGCGTTGTGGTGAGGGTCAATTTACCCTAATAGGGCTATCCATATCTACTAACGGTCCTTTCCAAAGGGATTAATAGCAACTAATGTCCTTGGTCGTGCCGGGAGTTTTAATGGTTTCTCACGTCCATGTTGTACAAAGTCTGCAACATGACGATCGATTGTTTTAGTCATTGGCAAAATAGTTTTCGTATCCTCGACATTGTTGGCAAAACCCTCAACAATGCCGGCAAAATAGTCATTCGTTTTCGTATTCAAAATATCAAAGCATTTCATAATAGCATTCAAAATATACAAGTGTTTTCGTAATAGCATTCAAGTATCAAACCGTTTTCGTTTAGCATTCAAGTATCAAAGCGTTTTCAGCTTAAATAATAGTTAAGCCTAAGACTCGCATTTCACCCCAAAAAGTATTAAAAGCGTTTAAAAGAGTAGGGGTTTGTAACTCACTAGTTGCGAAGATAATCGTAAGCGGGAACGGTCGGAAAGTGTGCCGGGAATCACCGAAAGCCTAATAATACCAAGTTTTGTTCAAGTGTTATTATGTTATTGTATAATATAATAAATAATCTTTAGTTAAACTTTGTGTCAAGGTTCAATTGTCCATTTGTCGCCCGAAACGGTTATCGTTGTGTTTTAGTCCAAAAGTCCAAAGTTAACGTTTTTATTATTATGATACATAGATTTTGGTCGCTGAAGTGGTTTGGATTTCCTGACGAAATTTGGGCAGCGCTTCCGCGCCCAAATTTCATGTCCAAAATCCAAAGTCACTTTCAAGCTCACAATTGCATATATCATGTAATCAAATCAAACGAGTTCATTTTAGTCTAAATAGTCCAATACAAGTTACCAATGTGTTTATTTTTACCAAACTCAATAATATATATTAAGTCTTGAAAAAGTCAGCGTGTACACAAGCTTAAAACGGCCAAAAAGACAACTTTTCGGAAAAAGCAGCAGGGTGTGCGTCGTCCTGGACCTCAGGAACGACGCACAAGGCACAAAACGTCCCGCTGCGTCGTCCTGGTCTCCAGGGACGGCGCACAGGTCGCTGTTTTCTGTTTTTCTTGCAAAAATCGACTTGTTAACCATAGATTCCGACATGCAATCGGTTTAAACTTCATAATATGTTATTTTAACAGCTTATACATAACTTTCATCCATAAAGTCGTAGATCTAAGTATTATTTTGATAAAAACCCGTTTTTGTATGAAATGTGTTATGAAACTTTGTAAAAACTTATTTTTGTGCCATGGATCATCCATGCAAGTACTTATTTATGTAAAGACAGTAAAATACAAGAAATCTACCGGTAGAAAGTGCTTGGATGATGGTCTAGCCGGATTTAGAGCTCCAAAAGTGTAGAAAACGTTTTGAAATTGAAATAAACTTGATTCCCTTGCTTCCTCTTGATGTTAAACGTTTTTAGATGGAGTTTTTATTGGGTTTTAGTGGCTGTAAATGGAGGAGGATGAAGGAGATTTGAGAGAGTTTGTTGTGTGTGTGTTTTGAGTGTGTGTTTGTGCTTAAGAAAATGAAAGAAATAAAAGAAAATGATAGAAAGAGTGTTAGAGAGGTTTGAGTCTGCCAAAAACAGTAATTGATGGATAAAAACCGTGTTTGATTGGTATAGGAGTTGTAGAAATCGAGACATGCAGAAAATCAAATAATTTTGCGAATCTGGTCCTTCCAGGACGGCGCACAAGGCCTTTGTGCGGCGTCATGGACCAATTTTGTAAACATTTTTGAGTTTTGGCTGTTTTTGTATTATTGTTTCGTTGGACCTTTTCGTTAACTAAAGTTCTTTAATATGATACGTTATGAACTTAGGAAAGTTCATTAAGTGTTTTCTTGGTATTAGGACTTATATAAATTGATTCCGGAGTTGATTTACGATTCCGATCCCGATCCGCGCTTAAAGGTTTAAGTGACGTAAGCTTACGTTTAAGAGTTTTGAGTGAGTTACATCGAGCTTAGCTTAAGAGTTATGTCTACGTAACCACATAGCACATAAAGTTAGATATATCGGGCATCAAATATAACACTTAGAAGTTATAAGTTAGCGTTCTCGACCTTCGTTTAGACGGTTGACACATTTATATGTGATATTCAGTCGATTTTTATATTAAATATGATGAATATGATAGGTTTTTGCATTTAATCGTGTGAAAAGATGTTTTATTCAGATGACAGATTGATATGATCGGGAAGTGGAAGATTGGTCGAGAAACGTAAGTGAAAGGACGGAAAATAAGTTAAATGGTGAAACTGGTCAAGACTGCGACATTTAACGGAAAGTTAACATTTCATCCATAATATGGATCATGCGCATAACAATTTTAATATATAAGATTATCGGTGTAATAAAAACATTATAGAGATAATTAGTGAAATTTCGGTAAACCTCAAGGACCACTCATATAATTATCTCAATTATTAAAACAACACACTTCCAAAATGTTATTTTATTTTTAAAAAGTTATATTTATCTTCTTAGCAATCAATTGAAAACAAAAAACCTCATACGTTAATTCTTCATCAAAAATAGCATTTAAGGAGAGATAATACATTTTGTACTTTTCAATACATATGATACAAACATCCGGTGCATTAGAGTATAGGGAGTGCTAACCTTGGTTGTGGATGGTTAATAATGTTACGTCATCAAAAACAACCCACAACCATAGTTATAAAATTTTGGTGAAGTAATAATTTAATTGAAGGTTGGTTGTCGAACTATTTTTCTTCTTTTTTATAAACATATGACCATTGGAATTAAATGAAAATAAAATAGCACAACACCTTGTTAAAATCATGACAATCTCACAAGGCCACAACAATGCTCACAACGAGCCTGATGGAGTAATAACGAGTGTGGTGGATCGTTTTAGGTGGAGAACGAACTCCACAACAAGTTAGTTCTTAGAGCACCCGGAGTGGGCTCGTTGTGGAGCTAACAACGAGCGTTGTGCTCGTTATGACACCGCCTTCCTTCGTTGTGGGGTCGTTGTGGAGCGAGCGTTGTCTCCACAACGGCTCGTTGCGAGATTTTTCTTTTTTTTTTCTTTTTTTTTACTTTAATATTAATTAATTTTTTTTTTTTTTTTTTTTTTTTTCCAAATTTCACCTATAAATACAACCCCATTTTAACCAAAAAAATCACACCTTCTTTCAACAATCTTATTCTTAATCCAATTCAAAAAGATTACGAAGACGCTTTGCGGGCTCATCGCGACACACTTGAAAAAGATTACGAAGACAAAAAAGCAAACCGCGGAAAAAAAGGCGCAAACCCTCCAGACTCAAGAACAAGCGGCTATCCGACAAGAAGAAGCGGCTTACTCTAGTGCAAGAAGAGACGATATGATGTTTCTTCAACAAAGCACGGAGGGGATGCCGCCGGCACAAGCGGCTTGGGTCGAAGCGGAGAAAATAAAAATCCTAGAAAAATACGGGATGAATTAGTTTAGTTTTAATTTGTATTGTTTTAATTATTTGTTTTTGTTTTAATTATTTGTATTTTTTTATTTATCTTATTTAATGTTTTAATTATTAAGTTTTAATATTTTATATTCTTTTAATTATTTATTTATCTTTTATTTAATGTTTTAAGAAAAAAAAATAATAATAATAAAATAATCCCACAACCTCCACAACCTTCACAACCATCATTATCATACCACCCAACAATCTCACAATCCTTATTCTCACTGCCACGTCATCAGCTTTTTCCCCACAACCCACATTGTCACTCATTATCACTCCGGATGCTCTTATGATATTAGGTCTATTTATAGATCTACAAATATTTGTGCGTAATCATTTCTTAGAAATAAACTATTATTTTATTTATGAATCAAATAATTATGATTTCCCTTCAAATAATTACTTGTAAAAAAAGAAACTAGTAGGTGGGGTCAACAGCCAATCAGCAAAAACTCCTCCACACAAATCCGATTAGTCACTTCCCACACAAATGTCGTCGTCGTCGTCCGCCACCGTCTTCTCCGTCTCCGTGGCCGTCAAACCTCGCCAAACACCTATTCTCAATAAAAACATACTCTCAGTACCATCACCATTCTTGACCGGAAAACTCTCATTCCGATCACTCACTCACCGGAGTACCATCACTAAACCGACTTACAAACACCGCCGGAGATCTAACGTGTTCAGTGAATGGCAGGATTGCACGTACTTCTCTTCTATTTATATCCTTGTTCGTTTCCCAAACCTCGAAAGTATTATTTGAATTCATTGATTATGGATTTATATTTGTTTTGATTTGTAATTGTTGATTTATTTATGTAGGGTGAAAATGGAAATCGATGTGCCGATTTCGGTAGCTTATAATTGTTATCTTGACAGGGAAGCTATTCCTCGTTGGATGCCTTTTATTTCCTCTGTTAAGGTCTTGCCTATTAGATAGCTTTATCAAATACTTGCTAATTCGTCTTCGATCTTATACATACTTATAAACTCACTCGTAGAAATTCTACTACTAGCGTAGCTTCAACACGCGCATACTTCTTGCTTTAACATCTAGCATTCTAGCTTAAGTGGAATTACTTCATTTATCAAAGTTAAGTTATTAACTAAGTATATGTGTAAGCTTAGCGATTGTATATCGATGTGTATTCTCAGCTACAACCACGGCATATAGGTACACTTTGTTTGTAACATCAACTTTTTAATAGGATCACCATGTGCTATAGTTAATTTGTAGTTCTCGGAGACGTTGACTAGTGTTCAAGTACATAAAACCGAAACACCAATTTATAATCTTGGACATGGGAATAATTCCCATAAAAGTCTTAAGGGCCAAACTCCAAGAGGGAAATGATAAGTCTTAAGGGCCACAACCGTTGCAATAGGGTTTAATATCATTTCTAAACAGTCCAGACGTATTCAATACGCCAAAAATGACTTTTGCTTACACATTACCTAAAGTTTAACCCAAAAATGTAATGAAATTTGATTTAAACAATAATTTATCTCGACTTGTTGCTCAAATCCGTCTATTCCTTACTGACTATATCCATACTAAAAAAAGAAAAGAAGAGAACTTCAGACTAAGAAACCCCAAAATGTGACTTGATTTCATTTCTGGAATTTTCATTATATACTATACTGTGATCACATTCAAGTTATATACTAAGTATAACGTATTGTTTATTTTGTTGAAAAGTTAGACATCAGTTGAATTTAAATCAAAATACATTTTCATCATGCAGTACATATAGTTTTCCTCTTTTCTTTCTCTTTAAAAACTAGCAAATGTTTATGATACGTGATAAGTAGGAACATGGGATTCGGAGACAAAGTTCGGTAAATTCTTTCCTCTACTAAATTGCTTAGCAAGAAGGTTGTCGCTACTAACTCTATTTCAGTAGTTGACTGAAAGTGCTTTTTCTATCATCTAAAACTCTATATTTTTGACATGCCCTTTTTCACTGTTTTCAGATATTAGAAGATAAACCTGAATTATCACGGTGGACTCTAAAGTATTCAGCATTCGGGCGTGATCTTGAATTCTCTTGGCTTGCTCGTAATATGCAGGTAATGCACTCTACCCCTTTCTATCAAAACTATTTTCTCCATTATTAAATCATGATGTCACACGGTGTTGAATCTTGCAGCCAATTTTAAATCAAAAAATCCACTGGAGATCTTTAGAAGGTCTTCCCAACAGGTAAAACAGAAAATTTTCAAGTATAATAAGACATGCCTATTGCTTGATATCAAATTTTTAAATGCTCTTTTTTTAATAGAGGAGCTGTACGGTTTTTTCCCAAAGGTTCTTCATCGTGTTTAGTTGAAGTAAGTCTCTTTTGCGCAAATTATATTTGAATCATACTCTTACTTTTATAAGGCAGTAATGGAATTTTTATTTTACAGCTTACTGTTTCATATGAAGTACCTCAATTGTTGGCCCCTGTAGCAGCTGTAAGTAAAAAAATATTTCGCATTTATGATTTATTTGAGATTTCATGGAAAACCTAGATTTGAATCAGCGTTGTCTCGTTATATGATCGATTTGATCTAATAAAGTTTTATTTATGCGATCAGGCATTACAACCTTTCACTGAAAACTTGCTATCACGTGGCTTGGAACGGTTTGCAAATTTTGCCAGGACTTACCAGACAAATTCAGCCTGAGAGTTGTTACTCCATATCAGTATACAATAAGATCGAATTCGTTATCTATTATTATTCTCAGAATCTTGTAAAATCTTCATTATGTACATACAACAAAATTTCCTTGAATCCACATAATTCGACTAAACAATCATTTTCGTCTCATTTAATCTACAACAAACAGTTATTGAGAAAATTCTTGAACTTATACAACTCATCTGCGGGGAAATATGCAGCATTGTAACTTCCGTTTTGGTGTTGTATCTCTAAGATGCTCCATAGAACGAAAACAAACAACTACAACCGTAAGGTTATCATATGTATTACGACGTAAGGCCTCTTTAACAAGATCTTTAGCACACTGTTCAGGATCATCATGGCGTCGTAAACTACGACGCACAAAGCTGACAGCTTGTTGACTTGACATTACATCAAAAATCCCATCACATCCAATTATGAGGAACTCGTCTTCTTCGGTTAGGTTCGTCTGTCGAATTTCCGGATCTGATATTAATGGTGATGTAGACCCACGAGGCAACTTCATGTCCCAGTCTCCTAAAGATCGGGTTACAGAGATAACACCGTTAAGATACCCATCGTCAACAAACCCTCCAAGTTGTTCTACACGCCTTCGTTCTGAAGGATAAGTTGGTCTGTGGTCTTGTGACATGTTAATTGCCTCGCCTTTTCTACAAAGAACAGCTCGACAGTCTCCTGCATTAGCTACAACGAGAAGCCTGCACATATAAACAACATTAATGAATAAAATGTGCGTTACATAACAAGATGTTAACCACAACAATACGAAAATGCAAGCAGATGCTTATTTTCCTTCTTATTAGCTTATTTTCCTGTTTTAAGTCATAATGGGCTCATCATTCGACTATTACCTATTAATTACTTAAATAATCAGATTTCTTATCGCCCGATTCTGTGATCAATGATTATTTAGAAACATACCTTCCTAACAATAGAGCTGTCAATGCAGTAGTCCCGGAAGAAGGGCTGATACTTGTATCATCAGCCATAGCAGAATCCGCCAAAAGGTAAGCCTGTCGGAGAGAATCCTCAACCTCGTCTACTTGAAACATTTGCGGATTTTGAAGAAACAAACGTATTGCTTCATTTTTCATGTAAGCTGCAGCTTCAGATCCTCCATGACCATCAAACACCTACACCACCAATCATATATCATAATTCCGCCATCAAATATCTATAAACCAAAAATTATATATCACATACTCCGTAAAAGGCAGACGGAGTTGGAAGAGAGTTTCCCAAATACGTGGACAAGTCGTCTATCCTTATATGTTCATCTTCCATGAATCTTCTTGGCCCGATATCCGCGTAACTTCCAGATCGTATACTTGGAAAAGCTTGCATATCAACAGAATCCTGTTGTAAACATTTTATCAAGTCATGTCAAAAGAACATAACTAAAAGTGAGTAGTAAGATCTGTTTACGTATGAAACAGTAACTTACGAGGTGAGAAACGTCGGCGATTGCGGCGTTTTCCGCCATAACCTTGGCTGTTGCTGATTGAGAAACCATCTTCTTCACTAAAATAATCAAATGAAATTTTTTGCAGGATTTTGAAAGGTATGTTATATGTTATATAGTTATATATGCAGAGAAAAGTCGTTGGACACTGTTTCCATTTGTCAAACCACACAAACGCCGTCCGTTTCTTCCGTTATAACAAATTGAGTTCATTTTTTAAATAGTTTTGTAGTTTGTCGGGTATTATGAATTCGGTCCTTGTGGTTTATTTTTTCTTGATCTTGTTTTTGTGGTTCGTAATAATTACGGATCGAGACCACTAGCCCAAAAGTCCAATTAAACTCTCATGGACTAAATATGTAACTATTTGCAAACTACCTGAATCGAAATCATAACGGTTACAAATTTTCAAGGACGTTATCAATAACAATTACAAACCATAAAGAAATATTCTGAGAAAAACAAAATTTAAGAACTGAATTCATTATACCCGACAAACTATAGGGACCATTATGTAATTCACTCTCCCAAATATAGAGAATATGTTTGGCGTGTAACTTGCTTTTAGAAAAACGAGAAAATTGCATAATTAGTCCATAATATTTGTTCAAATTATAAGGTTCGTCCCTAAGATTTTTAAAGTAGATGAATCGTCTATGTGAGAACTTTTTGAGTGAATATCATATCTAACAAAAACGGATTATACAGTTAACTTTAATCGTTTCTGAACAAATGAGGAACAATTTATACAATTAACTCTAACGTTCTGTTCTTGAGTCTAAAATTAAAGGAAAATAAAGTAATGTAAAGAAAAAGAAATTAAAGTAATGGAAAATATTTATTTTACTTTACGATCACCCCAAATATGACGGGATTATTTTATTGAATAAAATGTATAAACTTTACCTTCTAATCATTTCATTTTATTTGCTTTCCTTCCTAAAAAAACTTGAGAACACGACAATTTATTTATTTCTCTTCTTTTACATTCATTTACTTTAAAAATAAAATTTGAAAACATAGTGTAACACTCTCATTTAAAGAAGAAGAAAAAAGGTATTCTTTTAAAAAAACCTCGAAAATAAAAGATATACGAAAATAGTTTTAGAAAAATAAAAGGCTCAAACTTTTTCGTATATTTATTTTAGCTACATGAATGAAATATACTCATTTATATGAATGAAATATACCTCACATGGATACGTTTCTTTTTCAATACCTAAAATACAAGATCTGATTCCTTACGTATCATTTTAATAGTTTAAATTTAAATGTTAGAGTTATTAAAGCGTTTCTTAAACAACTAAATCACAAAATACATTATTAATGGATCTCACGTATTTAAATATTACTTTATATAATACATAACAAATATTTATAATTTTCCTTTTCAAAAGACAACTACTAAATTAATACGTTGACTTATATACCATCGTGATATAGAAGAATAAAAAATATAAAATAAAACAACATGTAGAATATTTTCTAAAAAGGTTAATAACTAATTTAACTAAATTTAATAACATTAGTAAACAAGAGCAGTAGGTGCAAAAGTAAAATTATAGTATTAAAATTAAACTAATATTATACTACAACTATTAATTAAATCAATTTATTGAAAGGGTCGAAGTGACCCCTATTACTATACGTGACTCTGCCTCTTAAATAAGTGGCTCTCCCTCTTAAAACAAATAACATAGTAGAATCCACGCGATATAACAGTAATAATAAATTCAATAAAAAATAATTAGTTTAAACAATTGTTTACGTCATTTGATTTATTAAACTCATTTGGCCATAAATTGAAATTATTATGGTCATATATTAAGATATTGTTTAAACAAAGTCTAAAAAAATATATTTTGTCCTTTTGGATAGTCATTCAACCAATTTCGCTCAATTGGGCCATACTACACACACTTTTGTTTTAGGGTTCTCATAGATCCTCATTATATTACGTGAACGGTTGTTGATAGTTTCTAATTCTCATCGACTATGTTAACATTTTCTATATTATATCTATCAAAATTGTATTATGTTAATGGTTTATAGAAGATTTTAATTCGTTTTGTGAAGTATGTTATTTTTCGGATAACCTATCAATATTTCAATTTTGTCGACCATTATTAATACTGAAGTAGAAAAAATAATATTTTTTTCTAAATAATATTTTCTTTTTATGTGGTATTAGTTTATGTGAATTTTTCAAACATTTTAAATAAGTATACGTTTCTAATTAATCAAAAACTTATTTAAAGTTTTATTATATGATTTGCTAAATTTCTCATATTAATTAACACACAATTAAGTTTAATTTGTCTAAAATAAATCATATTCTTACATTTATTAACTAACAATTAAAATCTTTTTAATTTAAATTTTATATTTATTAAGAAATGGTATATTAGTAATTCAATTTTACTTAAATTTTCAACTTTCAAGTAAAAATTTAAAATGCTTTATAATCTAGTAAAGATTATAGAAAACGTGAGGGTATGTTTGGTATTTAAATGAGAGAGAGAAAATAATTTAATAATGTTTTTACGATTAGTTATGATAACAACAATCCTATAAGTTGTGGTTAAAATTTTATTACATATTTGTTAAGGAAAAGGAGATCCTGGAAATACATGGGGTTAGATTTAGTAATTTACAAGCAAATAAATCATGTCCAAATTATTATACACAACCATATGGGTTGGTTTTATCATTTACTTTTTACAATAAGTGAGTTTGAAAATTTTTAAGAAATTTTGGGTGGATACGAAAAGGGTATTGAAACTTGTATGAGATATCTCGGTTCGACAAAAAATATCCGAATAAAAAGACACGTCATTTTCGTATACCTAAAAGATAAAACTTCCATCCATTTACCAGTAATGTATAGCGACATGTTATTAGCCTAACAATGAAAATACGAAGTATATAATATATTAACCTAACATAAAATAAGACAGCCACTAATTTGAGAATAAAAAACAAAAACCCTTTTGAATTATCAAAAAGTTAATTTGCTTATATATAGGTTATAAACACTTTTAAAAGTTATAAAAATGACATCTCATAACCAATTTCATTACGTGTTAAATTTAATGTCTTTCTTCAAATCTATTTCTCTTATATCTTTAACAAAACCCAAAACATCAAATCTTTTAAACCTCTTATTGAATTAGAGATTATAAGTTAATTCAATTTTTTTTTTTCTTAAAGAAAACAAGCGGCATTAAAGGTTTGATTATAAAATAATTTAGAGAAAAAATATAATTAGCTTAATTTATTATTTATTTAATATTAATATTGAAAGTGACATTAAAAATAACAAAAGAATTTTAATATCTTAATGTATAATTAAGAGACGGGTAAAGAGAATATTATGAGCTCATATTAATATTTTATGGTGTCTATATGTACCGGTATTATTCTTATATATTTAAGAAGTTTGGTAACTGTTTGAGCAACGATTGACGTGCTCACAGGACTGGGTGTGATGGCTAACCAATATCGTCTCCTGCTAGGGCAGTGCAAACCTACTAAGCTCTTAGCGAGCCTAAGGTGAAGTATTGATTAGAGGGAGTGACGTAAGAGAGTGGGAAAATCTCTTGAACGTAGGTGATAAATGTGAGAATGATCCTGAAATCTGACAAATGGTCAGATATTTATAGGCACTCATTTGTGGGCCGTGGGCCGTCATCGTAGTTTTTGGGCCGTCATTTCAAAGTCCAAATATGGAAAGTGACGTACAACTAATGACCTATGACACCCCTTCAAAAGGAGTGAGCTTCCCTTTGAAAGGACTGGAATGCTAGCTTAGCTTCACCTTAAAAGGGACTGATAGCTTGGTTTCACCTTAAAGGGACTGATAGTTTGGCTTCACCTTAAAGGGACTGGGACTGACAGCTTGGCTTCACCTTAAAGGGACTGACAGTTTGGCTTCACCTTAAAGGGACTGACAGCTTGGCTTCACCTTAAGGGACTAACAGCTTGGCTTCACCTTAAGGGACTGACAGCTTGGCTTCACCTTAAAGGACTGACAGCTTGGCTTCACCTTAAAGGGACTGACAGCTTGGCTTCACCTTAAGGGACTGACAACTTGGCTTCACCTTAAGGGACTGACAGCTTGGCTTCACCTTAAAGGGACTGACAGCTTGGCTTCACCTTAAAGGGACTAACAGCTTGGCTTCACCTTAAAGGGACTGACAGCTTGGCTTCACCTTAAAGGTACTGATAGCTTGGCTTCACCTTAAAGAGACTGGGACTGACAGCTTGGCTTCACCTTAAGGGACTGACAGCTTGGTTTCACCTTAAAGGGACTGACAGCTTGGCTTCACCTTTAGGGACTGACAGCTTGGCTTCACCTTTAGGGACTGACAGCTTGGCTTCACCTTAAAGGGACTGACAGCTTGGCTTCACCTTAAAGGGACTGACAGCTTGGCTTCACCTTAAAGGGACTGACAGCTTGGCTTCACCTTAAAGGGACTGACAGCTTGGCTTCACCTTAAAGGGACTGACAGCTTGGCTTCACCTTAAAGGGACTGACAGCTTAGCTTCACCTTAAAGGGACTGACAGCTTGGCTTCACCTTAAAGGAACTGACAGCTTAGCTTCACCTTAAAGGGACTGACAGCTTGGCTTCACCTTAAAGGGACTGACAGCTTCGCTTCACCTTAAAGGGACTGATAGCTTAGCTTCACCTTAAAGGGACTGATAGCTTAGCTTCATCTTTAAAGGGACTGATAGCTTAGCTTCACCTTAAAGGGACAGATAGCTTAGCTTCACCTTAAAGGGACTGATAGCTTAGCTTCTCCTTAAAGGGACTGATAGCTTAGCTTCACCTTAAAGGGACTGATAGCTTAGCTTCACTTTAAAGGGACTGATAGTTAGGTTCACCTTAAAGGGACTCATAGCTTAGCTTCACCTTTAAAGGACTGATAGCTTAGCTTCACCTTAAAGGGACTGATAGCTTAGCTTCACCTTAAAGGGACTGATAGCTTAGCTTCACCTTAAAGGGACTGATAGCTTAGCTTCACTTTAAAGGGACTGATAGCTTAGTTTCACCTTAAAGGGACTGATAGCTTAGTTTCACCTTTAAAGGACTGATAGCTTAGTTTCACCTTAAAGGGACTGATAGCTTAGAGGGGACGAGCTATATACCTCAGTAGCCCCCCTAGTTTGAATGTTGGAATTTTCAAAAAAAATTTGACTTTTCAAACTAATCCGTTTCACTCCCATTTTTGCATGTCTGTGTGCCCTTAGGTGTTAGCCTTATATAACATTTGTGTTCTTCCTTTTTCTTTTCCTTGAGGAGTGCCAAGGAGGAGATGATGCTTTGCCGAGGCGTTTGCGAGAGAAAGGGCCGATATTGGATGTGCCTCAAGATGGGTTCTCCTTTGCTTTTTCTGTTGAAAAAAGTTGGAGGTAAACTTGGCTTTAAGGTCGTAGAAATCATAGATGCTTTTCTCTAGGAGGCTTGTGAACCAATCTCTAGCGAAACCTTGCAACGTTCCTGGAAACATGTGGCAAGCTACCGGGTCTACCCACTTTTCTTTCATGATAGCTTGTTCGAAAAGTGCCAAGTGATCCTCTGGGTCTCCTGTTCCATCATAGGTGCCAACTATAGAGGGAACCCTCTGTCGGTCTGGGATGGGATATCTTGCCACCCAATCACAAAACTTAGAGTTCACCACGGAGGTAGGCATGGTTGCTATCCGAGATGGTCCTTCTCTCTCTCCCACGAGACCCTTAAGCAAATTGAGTAATTCTTGAGTGGTATTGTTGGGAAAAACAATGATCTATCCCAAGATTAATAAATCTGTTAATCAAAGTCTGAGTCTGAGTGACCTGAGTCTGAGTGACTCAGTCTGAGTGACATGAGTCTGAGTGACTCAGTCTGACTAACTCAGACTCATGAGAGAAGTCAGGCGTAAATTAAGGAAGTCTAGTTAGATAATATCTTTGATATGTTTAAAAGATAATCTTAGATTGATCCTTATCAAACTCACTATACTTGTGTATAAATAGTGAGTTTGAGATTTGTAATCGATAAACCTTTTGATTGAAATATAACTGTGTGTTATCTTCATTGTTTCAATATTATAATTCCGCTATAATATATACTGAAACTGAGTACTTAATCGATATATAACAATTAACGTCTAAATACTTATTTGTTATTGATTTGCCACTGTTTGGGATCTTAGTGAGACCTAACAACTGGTATCAGAGCAAATAAGATTTAAATTTTAATAAATTTATAAATCTTAAACGATCAATACCTAAAATCTCAAACAATGTCATCATCTTCAAACATAACTACAATGGCTGGAAAAGGAATTCCTGTGTTCAATGGACATAACTTTGCACATTGGAAACTCAAAGCTGAGTGGCACTTATCAGGAATTCATGAAGAAATGATAAGAATCATAACTGAAGGACCTATCATTCCAGGTAAACAGATTGATGAAGTAAAGAAGGTGATAGGGTTGTCCAACGTGCCAGATGGGTCCAAACTGCCAAATCTCAATGGACAGATCAAGACAAACTTCTATATAATCTTGATCCTAAAGCCAGAAGCATTTTAGGAAATGCGGTGTCAGAACAAATCTTTTCTAAAATTGCAGGTTGCAAAACAGCTAAGGAACTATGGGACACATTAATTGTGTCTTATGAAGGTGTTCCAGTAGTGAAAGAGCAAAGACTGAACAGTCTCATTAGAAATTATGAAAATTTCTATATGAAAGAAAAGGAAACTTTGGCTGATGTTCATACCAGATTTCAAATCTTACTAAATGACATGTCAGCTCTGGGAGTGACAAAAGATGATGATGATATATGCAAGAAATTTGTTGATATATTACCTAACAAATTTGAATCTGTTATCACATCACTTGTAGTAAGTGAGAAGCTGTCCACCTACAAGCTGCCAGGACTCTTTGGTCTATTGTTAAACTTTGAAGAATCTCAAGAAAGAAAGAAGCTCAATAATAGAAGAACAGCAAAGGATCCAGAAGCTGCATTAGTTGCAACAAGCAGAAGGAACAAAGAAATTTATTCTCAAGCTGACTCATCTGAGTCTGAGTCACACTCAGACTCAGAATCTGAAAACTAGTCTGAAGTCAAGAAATTAAAGAGTCAGCTTGCTCTGTTGACCATGAAGCTTGAACAAAAGACTGGCTACAAAGGAAAGAAACCTTTTGATCTGAAAAAGGTAAAATGTTTCAAATGCAACGATTATGGCCATATGGCTGCTGACTGCAAAGTAAAGAATGCTCAGACTGAGCATATGGATGAAGTTGCTGAAAGGGCCCAAAGATACCGAAACAAGTATCTAAAATACAAGAAAGGGAACTACTCAAATCCTCAAAAGTCTCAAACAGAACAAAAAGCATTCTTTGCTGAAGAATGGTTGGATGAAGAATTGTCTTCTGATGAAGAGGAAGTGGTCGATCAGTGCTTGATGGCAATAGTGGAGGAAGCTTCTGAAACTGAGAAATCCGCTTCTCAGTTTGAAAAGGATCTTAAGGAAGCTGAAAGGATGAGTTGCAATTCAGACTGGAACAAGTCTAAACTCTATAAGGTACACAATTTTGAAACTTATACAAATGAACAAAAAATTCAAATGTTTGAGTATATTTTTGTTGACCTGACCACCACTTTAGAAGAACAAAATGATCTAAAATCAAAATTCAAAGACCTTGAAAACCTTATGAAAAGTAAAGATGATAAAATAACTGAATTAGAAAGTTATAAAGTCCTTTTAAATGCTCAGACTGAAGCCTATAGTGATCTTGCAAAAGAAAATCACAAACTTAGAGAAGAAACTGAGCACTATAAAAGAATTTGTAAATCATGGTGTATATCATCTTTAAAAAATGAGGATTGCTTAAACAGACAGGTACCAAATCAAGTTCAAGCTGTGTTGGGTGAAGGATTCAGCTTGAAGAAGTATATGACAGAAGAAGAGGAAGAAGCTTTGAAGGCAGAGAGAGAAAAAATTATTTTTAAACCAGAAATCCTTCCAAATACTTTCACATATTTGAAAGGAAATAAGATAATGATGTCAAATGCATTTGTCAAACCTGTAATCTCTCAAGTTTTGAATAAAAATAATCTTTTGCCTTCATCTTCTTCTAAATCTGAAAGTGTTGTCTTACCTGAAACTGATATACAGACTGAAAAGGATCTTTCATCCTTGCCCAAAGTTGTCCCACAGGTTTTGAGAAAACCCAAAAGTCAAATCTCTGTCAGTCCCAAACGTCACAACAAAAGTCAAACCTCTGAATCTAAAACAATTGATAAATTAGGAAATCAATTACTAGAACTGACCAACATTGTCAAAACTTTAGTCAGGGATAAATCACCTAATCAGGCAAGATCCAAATCTCCTCCAAAGAGAAATTGCTATAACTGTGGTGAAAAGGGACATGAAGCTGTGTTTTGTAAACTATTGATCAGGTCTAGACCTAAGAATCCTTATATTCATAAGTCAGTTTCATCAAAACAAGGGTCAGCTTCATATCATTCAGGATCATCAAAATCCAGATCAGTCTCATCAAACTCCAACTCATCTTCCAGAAATACTTCTCCATCAAAAGCCAGACAAGTTAAATCTCCCAAAGCTAAATCAGCTCCATCTAGGGTCAATCTCAAAAATGCTCCCTGCAAATACTGTGGTGTCATAGGTCACTATTCCATAAATTGTATGAATGAAATAAATAAATGGAACTATACAAGTTCTAAAACTGAATGCAAGATTGAATCAGTACCTAAACCTGCCTTAAATCATGGATCCACTCTAAAGTGGGTACCCAAAAGGAACTAATTTCTGTTTCTTTGTGTTCATGTACAGGACTCTACAAAATGGTACTTAGATAGTGGAGCATCAAGGCACATGACAGGGATGAAGTCCTTTCTACAGGACTACAAGGAAGAAGATGGACCTCAAGTAAGGTATGGAGACAATGGAGTTTCAATGACAAGGGGATATGGCAAGATTCATGCTGGAGCTGTAACATTCAAGAGAGTTGCTTATGTAGAAGGACTACAACACAATCTACTCAGCGTGAGTCAGATTACTGATGAGGATCATGAAGTCAGATTCAGGAAACAAGCTGGGATAATCTACAATGCAAAGGGAAAACCATTATTGCTAGCCAAAAGAGAAAGAGATGTGTTCTGTCTGGATCTGGGTACAGCAAATGATGAAGCTGAGACCTGCTTGTTCACTGAAACCAAGGAGGAATTAAACTGGCTATGGCATAGAAGGTTATCTCACTTAAATTTCAAGAACATTAATGCCCTATCCAAGAGCAAACTAGTAAGAGGGTTGCCAGACCTCACTTATACCAAAGACAAGGTGTGCTCAGCCTGTGTTCTTGGAAAGCAAACAAAGTCACAATTTCCATCCAAAATGTTACACTCCATTAGTGAACCATTGTTCATGCTACATATGGATCTATTTGGACCAATTGGAATTGAAAGCAAAGGGGGAAAGAAGTATACTCTGGTTATTGTTGATGAACACACCAGATTTACTTGGGTCATATTCCTAAGAGCCAAGAGTGATGCAGCTGAGGAGATCATCAGTCTGATCAAAAGAGAACAGAGACAGAAGAATCTTCTAGTCAGACAAATGAGAAGTGACCATGGAACTGAGTTCAAAAACTCAGTCTTGATAGACTTTTGTGACAAACTGGGGATAGTTCAAAACTTTGCCTCAGTTCGTACTCCTCAACAGAATGGAGTAGCAGAAAGAAGAAACAGGACTCTTATTGAGGCTGCAAGGACTATGCTGTGTTATGGAAAAATGGAGATAAAATTTTGGGCTGAAGCTGTGAATACTGCTTGTTTCACACAAAACAGATCCATCATTGTGAAGAGGCATGGAAAAACAGCATATGAAATGTATCATAACAAAGTTCCCTCCATTCATTACTTTCATGTCTTTGGAAGTAGATGCTACATTCTAAATCAAAGGGATCTACTTTGCAAAATGTCTCCCAAAGCTGATGAAGGACTATTTGTTGGATACTCAAGTGTTGCTAAGGCTTTCAGAGTATATAATGAACGAAGAAAAGTTGTTGAGGAAAGCATCAATGTCACCTTTGATGATTCCACCCAATCTGATGAAGCTGCATCAACCTCTAAGACTGACATCACCACTATCAATCAACTCTGTGATGAACTGCTACAAATCTCGTCTGAATCTGAACCTCAGAGTAATGATCAGCCTGCCAGACACATGTCTCAATCTCCAGAATCAGACAGTGAAACTGATGAACAAACTGTTCAGAAAGCTCCAGGCTCAGAGACTGTCAACTCAAATGAAACTGACACTACTCAGTCTGAGTTCCCTCAGTCTGATCAAGATCAGCCTCAACCTGCTCAGACTGAAACTAATCAGACTGAAGAAGAAGAAGTTGCTGATCATAGTTCAGGAAACATCAAGACTGTGAGGGGACATCCAATTTCATCTGTTATTGGATCCATAACTGAAGGTGTTAAAACAAGAAGAAAGAATGCTACAGCCAACTTTTGTTTCTACACAAACTTCTTGAGTCTGATGGAACCCAAGACTGTTGAACAGGCCCTGTTAGATGAAGACTGGGTTGAGGGTATGCAGGAAGAACTTGGTGAATTCATAAGGAACAATGTTTGGACAAAGGTCCCACGTCCACTACGCAAGACCATCATTGACCTCAAATGGATCTTCAGGAACAAATTTGATCAGGATGGTGTGGTGATCAGAAATAAGGCCAGACTGGTGGCTAAGGGGTACAAACAGGAAGAAGGAATTGACTATGATGAAACATTTGCTCCAGTGGCACGAATTGAAGCCATCAGACTGTTTCTAGCATATGCAGCCTTCAAAGACTTCCTTGTCTATCAAATGGATGTCAAGAGTGCATTCTTAAATGGAGATTTGCAGGAGGAGGTGTATGTGAAGCAGCCTCCAGGTTTTGTTGACCCTAACTTCCCTGATCATGTTTATAAATTAAATAAAGCACTCTATGGTCTCAAACAAGCTCCTAGAGCTTGGTATGAAACCTTGTCTGAATTTCTAATTAAAAATGATTTTAAAAGGGGTTCAATTGACAAAACTTTGTTTATAAAAAGGGAGTCTGGTCATGTCATTCTGGTTCAGATTTATGTGGATGACATCATATTTGGATCCACAAATACCAAACTGTGCACATGGTTCTCAGAACTTATGTGTAGTGAATACAGAATGAGCATGATGGGAGAACTAAACTTCTTTCTGGGTCTGCAAGTTGAACAAAAGGAGGATGGCATCTTTATAAACCAAAGTAAATATGTTCATGATTTAATCAAGAAATTTGGTTTTGCTACAAGTTCTGAAATGAAAACACCTATGAGTACCTCTGACAAATTGCACAAGGATAAATCAGGCAAGTCAGTCTGTCAAGCTACTTATAGAGGAATGATTGGTTCATTACTTTATCTGACTGCTAGCAGACCTGACATCATGTTCTCAACATGTTTGTGTGCAAGATATCAGTCTGACCCTAAGGAATCTCACCTTAAGGCTGTAAAGAGGATCTTCAGATATCTTAAGGGTACACCAAACCTTGGTTTATGGTACCCTAAAGATTCTGGTTTTGAACTAATTGGGTACTCAGATGCAGATTATGCAGGTTGTAAACTTGACAGAAAAAGCACCTCAGGAGGGTGTCAGCTTCTAGGAGGCAAGCTGGTGAGTTGGTCCAGCAAGAAGCAGAACTCAGTTGCCACATCCACAGCTGAAGCTGAGTATGTTGCTGCAGGAAGCTGTTGTGCCCAATTACTTTGGATGCAACATCAATTGGCTGACCTAGACATTCACATTAAACACACACCCATCATGTGTGACAACAAGAGTGCCATTCAAATCACGGAGAATCCAGTATTCCATTCAAGGACCAAACATATTGAAATCCGGCATCACTTCATTAGAGACTGTGTGGAGAAAAGAAAGGTCAGACTGGAGTTTGTGGTAACCAATGATCAACTGGCAGACATATTCACCAAACCTCTGAGTGAGGAAAGGTTCTTCTACTTGTTAGGAGAACTTGGCATGCTAAACCCTTAGTCCAGAAAATTTTCAAATTCAAGCTGACAACTAAGTCAGTCTGACCATGTTCAGTCTGACTATGTTCAGTCTGACTAAAAGTCAGCTTCAGGAGTCTAAATCTGATCTCAGACTCATTGTATTTTTGGAACAAATTTTTTATATATTTTTTTCTCTATCTTCTGTCTCTCTAATTCTTCATTAGATAGTTTTATTTAAATTTTTTATTTCGGTCAAGTCTTGTCAACGGTCATTCCTTGCAACTTGTAAATCTATAGGGGTCTAAATTGTAATTTTTTTTTTGTTTAGTTTAAAATCTTAAGTATTTTAGTTTAAAGCTAACAGAATTTCAAAGTTTTTTTTAACCTAGTTCTTCCTTCTTCAAACTCTTTGATAATCGCTGTTCTAATGGCTAACCCTAATATGATGCTTCATGTTACTTCAAGAATGATTCCAGGTGCTGAGTTTCAACAGCGAGTACAAGTTAAAGATAATAATCGGGTAGCAACTGCTGACATTCCCGCCAATCGCCAAGGCAGGGGATTTGAACAGTTAATCCAGTTTATGAAGTCTCATCCATTATATGGCGCTTTCTTTTGTGCCAACTCAATGTGTCCTCCACTTCTCTGTGAATGGTGGTACACCTGCACTGCAAATGATGAAAGAACTGCTATCACCGGCACCTACAACGATGGACGAAACACCATTACCATTACTGAAGAAACGATTAGGAGCGCTCTACTCCTCCCCACACTTGCTGAGGCTGGGGAAGGGGGTTTTCAAGCTAGACGAAGCAAACAACAAGCAAGGGATGAAGCTTTCCCTCTCATTGGTCAGCCTGAAACTCAGGGAGTAATAAAATACAGTTTATTTACTGGGAAGTGGAAGTTCTTGTTTTCAATGATTACAAGATGCTTGGGGGGCAAATCGGGCAGCTTGGATCAGATGAATGAGTTTGAAACTCATCTGTTCCATGCTATGGTCACTGGTAGAAGAATCTCTTTTTCACAACTCTATTTTGCTGAGATTCTTTCCCTAGTGATTAAAACAAAACGCCCCAATGATGTTCCATTCATTCGGGTTTTATCTCTCTGTTTTGAGGAAGTTCTGGGCACTGAACAATATGATCAGCTTGATCAACGTTTTTACATCTGTGAACTGCCCAGGCTGACTCCTAAAATGTTTACCTATATCACCATTACTGAGAATGAAGCTCCACTTACTGATGTGATGCTTGAATGGATTGCCAATCCGTTCATTGATCAGGAACCAACTGAGTCTGACTCGTCAGACTCAGAGGTTCCAGCTGAACGAATTGACGGTGGACCTGAGGGAAATAACCCTGCTGCAGATGCTGAGGTAGATTTGGGTGGGGCTGGGCCAAATGATGAGGATCAAGGTATAATTATTCCTCTTACTCTTCCTCAGTCTGAGAGTATCCCCTCTCAGTCTGGGCAGTCCCTTCCCCTTCTTGATGTACTTGCTACACAAGCGACCAATCTGATGGACTCACCAAGTTCATTTGATAAAGCTCTCACATCCAGCCCCACTAAAAATCAAGCACTAATGGACACATTATTCCATGAGGCTGAGAGTCAAGAACTCCCCTCCAGTGCTGCAGTACAGACCAGTCTCTCTCTGCTAGATGATGAGCTGGATCTGACTGCTTGGACCACCCAAAACCCCAGTCTGATGGTCAACTTGGAGAACTACATTGCTGCTACCACACAGACACATGTGGCAAGCATTGAAGAAAGTGTTCCACTCCTGGACATACCTGTACTCAGTATGGGAACACCCCCCTCAGTCTCACAGCCTATTCCAACGGCTATTTTCACCAGCTCTGTGCTGGTTCACGATAAGGTACCACCCCCAAATCTCTTACACTCTTTATCACTAGTCGCCAATGCCTTACTCCCAAAACTGGGTGAGGTACAGACTTCAATTTCTATGGCTAATGATCATTCTCCCATATCACAGGGAGGGAGTGAGGCTGTGCCACCAGTTACATCCACAACTGCTACCACATCAACTCAGTCTGAGGTTGCATTGACTATTCCTGTCCTGTTAAAGGCACTTAAGGATATGTCTACTCAGTTTGATGACAGACTGAGTGCAATGCAGACTGAGTTTCATGCCCTAAGAAATCAAAATGCAGAGGAACTGAAGGATTTGAAGGATATGGTGTCCAAACTGACATCTGAAGTCAGTATGATGAGAAAAGGCAAGGCTATTGCAGAGGGTTCTCAGCTTCAGGGGGAGAAAATAGCTGTAGAAACATATGAACCTGAGATCCCCAAGCAACAGTTGAAAAGAAAGAAAACAGAGGGGGAGAAAAGGTACTATAAGACTACCAGGCTGAACACAAAAACTGGTCAGTCTGAAGTACATTATGAGACTGATTGGAGTATGAACTCTGGGGATGAAGAAGTAATGTCAGATGTCAAGGTGCTAGAAAGAAAGGCTGGGTATAAAAGTGATCATGAACAGACTGAAACTGATCCGATGGCCAAAAGAAAACAGACTGATGCTGAAGCTGAAAAATTAGCAAAACTTCAGAGGTATGCCCATAGTGCTGGAATGACTGTGGAGGAATACAGAGAATACATAAAGGGGCTCTACAAAGAAAAATTCGACTTCAACCCTTATGATCAGTCTGCAAAAGCTGCTGAAGAGTTTGAAGCTGAGATGCAAGCTGAGGAGGAAATGGCTATGGAAGAAGAACAGATGAGACTTGAAGCTGATGCTCAAATGGCCAAATTGGTTCTCAGAGAGGAAGAAAGAGTTGATTACATTGTCTCAAACTTTTGCATGAGAAAGCTCAAGCACAAGATCACTCACTTAGACTGTAAGAGTCATGGTGGAAATGACATACTGCTCACATGCACACATAAAGATGGATCCTTCAGGTTTGGATTGACAAGATTGCACACAATGGGTTTAGAAGAGTGGAAGGAAATAGCAAATCTGAGCTACTTTCTAACTGACAAATCTCAAGCATTGACCATAAGAAGAGAGGCTACATTCAACATGAATGCAGCTCACATGTTGAAGCTAGTGTCAGATGAAGACTACAAAGCCTATTGCACCAAGCACAATGTAAAAGTCAAAACCAAATCATTAGGGTTGGAATCAAGCAGTATGCATCCAGTTCCTGAAGAGGTTGCATTTCAAGAAAGAACATACATTGAAACTGAGAAGCATACAGGGCTATGTTACACTGATTGTGGGGGAGAAGAAAGCTTTCAACCTAAGGATAGCATCACCACAACCTCCATTCATCATTGTCTAGCTCTACTTCAGGAATGTGAGTCTCCTCAATGTCTTCCATTCAGAATGAGACTGATTAGCTGGTTATTCATGAATTTGAAAAGAATCGAAGAAATAGGAACACTGGCTGATAGGGTGGAGCTAGTAAAAAGAGAATATCAACTGCATTTCAATAAGACTGATGCTGAAATGCAGACCCTGATGGAGTGGAAGAAAGATAGGACAAGATGGATAAGAGAAAGAGATCAGCCTCTACCATTTGATCTTCCAGTGAAAAAGAAAAGAAGGACCTTGAAGAAAAAGATGTAAAACCAGACTGATGCTTGCTTTGTTCACAAACAGTGATTAATTGAAGATGTTTATGTTTGTGTTTATTTTCTTGCATTTTTTGTAAAAGACTTTGGTTGAAACAGATAGGGGGAGATTGTTGGGAAAAACAATGATCTATCCCAAGATTAATAAATCTGTTAATCAAAGTCTGAGTCTGAGTGACCTGAGTCTGAGTGACTCATTCTGAGTGACTCAGTCTGACTAACTCAGACTATGAGAGAAGTCAGGCGTAAATTAAGGAAGTCTAGTTAGATAATATCTTTGATATGTTTAAAAGATAATCTTAGATTGATCCTTATCAAACTCACTATACTTGTGTATAAATAGTGAGTTTGAGATTTGTAATCGATAAACCTTTTGATTGAAATATAACTGTGTGTTATCTTCATTGTTTCAATATTATAATTCCGCTATAATATATACTGAAACTGAGTACTTAATCGATATATAACAATTAACGTCTAAATACTTATTTGTTATTGATTTGCCACTGTTTGGGATCTTAGTGAGACCTAACAGGTATCTTGTGGGGGTGGAGGAGGGGTAGGCTCTGGTGCCTTTTGCTTTTGCAACTCATTAACCAACTGTCCTAGCAAGACACTCGCATTGACCTCAGGAATTGGTTGTGGCGCAGGCTTGGGCTTCAATGTTTCTATGAGTCTGGCTAAGAAGTCGTTTTGTGCGGGTGGAGTCGGTGGAGGTGTTTGTTGTTGGGACAAGGGTGTCTTCAAAATCTCCAAAGCTTCTTCTACTGATGGTTGTTCCCTGGAAGGGGTTTGAGTGGGAGTGGGAGATGGTTGTTGGGCTAGAGTGGAGGTTTCCAAGCTAACAAGTTGTGGGAAGCTCTGGGTTGGAGTGATACTTGGAGGCCTTCCCATCTGGAAGCCTTGATAACTTGACTGGCCTGCCTCTCCCGTGCTAGGCACTTCCACTTCGGTTGTGTCGTTAGACCCGAAACGGTAAAGTCTGGTCCGAACACCAGATAGGTTTTCTTCGCTGATCCTTCTAGCATTCCCCGTCCCATCTCCTGTTCCAGTGACTTGGGAGTTTGGGGGGGTGGTGTTGATGTCTACCAAGGGAGGAGGATCCTCTCTGCTCGGTGGGGGGTTCATGGCAGAGCCTGAATCCATTGAGGGTGAAGGGTTAAGGAGAAAACTTAGTGAAAAACCGTTGTTCTATAACGGTCCCACGGATGGCGCCAATGTTTGAGCAACGATTGACGTGCTCATAGGACTGGGTGTGATGGCTAACCAATATCGTCTCCTGCTAGGGCAGTGCAAACCTACTAAGCTCTTAGCGAGCCTAAGGTGACGTATTGATTAGAGGGAGTGACGTAAGAGAGTGGGAAAATCTCTTGAACGTAGGTGATAAGTGTGAGAATGATCCTGAAATCTGACAAATGGTCAGATATTTATAGGCACTCATTTGTGGGCCGTGGGCCGTCATCGTAGTTTTTGGGCCGTCATTTCAAAGTCCAAATATGGAAAGTGACGTAAAACTAATGACCTATGACACCCCTTCAAAAGGAGTGAGCTTCCCTTTGAAAGGACTGGAATGCTAGCTTAGCTTCACCTTAAAAGGGACTGATAGCTTGGTTTCACCTTAAAGGGACTGATAGTTTGGCTTCACCTTAAAGGGACTGGGACTGACATCTTGGCTTCACCTTAAAGGGACTGACAGCTTGGCTTCACCTTAAAAGGACTGACAGCTTGGCTTCACCTTAAGGGACTGACAGCTTGGCTTCACCTTAAAAGGACTGACAGCTTGGCTTCACCTTAAGGGACTGACAGCTTGGCTTCACCTTAAGGGACTGACAGCTTGGCTTCACCTTAAGGGACTGACAGCTTGGCTTTACCTTAAGGGACTGACAGCTTGGGTTCACCTTAAAGGACTGACAGCTTGGCTTCACCTTAAAGGGACTGACAGCTTGGCTTCACCTTAAGGGACTGATGTGTAAAATCTAGTCTTATTTTAAACCTACTTTTTTCACGTAATTACACACTTCTAGGCAGTGGACCTATCCGTATATAATATAGTTTAAAGGTAAGTAAGGTTCGTTCGCAGGGACTAATTTGTTTTATATTCCGAATTAATAATACTGAGTATTTTTGGGGGGTTTTTATCGTAACAAAAGTTTGCAAGCAATTAGTAAAAAGAGTGATTAATTAAAATCGAGCGAAAAGTAATTGATTAAATCAAATAATAAAGAGAATATACTTGTTTGATACTTCACCTATTTTCCGTTAATTTTACGAGATCGATTGTTGTTTCAACTTCTAAGGTATACTAAAAGTCCTTCCGAATCTTTTACTAACTTTAATTATTTCTACTTACACCGTTCCTTCCGAATACAGTTAATAAATATTAATAATCAAGCAATAGGTATCAAGCCTGTTTTTAGTGATTTAACCTTATAGAGTTTCCTTCCGAATAACTCCTCTAATTATCAAGTCCTTCCGAATCTTAATACTTAGACCTACTCACTTAAATTTAATTACCTAAGTTGTTATTACTAAGTCCTTCCGAATCTTAATAATTTTAAATCGATTATAGACCGACCGATTACTTCATAAAACTTATCTAATCTATCTAGATTCCTTCCGAATACCTAGAATGTTGATTAAACAAATTAAATATAAACAACTATGATAACATGTTAAAATTTAAGCAAATAAGGATCGACGGTTAAACACAAAAACATAAAACAACCGAAAACGTTAAATAAACATCAAAAAGGATCCGTTGTTCAAACAAGCATAAAAGAGAATTAGTTACTCATAACGTGGTCTGAAAAAGCAATTAAATTGTTAGAAAACATGCTGGAAAAATAATGCAAATTAATAAAAGAACAAACGATGGAAATCGCCGAAAGTGTCGTGATCGCCGATTGCCGAAAATATGATCTTCCGTAGCCTTAATCCTTGCTTCTAAAACGAAATCACCAGCTCCAGAGCTTCCGAATAATAATAATAATGGGATAAAAATCTGGCTGAATTAACCTTGTATTTATAGGCAAAAATCGTGTAGAAAACGTATTCGACTCGACTTAGTATTTCTTGTAATTATCCACTTTATTATTTCCCATTTGTAATTATCTAAAAATGCTGCGTCTGAAACTTGCGAGGGACGGGCGTCCCCCTATCAGGACGGGTGTCCCGTTCCTTTTTTCCATATTCTAATTTTTACAAAATGTAGCTCTCTCTTTCTTCTTCATTCTCCAATTTGAATCACCTAAATCGGACATCGTATGAAGAAGTTATGATCAAAACGGTGGAGGTGGTACTGCGACGTTCTCTTCGTCATATTTCACTATTTTTCGTCTTTTAAGCTCATTTCTTCCACCATTTCCACTTCCCAATCATATAAACCTATAAAATAGATAAAACAACTTTTCCACACGATTAAATGCAAAAACCTATCCTATCCATCATGTTTAATATGAAAAACCGACACAATATCGCATAGAAATATTTATATAAATATGCGATATCAAATCCCCCCAAACTTGCCTTTTTGCTTGCCCTCAAGCAAAAACTGTTTTCAAATTAATTATCAAAGCCAAAAATAAACATAACCAAACTCCTCACGATTTTTATTGGAAGTAAAATCACACAATCTCTCAAACTACTCTAAAAGGGTGTGTAAAATATCTCTGTAGAATCGCTCAATTGCTCAGTCATGGTGAATATTCTATCATAGGCTTGATAAAGTATCAAATCTCCACCACTAGAGTCTAGGTACAACTAAACGGGGACTTTTATTCGGGTTATAACGTACAGGTAAAGACATGTGAAAATATATAATGGAGTGTAAATGGGTAAATAAAAATATTACAAAACTTAGATTAAGTCCGAACTAAATATAATCTCTAACGTACTAGATTGCTTAATTTCTCCAACTTATACTTTTTCTTTTCCTCCAAATATACATGTATCGTAAATAATACACGACTCATAATACACTACTTCGCTTAAAATCCACAACTAATTTTTTTTCGCTTTTCTGTTTTTTTTTCGATTTTTTTTTCTTTTTCACTTTTTTTCTCTTTTTTTTTTTCTTTAGCCTAGTACATGCCTTACAAAATAATTTTTTTTCTCGTGGTAAGTACACATGCTCAAAAGGCTAATAATCACTATATATATTTTTTTTCTTTCAACTATTTCTCCAAATACAAATAATACAAGGCAATAATAATCGATACTTTTCTTCCATGCCTTAATATGCTCTAACTTCACTTCATATATAATAGCAATCAAAAAACTAAGTTCGGATCTAATCTAAAAAAGAAACGAAAATAAGGCGAGTGTACAAAATATTTAGTAGTGTTTATAAACGAAACGGTTTAGGCGCAAATTGGTTTACTAGAGTTTCTAACACTAAAAGTAAGTGTTACAAGGGTTAAGCGGAAAATATATAAAAAGAAACGAAAAATGGCTAACAAATGGTTAATCCTAATTTGCCCCTAAGTTGTACCAAATCACACTAAGTTACCCTAATGCAATTGCTCATACGTGGTCTCGAAATGTATAACAATGTCAAGTTCTAAAGTCATCCCCATCGGCACACTCAAAGAAACGAAAAAAGTAGCATTAAAAATAAATGCTTTCAATAGGCACAAACTCTCACTATTTTTCTGAGTGGGGTAAAAATGCGTCTGGTTATGCTTAAAGTTTAAGGTGTTTACCGACTACACACGTTATATTTTTTTGGTTTTTTCAATTTTTCAATTTTTTTGGAATTTCTGGTTTTTTCTGACTCAAAAATGTACAAAACGAACACAATTCAACACGATGGAAACTAAGCTAAGGGTCGAATAATAAAATGTAAAATTTCCCGATGACCCCCCCAAACTTAAATAACACATTGTCCCTAATGTGTTTACGACTCAAAACTAAGGGAAATTATACAAAAATAATTCTAAAAAGAAAAATAATATACAAAAATAAGAAAAGAAGAAAATAGAACCCGGTTGTAGATATCGAATATTTCTGGTGAAAATGTTTTACTGATCTGAATGCTAGTCCCAAAACCGGTTGTTGAACTTACTTCAAATCTAAGAAAAAAAACTAAAAGAGAAAAACTAAAAACAAATATTAAAAACACACAAAAAAAAAATAAATAAATAAATAAAAGTAAAGATAAAAATAAATAAATAAGTAAATATTACAAATTACAAATTACGACGGAATAAAAAAAAAATAGTAGACTATTTTTTTAAAATCTAATAGAGGAAAAAGGTAAACAATAACTTTATAAAAAAAAATATAAAATTTTAGATTTTTTTTCGTTTTTTCGTTTTTTGAATTTTTTTTTTTTTTTTTTTTTTTTTTTTTTTTTTATATATACCTAGCTAAATAAAAACTAAAAAATAAAAGGTTAAAAAAATCCTAAAGAAAAGGTGACGAAATAAAAATTAAACTTAAAAATGGAAAAAAAAAGTTACGATGGAATAAAAAAAAAATAGTAGACTATTTATTATTTTCTAATTGAAAATCATGTGTAAACAATAACTTTAACTTTTTGCCTTCAAATTTTCGTTTTTTGTTAAATTTTTTTTTTTTTTTTTTTTTTTTTTTTTTTTTGTAAAAATAATTGAAAGATTAACTACGAAAGAAAAGAAAAACAAACCCGGGTTGCCTCCCGAGAAGCGCTAATTTTTCGACCGAGTCGTTAGCTTGACTCGATATGCCTCTTGATTAGGTGTTGATGGGATAGAATCCATCCTCAATCATCATTCCGTTTTCATTATCTTCTTCGTGGTATAGTTTAACTCGTTGCCCAGAGACGATAAATGGTTCTTCGCCTTCTCTCCACAACTCGACATATCCGGAAGCATAAGCCTGTTTGACGGTATACGGTCCTGTCCACTTCGAGCGTAATTTAGGAGCCTTGAATTTGTACTTTGATTGATATAAAAGTACTTTATCGCCCTCCTTGAATTCTTTACGACGAATTTTACGGTCGTGGAATTCCTTAGTTCTTTCCTTGTAAAGGCAGGAACTTTCGTAAGCCTGTAACCGTAATTCATCCATCTCGTGAAGTTGTAAGAACCGCAAATCTTTTGCTAAATCTATGTCAATGTCGCAGAGCTTTAATGCCCAGTATGCCTTATGCTCGATTTCCACCGGAAGATGACACGTTTTCCCGTAGAGTAGTCGATACGGGGTGGTTCCAATTGGTGTTTTATACGCCGTCCTGAATGCCCACAATGCGTCCTCCAGCTTCCTTGACCATATATTGGGGTTATTGTTGACCGTCTTTTCCAAAATTCTTTTGATTGCGCGGTTTGTATTTTCCACTTGCCCGCTAGTTTGAGGATGATACGAAGTTGCAAACCGGTGATTTACTCCATATCTTTTCAAAGCTTTTGCAAGCTGAGCGTTGGCGAAGTGGCTTCCTCGATCACTGACTTTGGCACTCCAAACCTGCAAAATAAACTTTTAAGAAAATCAACAACCACGTTAGCGTTGTTAGTCGGTAATGCTTTAGCTTCAACCCATTTAGAAACATAATCTACATCAACTAGAATGTAAATATTTCTATTTGAGGGTTTGAAAGGGCCCATAAAGTCGATTCCCCAGATATCGAAGACTTCACAAACTTGGATCCCTTGCTGTGGCATTTCGTCCCGCTTCGTGATATTCCCTTGGCGTTGGCATGCGTCACAAGTGTTTACGAGAGTATAGGCCTCCTTGAAAATGGTTGGCCAATAGAATCCTGCATCATAGACCTTTTTTCCAGTTACCGTTGGTCCGTAATGTCCTCCGGTGGGTCCATGATGGCATTCGTTCAAAATTTTGCGAGTTTCTTCTCCGTATACACATCTGCGCACCATTCCATCAGCACATCTACGGAACAAGTATGGCGAGTCCACAGTAGTAGTACTTTGCATCCGAAATAAGTTTCTTCCTGGTTAGGTCTTTGTTGATGACTTTTCCGACTATATAGTTTGCAATGTCCGCGAACCATGGGGTGTAACTGTCTGTGTTACTGATATAGGCCAGCATTTCCCCTGGAAAAGCGTCATCTATGTCCTCTCCTTCAACTCCCCAAACTT
>CAJVGC010000591.1:25485620-25547790 GCA_910822075.1 Senecio squalidus | reverse complement strand
GAAAATGGTCCTTCCTGGTGGCTTCATTCAGTTTGCGGTAGTCAATGCATACTCTCCATCCGGTAACTGTCCTTGTTGGCACGAGCTCGTTCTTCTCGTTCATCACCACGGTCATACCTCCCTTTTTCGGCACACAGTGAATGGGGCTAACCTATGGGCTATCTGAAATAGGGTAGATAATACCTGCATCCAACAACTTCACAACTTCCTTTTTAACGACATCTGTCATATTCGGATTTAGCCGCCGTTGTCTTTGGACAACGGGTTTTACATTATCATTAAAATTTATTTTATGTTTGCAAAAATCGGGGCTAATTCCGGGTATGTCAGATATACGCCAAGCAAAGGCCTTTTTATGACCCTTAAGGACTGTCAATAATCGAGCTTTTTAGTCACCCGAAAGTGATGACGAAATAACAACCGGTAATAAATTAGTACCTTCAAGAAAAGCATATTCTAAATGTACCGGTAATTGTTTTAGCTCCAAGTCGGTTGGTGGTGACTCGATTGAAGATTTGATCCTCATGCTTTGGTCCAACTTCAGTTCTTCCTTAACTTCAACCTCCACTTCCTCAATCTTCTCGTCTTTCAACTCCTCCTCCAAGCTAGTTTCTATCTCGAGAATTTCCTGCCAATCTAATTCATCAAACACATCAATCCGAAAACAGGTTTCATCAGTAGAATAGGAATGAGTCATAGCTCTATCTAAATTAAAAACAATTCTTTCATTCCCAACCCCTAATGAAATTTGCCCATTTATTGCGTCAGCGGTGTTTAGGAATGGTCGGCCAAGGATTAGTGGAACAGAGACATCCTCATCCATCTCTAAAATCACGAAATCAACCGGAAAGGTGAATTTTCCCACGTTCACTAGCATGTTCTCAGCAATTCCTAATGGGTACTGAAATGATCTGTCTGCTAGTCGAATACTCATCCTTGTTGGTTTTAACACTCCAATGGCGAGTTTAGCATATAGTGAATACGGCATCAGGTTTATGCTAGCTCCTAAGTCTGCTAAAGCACTGCAACTGTAGGTATTACTGAAGTTGCACTGAATCAGAAAGCTCCCTGGATCATCCAACTTGGGTGGTATCGTGTTCTTCACCAAGGCTGAACATTCTGTGTTGAGGAATGCGGCTTGCTCCTCCGATGGCTTTCCTTTATTTGTGACCAATTCCTTGATGAATTTAGCGTAATTTGGCATCCCTGCAATCAAGTCTACAAGAGGAACATTAATATTAACAGATTTAATCATGTCCGTACTGCTCCCTCATTCTTGCTTTTCGTAATCGTTGAGGATATGGAACATGAGGCTTGTAAGCTTTGATTGGAACTTCCTCTACTGGTTCAGGTGTTGTGGTCTTGGTCTGAACTGGTGGTGCCTCGTCCTCATCGTCATCGACCTCGAAATCATCAATAACGGGTTCAGCAGACAGGTGTTGCGCACCCCTGGGGTGGTGCTGCGCACCTGGGGTCTGTTTTGCTCCATTTTCGGCTTGATCTCCTCCATAAGTATGTCCCGAGCGTGTATTGATTGCATTTACATGTTCATCTCTGTGTTTTGGACAGGGTGGCATTCCGTCTCGTGTTCCGGGATGTTGATATTTTGGTGCTTGATTATTGGAAGTGTTTCCTTGGTTCTGTGGGCGTGGATTCGGTTGAGTATTGCTTGGTATTTGGCCCGGTGGTCGATTTGAGTTCCGTTCGTTCATCCTATCGAACCTTCTCTCTAAATCTTGATGTGCTGCCTGCTGATTTCTCTGTCCTTGCTCGATTTGCTCAGTTAAAACTTTAAATTGGTTACGGACATCGTTAATTTGGTTACGGACATCGTCATTGGTTGATTTTTGGGTGTTGATGAACGATTTCAAAAGATCTTTCATGCTTGGATCTTCATCTTCGTTTTTCGGTGGATCGTATCTTTGTCGGGGTGGGGAGCGAGTGTTATTTCTTTGCCATCCGTTGTCTCGATTGTCACCGCGGTTGTAGTTACCTCCGCGGTTTTGCCAATTTGACCCCCGATTAGGATAACCATACTGTGCGTAGCTGGCATCCTCCACTTGATTGCACTCACTAGCATAGTGAGGTCCTCCGCATCCTTCACATCCATTCTTCACCAAGTGCATGTCCTTCTCCATTCGTCCCATGCACTTATCAATTATATTCGCTAATGTCTTGACCTCTTGAACTACAGAGGATATTTCATGGCTACTCTCAGCTTGAGCAACTTGTCCCATGTTTCTTCGGCCTCGACCATCATCTCGATACTCCCTTGATAGGCTAATGACCAGCTTGTCTTCCATTAGGTTGTATGCCTCGTTGGTGGTTTTGTACATGAAATCTCCTCCTCCAGCTAGATCCAATTCGTTTTGAGACTCCTTGGTTAATCCGTAAAAGAAAATTTCAATGATGTTTTCTTTGCCCAATCCATGACCATAGCAACCTCTTAGCATCTCTTTTAGTCTAGCCCATGCTTCAGTGGAAGTCTCTCCATCTTCCTGTCGGAATCCTCTGATATCTCTGAGTAATTTCCTACCCAAGGCGGGTGGGAAAAATCGTTTGATGAAAGCCTCGCGCATTTGCGTCCATGTGGTTATTGAATTTTCATTAAGCTCCTCGAACCAAACCTTCGCATCTCCGGTGAGAGACGAAGGGAATAACCTCAGTTTGACAGGATCACCCTTGCCTTGGCCATATTTGAACATCTCACACAGCTCGTTGAATTTTGCTATGTGTTTATGCGGATCTGAATTGTAACGCCCATCGAACGTGTTGTCTTGGATCATCTTGAGATGGTGACCCTTGACAACAAAGTCATCACCCAATTCCGGGGTGGTGATTGCCGACCCGCGGGTGGGTGGCACTGCTACAGCTGCGGCCCGTCGGTTCATTGGTGTGTCCAAAGGATCCATAGCTGGTTGCGGTTCCGGTTTGTCTTCACAAAACACTTCTTCGACCTCTGGTTCTGAATCGCTTCCTCCGCTTTCTGACGACGCAATGTCTTCAAACTTGACGGGTGAAACTTGATCAAAATTGGGTGGTGTCTGAAGTGATAAATTGCCTCTTCTCCTGCCTCGTCTCTTTGATACTCCTGGATTTGACTTTGGACTCGCGAGTGGTAATCCTGAAGCTCTTGTGTTCATCAACTACCTGAAATACCTGAAAAGAAAAAAACAAGAAAAGCGTAAAACGTACCAGTGTAATAACAAATAAAAAAGTAACTTCTAAGTAAATAAATACTCAAAAGGATCGTATTACAAATTCGAAACAAAAACGAAAAATCACTCCCCGGCAGCGGCGCCAAAAACTTGATGTGTAAAATCTAGTCTTATTTTAAACCTACTTTTTTCACGTAATTACACACTTCTAGGCAGTGGACCTATCCGTATATAATATAGTTTAAAGGTAAGTAAGGTTCGTTCGCAGGGACTAATTTGTTTTATATTCCGAATTAATAATACTGAGTATTTTTGGGGGGTTTTTATCGTAACAAAAGTTTGCAAGCAATTAGTAAAAAGAGTGATTAATTAAAATCGAGCGAAAAGTAATTGATTAAATCAAATAATAAAGAGAATATACTTGTTTGATACTTCACCTATTTTCCGTTAATTTTACGAGATCGATTGTTGTTTCAACTTCTAAGGTATACTAAAAGTCCTTCCGAATCTTTTACTAACTTTAATTATTTCTACTTACACCGTTCCTTCCGAATACAGTTAATAAATATTAATAATCAAGCAATAGGTATCAAGCCTGTTTTTAGTGATTTAACCTTATAGAGTTTCCTTCCGAATAACTCCTCTAATTATCAAGTCCTTCCGAATCTTAATACTTAGACCTACTCACTTAAATTTAATTACCTAAGTTGTTATTACTAAGTCCTTCCGAATCTTAATAATTTTAAATCGATTATAGACCGACCGATTACTTCATAAAACTTATCTAATCTATCTAGATTCCTTCCGAATACCTAGAATGTTGATTAAACAAATTAAATATAAACAACTATGATAACATGTTAAAATTTAAGCAAATAAGGATCGACGGTTAAACACAAAAACATAAAACAACCGAAAACGTTAAATAAACATCAAAAAGGATCCGTTGTTCAAACAAGCATAAAAGAGAATTAGTTACTCATAACGTGGTCTGAAAAAGCAATTAAATTGTTAGAAAACATGCTGGAAAAATAATGCAAATTAATAAAAGAACAAACGATGGAAATCGCCGAAAGTGTCGTGATCGCCGATTGCCGAAAATATGATCTTCCGTAGCCTTAATCCTTGCTTCTAAAACGAAATCACCAGCTCCAGAGCTTCCGAATAATAATAATAATGGGATAAAAATCTGGCTGAATTAACCTTGTATTTATAGGCAAAAATCGTGTAGAAAACGTATTCGACTCGACTTAGTATTTCTTGTAATTATCCACTTTATTATTTCCCATTTGTAATTATCTAAAAAATGCTGCGTCTGAAACTTGCGAGGGACGGGCGTCCCCCTATCAGGACGGGTGTCCCGTTCCTTTTTTCCATATTCTAATTTTTACAAAATGTAGCTCTCTCTTTCTTCTTCATTCTCCAATTTGAATCACCTAAATCGGACATCGTATGAAGAAGTTATGATCAAAACGGTGGAGGTGGTACTGCGACGTTCTCTTCGTCATATTTCACTATTTTTCGTCTTTTAAGCTCATTTCTTCCACCATTTCCACTTCCCAATCATATAAACCTATAAAATAGATAAAACAACTTTTCCACACGATTAAATGCAAAAACCTATCCTATCCATCATGTTTAATATGAAAAACCGACACAATATCGCATAGAAATATTTATATAAATATGCGATATCAAATCCCCCCAAACTTGCCTTTTTGCTTGCCCTCAAGCAAAAACTGTTTTCAAATTAATTATCAAAGCCAAAAATAAACATAACCAAACTCCTCACGATTTTTATTGGAAGTAAAATCACACAATCTCTCAAACTACTCTAAAAGGGTGTGTAAAATATCTCTGTAGAATCGCTCAATTGCTCAGTCATGGTGAATATTCTATCATAGGCTTGATAAAGTATCAAATCTCCACCACTAGAGTCTAGGTACAACTAAACGGGGACTTTTATTCGGGTTATAACGTACAGGTAAAGACATGTGAAAATATATAATGGAGTGTAAATGGGTAAATAAAAATATTACAAAACTTAGATTAAGTCCGAACTAAATATAATCTCTAACGTACTAGATTGCTTAATTTCTCCAACTTATACTTTTTCTTTTCCTCCAAATATACATGTATCGTAAATAATACACGACTCATAATACACTACTTCGCTTAAAATCCACAACTAATTTTTTTTCGCTTTTCTGTTTTTTTTTCGATTTTTTTTTCTTTTTCACTTTTTTTCTCTTTTTTTTTTCTTTAGCCTAGTACATGCCTTACAAAAGGGACTAACAGCTTGGCTTCACCTTAAAGGGACTGACAGCTTGGCTTCACCTTAAAGGGACTGACAGCTTGGCTTCACCTTAAAGGTACTGATAGCTTGGCTTCACCTTAAAGAGACTGGGACTGACAGCTTGGCTTCACCTTAAGGGACTGACAGCTTGGTTTCACCTTAAAGGGACTGACAGCTTGGCTTCACCTTAAGGGACTGACAGCTTGGCTTCACCTTAAAGGGACTGACAGCTTGGCTTCACCTTAAGGGACTGACAGCTTGGCTTCACCTTAAAGGGACTGACAGCTTGGCTTCACCTTAAAGGGACTGACAGCTTGGCTTCACCTTAAAGGGACTGACAGCTTCGCTTCACCTTAAAGGGACTGATAGCTTAGCTTCACCTTAAAGGGACTGATAGCTTAGCTTCATCTTTAAAGGGACTGATAGCTTAGCTTCACCTTAAAGGGACGGATAGCTTAGCTTCACCTTAAAGGGACGGATAGCTTAGCTTCACCTTAAAGGGACTGATAGCTTAGCTTCACCTTAAAGGGACTGATAGCTTAGCTTCACTTTAAAGGGACTGATAGCTTAGCTTCACCTTAAAGGGACTCATAGCTTAGCTTCACCTTTAAAGGACTGATAGCTTAGCTTCACCTTAAAGGGACTGATAGCTTAGCTTCACCTTAAAGGGACTGATAGCTTAGCTTCACCTTAAAGGGACTGATAGCTTAGTTTCACCTTTAAAGGACTGATAGCTTAGTTTCACCTTAAAGGGACTGATAGCTTAGAGGGGACGAGCTATATACCTCAGTAGCCCCCCTAGTTTGAATGTTGGAATTTTCAAAAAAAAATTGACTTTTCAAACTAATCCGTTTCACTCCCATTTTTGCATGTCTGTGTGCCCTTAGGTGTTAGCCTTATATAACATTTGTGTTCTTCCTTTTTCTTTTCCTTGAGGAGTGCCAAGGAGGAGATGATGCTTTGCCGGAGGCGTTTGCGAGAGAAAGGGCCGATAAAGATAGCGCTCCCGTCCGTGTTCGAGAGGTGGAGGCCCTGAGTATGGTGTTATAACTATTGTCTTATGGCTTTGCCACTTCGGATCTATATGTTAATTTTAGGTTGTTATGACAACTCTTTTTGTTATCATGACTATGCCATGTTTAATTATCGTATGTTTTATTTGCATGCTTTTTATTTTTACTTTTTACTCGCGAGATTGTCGCTCCCTAATAGGGAGTGCTTATCTTTCCTCCGGTAGGTAAGAAAGACGGAAAGTTGATTGTCGCTCCTTAGTATGGAGTGCTTATCCTTCCTCCAATTAGGTAAGAAAGACGAAAAGTTGTGTTCAGCCCAGCCTTGTATGCCTTATGTGGCTTGTTACACTTAGAAAATTTTCAAGTTAATTTTTTTTTCTTTTAAAATAGTTATGAGTAGCTTGTTACCAAGTTGGTATTGATTGGGGGAAAGTATGATAGGAAAAAAGATGATTTCTATTAGCAACATAGATGACTACATAGATGTGCTCTATCAAGCATTTTGTTCTATCTAAAACATGATATAGTTGAATACATGGTATTCCATGACCTTGTTAGGATTTTTGTAGTCTTTCATGATGTAGTACGTCGTCGATTTGAGGGGTGTTTGGAGGACTGGAGGACTGGAGGACTAGACTAAATGTCCGTCTGGTGGTCCTGGGTCCTCTATGTGTGCTCCTTTTTGCCATGCAAAGGTCTTCTTGAGCGGGGGCTCCATCTCTTGCTTTACTCCCGTGACAAGGTGTTCCAAGTGTCCCTCTTCCAATGCTCGCTTGATTTCGGCCTGGAGCTCTCTACATGCATTTGTGTCATGTCCATGGGCTTCATGGAATTCACAACATTTGTTCATGTTTTTCTTCCCTGACATGTAGGTCATTGGGCGGGGAGGCTTGAATATGGCACATACTTGTTCGGTTTTCAAAATTTCTATGGGAGACTTGTTGAGGCTAGAGGCTGGTGAAGCTTTGTCATAAGGAGCAAACCTTTGCTTTTGTCTGTTATCTCGTCGGTCCTCTCTGTGGTTGTCATGACGACTACCCTCTCCACTAGGTGAGTCTTGAATACTTGATCCTCCAACACTTAGTCCACCCCATCCTTTATCTCTTTTGCCACTCGTTACGCTTCTAGCCAAGGCAATTGTCTCCTTTGACCTCAAGTAGTTATAGCAAACATCAGTCGTTTCTTTGAAGGTAGTTGGGATTCTTGCTGCGAGTCGTTCTTGGAGTTGGCCTGGGAGTAGTGAAAGTGTGAACCCGGATATTTGTTGACTTTCGGGTAGGCCTGGTATCTTCTGGCACTCTTGTGTGTAACGGAGGATGAACTCTCGCATGCCTTCCCCTTCTCGTTGGCGTATGGGATGTGCCTCAAGATGGGTTCTCCTTTGCTTTTTCTGTTGAAAAAAGTTGGAGGTAAACTTGGCTTTAAGGTCGTAGAAATCATAGATGCTTTTCTCTGGGAGGCTTGTGAACCAATCTCTAGCGAAACCTTGCAACGTTCCTGGAAACATGTGGCAAGCTACCGGGTCTACCCACTTTTCTGTCATGATAGCTTGTTCGAAAAGTGCCAAGTGATCCTCTGGGTCTCTTGTTCCATCATAGGTGCCAACTATAGAGGGAACCCTCTGTCGGTCTGGGATGGGATATCTTGCCACCCAATCACAAAACTTAGAGTTCACCACGGAGGTAGGCATGGTTGCTATCCGAGATGGTCCTTCTCTCTCTCCCACGAGGCCCTTAAGCAAATTGAGTAATTCTTGAGTGGTATCTTGTGGGGGTGGAGGAGGGGTAGGCTCTGGTGCCTTTTGCTTTTGCAACTCATTAACCAACTGTCCTAGCAAGACACTCGCATTGACCTCAGGAATTGGTTGTGGCGCAGGCTTGGGCTTCAATGTTTCTATGAGTCTGGCTAAGAAGTCGTTTTGTGCGGGTGGAGTCGGTGGAGGTGTTTGTTGTTGGGACAAGGGTGTCTTCAAAATCTCCAAAGCTTCTTCTACTGATGGTTGTTCCCTGGAAGGGGTTTGAGTGGGAGTGGGAGATGGTTGTTGGGCTAGAGTGGAGGTTTCCAAGCTAACAAGTTGTGGGAAGCTCTGGGTTGGAGTGATACTTGGAGGCCTTCCCATCTGGAAGCCTTGATAACTTGACTGGCCTGCCTCTCCCGTGCTAGGCACTTCCACTTCGGTTGTGTCGTTAGACCCGAAAGGGTAAAGTCTGGTCCGAACACCAGATAGGTTTTCTTCGCTGATCCTTCTAGCATTCCCCGTCCCATCTCCTGTTCCAGTGACTTGGGAGTTTGGGGGGGGTGGTGTTGATGTCTACCGAGGGAGGAGGATCCTCTCTGCTCGGTGGGGGGTTCATGGCAGAGCCTGAATCCATTGAGGGTGAAGGGTTAAGGAGAAAACTTAGTGAAAAACCGTTGTTCTATAACGGTCCCACGGATGGCGCCAATGTTTGAGCAACGATTGACGTGCTCACAGGACTGGGTGTGATGGCTAACCAATATCGTCTCCTGCTAGGGCAGTGCAAACCTACTAAGCTCTTAGCGAGCCTAAGGTGACGTATTGATTAGAGGGAGTGACGTAAGAGAGTGGGAAAATCTCTTGAACGTAGGTGATAAATGTGAGAATGATCCTGAAATCTGACAAATGGTCAGATATTTATAGGCACTCATTTGTGGGCCGTGGGCCGTCATCGTAGTTTTTGGGCCGTCATTTCAAAGTCCAAATATGGAAAGTGACGTAAAACTAATGACCTATGACACCCCTTCAAAAGGAGTGAGCTTCCCTTTGAAAGGACTGGAATGCTAGCTTAGCTTCACCTTAAAAGGGACTGATAGCTTGGTTTCAGCTTAAAGGGACTGATAGTTTGGCTTCACCTTAAAGGGACTGGGACTGACATCTTGGCTTCACCTTAAAGGGACTGACAGCTTGGCTTCACCTTAAAAGGACTGACAGCTTGGCTTCACCTTAAGGGACTGACAGCTTGGCTTCACCTTAAAAGGACTGACAGCTTGGCTTCACCTAAAGGGACTGACAGCTTGGCTTCACCTTAAGGGACTGACAGCTTGGCTTCACCTTAAGGGACTGACAGCTTGGCTTCATCTTAAGGGACTGACAGCTTGGGTTCACCTTAAAGGACTGACAGCTTGGCTTCACCTTAAAGGGACTGACAGCTTGGCTTCACCTTAAGGGACTGACAGCTTGGCTTCACCTTAAGGGACTGACAGCTTGGCTTCACCTTAAAGGGACTGACAGCTTGGCTTCACCTTAAAGGGACTAACAGCTTGGCTTCACCTTAAAGGGACTGACAGCTTGGCTTCACCTTAAAGGTACTGATAGCTTGGCTTTACCTTAAAGAGACTGGGACTGACAGCTTGGCTTCACCTTAAGGGACTGACAGCTTGGTTTCACCTTAAAGGGACTGACAGCTTGGCTTCACCTTAAGGGACTGACAGCTTGGCTTCACCTTAAAGGGACTGACAGCTTGGCTTCACCTTAAAGGGACTGACAGCTTGGCTTCACCTTAAGGGACTGACAGCTTGGCTTCACCTTAAAGGGACTGACAGCTTGGCTTCACCTTAAAGGGACTGACAGCTTGGCTTCACCTTAAAGGGACTGACAGCTTCGCTTCACCTTAAAGGGACTGACAGCTTCGCTTCACCTTAAAGGGACTGATAGCTTAGCTTCACCTTAAAGGGACTGATAGCTTAGCTTTATCTTTAAAGGGACTGATAGCTTAGCTTCACCTTAAAGGGACTGATAGCTTAGCTTCACCTTAAAGGGACTGATAGCTTAGCTTCACCTTAAACGGACCGATAGCTTAGCTTCACCTTAAAGGGACTCATAGCTTAGCTTCACCTTAAAGGGACTCATAGCTTAGCTTCACCTTAAAGGACTGATAGCTTAGCTTCACCTTAAAGGGACTGATAGCTTAGCTTCACCTTAAAGGGACTGATAGCTTAGCTTCACCTTAAAGGGACTGATAGCTTAGCTTCACCTTAAAGGGACTGATAACTTAGTTTCACCTTTAAAGGACTGATAGCTTAGTTTCAACTTAAAGGGACTGATAGCTTAGAGGGGACGAGCTATATACCTCAATAGTAACCATAGTTTTCGGGGTTATGGATAAAGAATTTAGATATATATGTAGAAGTGGTTATCCATAAATACAAGACAAATAGACAATTATTTAAATTAATGAGTGATTATCATTAATGTAAATTATAATTATACGTGTATGAATCTTTTAAACATTATTTCGGAGACTATGTTTAACAAAATCGTATATTTAATAATTAAACAATTATTTAACTACTTTAAAACGGACTTTAATAATTTATAAAATGTCAAATCAAATAATTACACCTAAATCAAAGATCAAGATGCGGTTTATGCATACTTGAAACAAATGATGCGATTTTTGCATACTTGAAAGTTGAAACAAATTACTATTCTGGCTTTTATGCACTGTTGGAATTTAACAATGATAATAAATATGTTAAATAAAAAAAACTAAAAATCATATCCAAACCTGATTATGATTATTAAGATCGGGTTCAATCAAGTTTTGATAGTGTAATTGGGTTATACGGGTCGACACAATACATCCAAATGTTTATTTCCGCCCATCCGTGGTTCTTTGTTTAATCCTTAATCGGGTTTGAGTATAACCCGATTTATCATACATATGAAATTTAGAAGCAAATAGCCCAGATTTATAAGCCTAATTATAAGCCCACCACTAGTTTTTTAAAATATAAGTTTAATAACTATATTGGGGCAAATAAGTTTCTACTTACTCGCGCTTCGGATCGGGATAAGCAATTCTAAAAGTTAAACAAAATTTATATGATTCAAGCTTTGTGTTGATATAAGCAATTCTAAAAGCTAAACAAAATTTATACAACTAAGTTTTTAAACATGAGCAAAATCTAATGATTAAATAAAAAATATACTAAATTTTTGGGTTTAAACTGAAAAAAGAAATACAAACTGAAAGAACCAAAACTAGAAAAATAACAAATTTTAAGAACCAAAAATAATATTAAAAAATATGAAAAGACAAAAGTTAAAATAATAATAAAGTTTAAAAACCAAATATTAAATTAAAAAATTAAGTTAATGTAATGTAATGATAGCCTCTAATTTGTACCTTATTAATGTTTTATCCCAAAATTTGAGATTTTTAACTAAAAGAAACTCTAGTTATAGTGGCTCTCTTTCATCTAAGTTTGACTTGCGAGGTTTGACTTAATATGCACCATAAGTGGAATTATCAATTACGTAAAGATTTTAATATTTTATTTACATAAGTTTGTTTTTAAGAACTTGATTTATCATTTTAAAATTAAATATAAGTATAGTGATCTTTTTAAATAAAAAAACTTTCAAAATGTATCATTCTTGAAAAGAAGAAACATTTTATTTCGTCATATTATTGGTCTTTAGTTATACGCTGACATTGAGCCGACTTTTTATATTTCATATTTTTGGAGAGAAAATTTCATATAAATGTAATGAATTTTTATCAAATTGTTATTGTATCAGATAAATTTTACAATTATCATTATATATAACAAACTTTCACTTCTTAGAATTATGTTTTGGCTGAGAATGGTGGCTGATGGTTGTACAAGGTTAAGGATTGAAGACATGTACAGAGAGAGATGTGATATGATATAGGAGATAGAGGTTATAAAATAAAATCAAACAAAACATTATCATTAATATAATTTCTAGTATAATAATAACATAAATAAATTTAAAAATTAAATGAATGAATAAATAGAGAGGAAAAGGGTAGTTTAGTCCTTTTATGTCGACGAAGGACCGTTCGTGTAATCAAACATGTGTCAGAGGGACTGAACCCGTAAGATTTGCGACTCAAGGACCAAACCCGTTAAATTCGGACAAACACAGAGACCATTTACGTAATTAACTCTAGATATAAATTAAAACTAACAAGCACCTATTGAAACATCCAAACCCCGCTTTAAACAACAAGAACCTTTAATTACTTCCACTATCCGATCTAAAACTACCACCAAGCTTGTCTTCAATTATGCTTTCCGATTAAAAACATGTGATTTTGGCTATAGTTTTCGAACGCTTAAACAAAAAAATTTGTTGTTAATTAATTTTGAACTATCATAAAAGAAAAGAGAAAAATTATGTTGTTTAAAGCGGGTCGTGGTTGTTATTCATCACTATGAGGATCAATATAGGTTCTATAACGTATTTGACACGTGTTTATGGAAAAGAAATTCACAAAAATATTTTATTTCGATAATTATCGATATTTTAAATTATTTTTTATATATAATCTTTATTTATACCATACAAACTAAAATGGTTAACCACCTATAGGCTTAACATGTCAAACTAAATTCAATGAAAATATAACTTAAGTTTTTTTTTTTTTTTTTGATAAACTATAAAATTAGTTATATATAATTAATATTGAGTTAATTGCAAAAACCGTCCCTAACGTTTGGCCAAATTGAAGATTTCGTCATTGTGTTTTTGAAAGTGCAGAAGTCGTCCTTGTGGGAAACCTTTATTTTGGTTTCACTCTGATGTGAGTATGCCTTCAGGCCTCCAACTCCTCTAGTTTAGCCGTCGGTTCTTTAGTTAACATGTGAAGTCATATTTTGATCGTTCGAGAAGATGACGAGTTAAATATGACAATTTTAATTGTAATTATCTATCATTTTATATTAATTATATATCTTTTTATTCAAGTTATCTTTTTGGGGTTTTATGGTTATATAAAGTTGTTTAGTTTGAGGTTTAATAAGTTTTGATGATGAATTAAGAAAATAGAGTTTATCTTAAAGTCCCGTTTGGACACCCTTTTAGGGTTTATCGAAATTCCATTTGTGTGTTTGTGTGATTTCTTTTCATTCACAACATTCATGCATCATTTGATATCAGAGCTTAGGTTAGAGGTAAGAAATCACACAACTTGAAGATCACAATTCGAAAAATACCCACAAATTCGTTCATGTTCGTCCAGATCTGCGCAGTTTCAGAAATAATGGCGTCACGAGTTCGTTCACCGTTGGATTGCTCGGAATTTTGGATACGTGGTTCAAAACTCATCGACGCACGATCTGACCGAAGGGATTTTCGATTATATTTTTCTACCATGAGATATTATTGTCCGAAGTTGCTGCAGTTTTGTGTAGAATATTGGATCAACTAACGCAAGGCTTTTGATTTAGGTAATCATAGATTCGTCGTACGAGGCAACGATACCATCAACCAATGATACACACAAGTTGTAGATAATGAAGACCTCCATAAACAATGAAGGAACTTCAGACATATTCCAAGAATAAACCAACCATTGAGTTGCTGAAAAATGGAAACCAAATCCGAACCTAACGTCTGGGACGAAGGTGAGGAGGAAGAGGAACATCATTTTGCCTCCGGTGGCGTGATTTGAGGATGATGTTCCCGGATATTTTTTATCGAATGGTTGATCAAGATGTCATGGTCCTTTTTGAGGAGTCGGGTTAAAGAAAACGAATGGGGTTAGAAACTTTCAGAGTTAGAGATTTCGGAAAACCAAGACTCGAGGACGAGTTTTTTCCAAGAGGGGGAGAATGATGCGGGTATGTTTTTAGGCCTCCAACTCCTCTGGCTTAGCCGTCGGTTTATGGTTAACATGTGAAGTCATGTTATGATTGTTCAAGAAGATGTCGAGTTAAAGATGAAAATTTTATTTGTTATTATCTATCTTTTTATATTAATTATATATCATATTATTCAAGTTATCTTTTTGGGTTTTATGCTTGTATAAAATTGTTTAGTTTGAGGGTTTAATAATTTTTTGATAATGAATCGAAGAAAAAAGAGTTTCTTTTGAAGTCCCATTCGGACACCCTTTTAGGATGTATCGAAATTCCTATTGTTATTTGATGTGATTTATATTCATTCGCAACATCCTTGCATCATAGTCCCCGCCTCAAAGTCAAATGACTAATTTGCACTCATCTTTTTTTTTTCTTTTGCACTTGAATTTTTTTTTAAAACCAAAAGTCATTATCTTAAAAATGTTTTCCAAATGTTAGGTCATCATCTATGTAATAAAATCGTAATAATTCATCACCGTCTCTTTGACAACAAACCAAAAAATAGAGCCTAAAGATTAAATTCATCATCATCTTAAAAGTATAATGATGTTGCTTTAATATGTCTTGCTTAGTTTACTGATTAATTACATTTCATTAACCTTTTTAAACAAGGGGTTCAATTCGCTAATAAAAAAAAGGAAATGAGAGTAGGTGTTTTTGTTTATATCTAATTCTAAATGTCTAATTTGTAACGTTTGATGATTTTTTGTTCAAAAAAAAAAAAAAAGAAAAAGAAGAAATAGGTGGATAATAAAAGAGGAAGAAGAAGAGGGCAAATTAGTCTTTTAACTTTGAGACAGCGACCGAAACCAAACCAAAGATTTTGCCGCAAGGATGACTTCTGCATTTTCAAAAATATAGGAATAAAATCTGTAATCTGAACAAATGTTAGGGACTATTTTTGCTATTAACTCATTAGAATTTGATGTTAAATTAATTAATTACATCTTTATATAATTTTCCTATACTTTTCCTTCTTTTAAGTTTACAAAACATAAAACATTGTTTATATTGTCTTCTTGGGTTTTGTTTTATGGGTTTTTCTAACTTGTGTCCTATACGCATATGTTAACACCATTTTTTAATATTAAAAGTACAATCAAAAGTATCAAAAAGTACCATTTTTTTATTGATTTCTTAACTTTTGATACTTTTGATTGTACTTTTAATATTTAAAAATTGTGTTAACATGGGCACAAGTTAGAAAAATCCTTGTTTTATTTATATTAGTAGGTGACCAATTGTCATTTTTGTCAAACCTAATAATGTGAGATAAAAAAAATTCGTTTTAAGGAAAATATTTGTAATATAGTAATCTTATTCTTCTTTTTTATGTATTTTAACTTGTCAACATGGGCAATACTGTCTTTTGAGTTAGAACGAGGTTTATCATGTTCGCGTATTATGACTGGATGATCAGATAATTATATATTATTAATAAAAATGAAATATTGTCTTTGTTAAATTTTTAGACACCAACAAAAAAAATAATTTTTTAATTGACTTTTAAAACATCTTTAAAATAGAGTTAATTAAAAAGAAATTAGGTTTAAAAAACATAAAAATTAAAAAATTAAAAAATATATAGAAAGACCATTATACTCTCATTTCACTATTCACTAGAGCTACCTTCTTTATAAATTGATTATAAATAATAATGATAATTAGGATAAGTAAGTCCAGCTTTTTTACTTTCGAAAAGATATATACATTATTAAAAATACAAATACATTTCAATAAAAAAAAGAGAAAAAATACAATTATTATAGAAAACATATCGTAAATAAAAAACACAATACATTACTTATAAACATGATATAAAAAACACAATAAAATGACAACTTATATGTAAAAAGTAAGCGGTACACCCATATACGCTACACCACTCTCTAACGAAAAAGGTGTTTAACTTTGGTATTTGGAGAAATATAGTCTCCATCAACATAGCAACTTGTGTTTCCATTGTTCCTACTATCATGTTAAACAACATGAATATGAATATGATGATGGCACATGTGACTCTCGGAGCTTGCTAAATTTATAAAATCGCGTTGCATGTTTTATAATTCACTAACGGCCTTAAATAATATTGAATACTCGTACGGCACCCTTTCTTACACTTTTCTGAATCCGTTTGAATTTATGCGAATTTCGTTTGGTGGACACGAAAATACTTTCACACACAAAGCTCACTCCGGGAAAATCTCTTAAGAGAGGTAATACCCTTCAGTGTATAGTATTGGTGATCCATTGGCATTAAAGCTATAATCGGGATTAAGGAATTGTTATTTTTAGGCCTTTTCTAATTAATATATAATTTTGAATCAAAATTTTATACTAAGACTCATAAAACTAGAAGACTCTAAAACTAAGATGACCCTATGCTCGCACATGTCGCATATGTCCAAATCCTCCAGTCCGACACTAGTATTGACATTGACATGCATTTGAGTAAGGGTGTTCACGAGGCTGGTAGCAAGAAATTTTCTGTCCATTCTTACGGGGCGTATTTTTATTTTCACTATCCTAACTCGTCCCGTAATAGGCGGGTACCCTCAACAAGGCGGTTACCTGAAGTTCGGGTCGCGGGTACCCTAAATTATAGGTTTAGTGGATTCGTTCGATTTGAGACATGATAAATTCATCCGTATAACATTATATAATATATATAATACAACTATAATAACATTATATTGTACAAAAATGATGAAGGTATCTATTATAACTATTACACTAAGTATATTGACACAAACAGTTATATAGAAAATATTATCGTATGTTTATAGTTAATAATCACTATCATAAGATGATATATATCGGTTAGTAAAAGTTTATTTGAAGTCAATAAAATGAGTTTTATAAGCTTAATAGAATGCATAAAAATAATACTTAGATATATGCTATTAATATTGAAAAAACATATTTTATATATAAACATACACGCGCGGGTCGGTTTGGGTACTGTAACCACCCCTCCATAGAGCGGGTTTTTTCGGGTTTCGGTTTTTTTGGTTACCGAGTTTTTCGAGTTCGTATCAAACGAGACGGATCAGTTTTTCGGATTTTCGAATTTTCTGAACACCCCTACATTTGAATATGTTCTTTTGTTGTCAATATATTCAATCAATGTTATCAAGCATTCACCTGAACTCATGAACTCGTTTATGTCTTTAACATATATGATTTATAATGAGGTTAGTAGGGATTACCTATATTTATTGCTTAAAGCCTGCTGCCTACAAGCAAGCCCATGAAGCAAGACACGCCTGTCAAGATTGTACAGCATGTATGTCATTGCCTGACAGGCGCCCGCTTGACAGGCGCCCGCCTGCTGCCTACAAGCAAGCCCATGGAGCAAGACACGCCTGTCAAGATTGTACAGCCTGTATGCCATTGCCTGACAGGCGCCCTCCTGACAGGCGGCCTCCTGACTATAATAAAGTAGAAGACGATTAGTATACCACTGATTTATTACCATGGCAGTTTAAGCATTCATGATTGTCATTGATTGATGGACGTTCCCTATGCTTGAAACGGGCAATATAAATACATAGTCTAATCAGGGTCGACAGACTTCACAAAAATCTCACTTCAATCTCACTTCAACACACACATAGTTCATATACTCTTGCTTTCATCTTCAACCTTGATCACCCTAGGTTCGTCAAGAGCTTGTTGGGTTTGCACTGTGATCATCACAGGAGATCCAAGGTTGATATCACTTCACCTTCGTCTTAGATGGTACCGACAGTTTTGGGAAGGGTACCGGGAGTTGAGGCAAAGTCTCCCGGTACCCTTGCTTGAGTGAACTGCCGGTACGGTGTAACTAGCCCCGGTCTCCGGAATGCTCGCCCCAACTCCCGGTACCCTCCCCAAAACTCCCGATACCCTCCCCAAAACTCCCGGTACCCTCCCCAAAACTCCCGGTACCCTTCCCAAAACTGCCGGTACCGAGGCCTTCTCCTGCCCGATCATCATCTCGGTACCCAGGCCAAAACTGCCGGTACCGAGGCCTTGTCCTGCTCGATCATCATCCCGGTACCCGGGCCTAAACTGCCGGTACCGGGGCTTCCCCTGCTCGATCAAAACTCCCGGTACCCGGGCCTAAACTGCCGGTACCGGGGCTGCACTCTAGCTCGATTGCAAAAAAAAAAAAAAAAAGGGAACGCAGACTTACGAGGTAATGAGTAGTTACGACTTGAAAACTGTTGTTTTGACAAATCCTAACTCGGGGCATGATGAGGTTAGTAGGGATTACCTATATTTATTGCTTAAAGCCTGCTGCCTACAAGCAAGCCCATGGAGCAAGACACGCCTGTCAAGATTGTACAGCCTGTATGTCAGTGCCTGACAGGCGCCCGCTTGACATGCGCCCGCCTGCTGCCTACAAGCAAGCCCATGGAGCAAGACACGCCTGTCAAGATTGTACAGCATGTATGCCATTGCCTGACAGGCGCCCTCCTGACAGGCGTCCTCCTGACAGGCGTCCTCCTGACAGGCGCCCTCCTGACAGGCGCCCTCCTGATAGGCGCCCTCACGACAGGCGTCCTCCTGACAGGCGCCCTCCTCACAGGCGCCCTCCTGACAGGCGTCCTCCTGACTTGGGGTCCTCCTGACAGGCGCCCTCCTCACAGGCGCCCTCCTGACTATAATAAAGTAGAAGACGATTAGTATACCACTGATTTATTACCATGGCAGTTTAAGCATTCATGATCGTCATTGATTGATGGACGTTCCCTATGCTTGAAACGGGTAATATAAATACATAGTCTAATCAGGGTCGACAGACTTCACAAAAATCTCACTTCAATCTCACTTCAACACACACAGAGTTCATATACTCTTGCTTTCATCTTCAACATTGATCACCCTAGGTTCGTCAAGAGCTTGTTAGGTTTGCACTATGATCATCACATGAGATCCAAGGTTGATATCACCTCACCTTCGTGTTTGACAATCGTTGCTCGAACAATTTACATCATATTGAGTTCGTTTTCTTATGTAAACATGTCAATATAGTTCGAAGACACATTCAATAAAACTGTTTCAAGATTCCTTGATATCCTTTGTCATATGTAAGTATTTATTAAAGCGTCAAAAGTAATTTCGTAAGCGATAAAGGCATGTCGGACATTCAATATTTTTTTATGAACTCATTTCCTAGAAGATGGTTGGATTATAGGAATTGTGTTTAAAGGTTGAATACACGATTATTTTGAAAGAAATAGTGTACTTTGAAAGAGTTTGAGAAATTTTTTTATTGAAAAAACTTAGATTTTTAAAACGTCGGAATACATGTTTATTTAAAATTAAACTAGTTGTTTTTAAAGAAATGAAGAAAAACTAGACCATAGTAGGGGTTGGCAATACTCGAAATGACACGAAACCCGACCTGAATCTGACACTAAAATTAACGTGTTGGGTTGTATAATCTCGACCCGCCAACCTGCTAACCCGAATTATTTTCGGGTTAGGTTCGGGTTGGTCATTTGGTTAATTGGGTCGACCTAACAATCCGAAAACTTTTATAAACTATTTTTTATAAATAACAATATATAACATTTAATATATATATTTTACTATATTTAACTAATAAAACACTTATTTTAAGATTAATGATAGTAATTTATCTTATCTTTTATTTTCTTTCGAAATTTTTTATATATTTTTATTAAACGTTAATAGTTGCAAAAATTCAATATAAACAATTTAACTTATTCATAAATTAAAACCATTTTGAGCATATTGACCGAAAACCAATCCGTTTGACATGAAATCAACTCGTCAACCCACTAATAAGTATAATAAACGGGTTACATAGGTTAGGTTTGGGTTGAGTCTGACAACCTCCTAACGCGAACCCGATAACCTAATTACATTAATGAGTTAAGTTCAGGTTCAACCTCCTAACCTGAACCCGTCAACCTAAATTTCCACCCTAGACCACACTCATCCTTAAATCCACCGTCCGTTCCACACGGTAAACCTTTGATTAGGACCACAAGTGGTCTATGATAATCTTAATGATGACAACATCCTAATTCATCCAAGATAAAAACACTAATCTTTCTCTCCAATTGTATAACATGAATTATAACATAAAAATGCATTTATATACTTATTGGTCAAAAAATGACTACTTTCTATAAAGGAAGAGGGAGATAGGAATGTTTAAACAATTCATCTAAAGCAATTTAAAAGTAAACATCAGCATCATGATACTAAATTCATTAAACACCACTTACATAAATCTTATGAGTTATGTTTTCATAAATATATATTTAGTGGTTTCACATGTCTAACTTGAACAACTTAAATCATCACAATAAAACATTAGAGCACTCGGAGTGATAATGAATGACAATGAGGTTGTGGTAGGTTGTGGGAAAAAAGGTGATGACGTGGCAGTGAGAATGAGAGTTGTGAGTTGTTATGATAGGGAGGGTTGTGGTGGGTTGTGGTGGGTTGTGGGATTATTTTATTAATTTATTTTTATTTTTTTCTTAAAAGATAAATAAATAATATTAAAAGTTAATAATTAAAACATTAAATAAAAGATAAATAAATAATTAAAAGAATATAAAATATTAAAACTTAATAAGAAAAACATTAAATAAGATAAATAAATAAAAATACAAATAACTAAGACAAAAACAAATAATTAAAACAATACAAATAAAAGCTAAACTAATTCATCCCGTATTTTTCTAGGATTTTTATTTTCTCGGCTTCGACCCAAGCCGCTTGTGCCGGCGGCATCCCCTCCGTGCTTTGTTGAAGAAACATCATATCGTCTCTTCTCGCACTAGAGTAAGCCGCTTCCTCTTGTCGGATAGCCGCTTGTTGTTGTCGCATAGCCGCTTCCTCTTGTTGGATAGCCGCTTGTTCTTGTCGGTGGAGGGTTTTCTTCTTTATAAGATTGTTGAAAGAAGGTGTGATTTTTTTGGTTTGATTGTGGGGGTATTTATAGGTGAAATTGTTTGGTTTAAAAAAAAAAATATATATATATATATATATATTTAATATATTAACGGATATATATCCGTTGAAAAGGAAAAAAACAAAAAAAAAAAACTTAAACCTCACAACGGCTCGTTGTAGGCACAACGGTCGCCTCACAAAGAGCCGAGAACGGGAGTGGCCGGAGTGATAACGAGGCTTATGCCTCGTTGTGAGGCGAGAGCCACGCGAGAACGGGGCAAAAAAAGGACCACTCCGTGTGCTCTTATACTAACAACTTTGAACATGCTATATGCATGTGAAGACATCATTTTTGACCAATAACATTTAATTTGGATAAAAACATTAAAAACATAATAATAATATAATAAAAAAAAACTGTTTGAATGGTCAAAAAGGACAGATGAGATAGAGAGAGAGTGTATGTGTTACTGTTTTATCTTTCCCAATAGTAGTATGACTATGACTATTTTGCATAATTGAATCCTTTTATTCAACAATTTTCTTACATTATTTTCCTCTCAATTCTTCACAAAAAATTATCATAATCTGTAAGTTTTTTTTTTTCAATTATGTTTATCTTCATCCAATAGATTTTTCATCTACAAATTCAATTTCTAACACACACACACATATATATATATATATATATATATATATATATATATATATATATATATATATATATATATATATATATATATATATATATTCTGGCTAAATTAATATGTTCTAGATCTTCTTATATTATTAGGAATTTTTTTAGTATAATTTTTTTTTTTTTTTGGTGTGAGATCTGATAATGAATTTGATAATTATTTTTTTATTTATTTATTAGATTGATGAATTATCTTATGTGTAAATTTGTGAATCATTGAAATTGTGTGAGATTAGTTCAATTTTGATGAAAATCAGATTTGGATTTTTTTCCAGATTAAGATTGTAGAGCTTAAGTAAAAGTTTTGTAACTATAGTTACGACACGAATGGCTTCGGTAAGCGTGTTACCGGTATCTGGAGTAAGAGAACCTAGTGGAAATTCAGTTGCTGTTGAAAGATTACCTGATGAGTTAAATGACATGAAAATTAGAGATGACAGGGTTAGTGATCTCGTTGTATTACATTTATCACTTACTTATCGTTGTCTATCTGTCGAGTTTAGTTTAAAGTTTTAATATCTTATGTTTAGGAGATGGAGCCTGCAATAGTTGATGGAAACGGCACAGAGACGGGACATATTATTGTTACAACGATTGGAGGTAGAAATGGTCAGCCAAAACAGGTATTTCTTTTTGACTAATATGTAATAGACGATTCGTTACATGTGCTGTTATCTGTTAGTGATGGAATTGTTTTTTTAATATGTTACAGACGATTAGTTATATGGCCGAACGTGTAGTTGGACATGGATCATTTGGAGTTGTGTTTCAGGCTAAGTGTTTAGAAACCGGGGAAGCTGTAGCTATTAAAAAGGTTCTTCAAGATAAGAGATACAAGAACCGAGAGTTACAAACTATGCGCGTATTGGATCACCCGAATGTTGTTGCTTTGAAGCATTGTTTCTTTTCTACAACAGAAAAGGAAGAACTTTATCTTAATTTAGTATTGGAGTACGTTCCTGAGACTGTTCATCGAGTGATTAAACATTACAATAAGATGAATCAAAGAATGCCCATGATTTATGTTAAACTATACAGTTACCAAGTAAGAATACGTTCTTTTTGTTTTCATTTTGGTACTTTTAATGTTGAAGTTCAGTTCGTTTAATGTATATCAAATCATTTGCTTTTTGTGTTGCAGATTTTCAGAGCCCTGGCGTACATTCATGGTAGTATTGGAGTGTGTCACAGGGATATCAAACCTCAAAATTTATTGGTAATTATTTGTTAAATGTTTAATCGGGTGTTGATGAATAACGATAATTGACGTACGTGTTTATGTTTCTTCTTAACAGGTAAACCCGCATACCCATCAAGTCAAGCTATGCGACTTTGGAAGTGCGAAAGTTTTGGTTTGTACTAATTCATATCGAATAATTAATAGTTACTTGTGTTTATGTTGATATTGTCTTGCATTGCCTTACTCTTTGCTGTTATTGTGTTTGATAGATTAAAGGAGAGCCAAACATTTCTTACATTTGTTCAAGGTATTATCGAGCACCTGAACTAATATTTGGAGCCACTGAGTACACCACAGCAATAGATATCTGGTCTGGTGGATGTGTTTTGGCGGAATTGCTGCTTGGACAGGTAGAAATAAAGTTTTTATTTTATTTATGTCGACAGATTTTCTGAGTTTTTGCATGATCTGAACGAATGTCTGTTTTAATTTCAGCCTCTTTTCCCTGGTGAGAGTGGAGTTGACCAGCTAGTGGAGATCATAAAGGTATTTTGTTTTTAGATGTCTCTTAAATCTTAATAAAGAAATTCTTGCTTCTTTCTCTTTTCCGAGTGTTATGTTAAAGCGAGTACTTGTTTGTTGATAGGTTTTGGGTACCCCAACAAGAGAAGAGATCAAGTGCATGAACCCTAACTACACCGAATACAAGTTTCCCCAGATTAAAGCTCACCCATGGCATAAGGTAATTGACTAATAAAGATTTCGTTACAACGTTCATGATAATATGTAGGGATTCCCAACTGAAACAAAATAATATATTCTCAGATATTCCATAAGCGGATGCCTCCAGAAGCCGTTGATCTTGTTTCAAGACTCCTACAATACTCCCCAAATCTTCGTAGTACTGCTGTAAGTATAAAAAAGGATATCTAGAACTCTTTTTTATATAAATATTGTTGAGATACTAAGTATGGATTTTGGATGTATGGTGTACGTGCAGTTGGAGGCGATGATTCATCCATTTTTTGATGAGTTACGTGATCCTTCAACTAGACTGCCAAATGGGCGTTTCCTTCCACCACTTTTCAATTTCAAGTCTCATGGTAAAGAAATAAAATTCTGATTATGTAAAATTATTTAGTTATCGTAGTTTGTACTGAAAACGAAATTGTATGTTTGTAGAGCTTAAAGGTGTACCTGTGGAGATGCTTACGAAGTTGGTCCCAGAACATGCCAGAAAGCATTGTGCATTCCTTGGTTTGTAAAAGTAACGAGAGAAGAAAGCTTTTGAAATTAAGTTTGTTCATTTGTTCCTTGTAGTCGTGTGCGTATTGTTAGAAGTAAAAACAAGCTAAATTGTAATCGGATATGAGTATCTGACCCTTGTGAAATGGAAACGTAAATGTAACTTTATATTATATTCAGTGCGACGACTCCCTCTATCTCCTGTATCACAACTTAATGATCACTAGCATTCTTGTATGCTGTGTATCTGTCTTATTTAGAACCATTAGTAATTCTTAAAAAACATTACTTTCCTTGTGTTATCTTCGTAGATATAACGAAGTGAGCTTTGTTGTTGTATGACTATCTGAATCAAGTTAATCGTCTGATGAATCAAACTCAGTCAACGCCTTTCGAAGATAATGCAAACATGATAAGTTTTACAGGTGACAAAATGGGTTTGGGTTAAAGGTGACAAAATGGTCGGATTAACGTTTTGTATGTGTGAAAATATATTAGGTCAACTTGGTTCGATTCTGACTAGATGTTTCTCCGAAAAGTTTTACAGACTCGATTTAGTCATTATAATGACCAGACAGAGAATAAATTAGTTCGATGGTAACCAATTAACCCAATTATATTTAATTTTAAATTCGCCATCATATAATCAAAAAGATAATTAAGTCAAAGTTCCGGGTCACCCTTAGAATTTATAAATACAAGCTGTATCATGGACTTATTCTATGAGTTGTCTAGTTGCCTTTAATATGTGACCCCATAATATAATACAAACAATTGTGAGTTTGAATAAGTTAAAAGGTGAAACTATAATAAATAAAGTATGCTTTAGACTTTTCCAACATAATTGAATAATTGATAATATGAAGTTGGAATCTTATGAACATAGTCCAAAACGTCAAAATCTTACTTTCAAGTCATGTTTTTCTTTGTCTTCTAATTATTTGTTAAATGAAAATTATATGAACCGTTGTTATGGTTTATACAAAAAAAAAATATATATACATATTTTGAAACCTATAACGGGTATATTTAATTAAAGGAGTTGAAAGTTATAGATGTTAGCTTAATGATAAAGTACTCATTAGAGTTAGAAGTTGTAGCTTTTATTTATAAAATGTTTGATAAAATAGTTATAACTTTTGTTTAAAATTATAAAATTAAGTAAAAGGAAGGAAACACATATTAAAATTTGTAAATGGGAAGCATACTAATTGAGGGACAATTAATTGAAGTAAGTTTTAGTTTTGACTTAGGCGCTGTTCTTTTGAAACAAAGGTTTTTCCTCTGAATCTGAATACCAGCTCTGAATAATCAGAGGTGGTCCAAAACTCTGAATCTGAATCAATATACTATGTTCTTTTTTCCTTCGTAACATCTGTTTTACTATATTAGTACTAAACTGTTTCATTTATAAAACGTCTTAAATAAAAACATTCATAAAATGTTCAAACATAGTGGCAACATTTTTCAAATAAAGATAATATTCAAACAACATTTTCAACATTTTTGCATTAATTGTGCCGCAAGTTGATCTCGACAATTGATCATATATTGTTGATCTGTTGTATTTCCATGTGGTTGAACCTCGTCCTCATCATACTCGTCTCCATCTTGTACATTCTCGTTAGCATGTACTTCACCTCGATCATATTCGGAGAAAAAAACATCACTTAATCCTTCTTTTCGTTTAAAAATATGAATAGCAAAGAATGCAATAGTAATATCTCTTTGTTTCACCAAAGAATACGGAGTCATTCTCTTCAAGATGGGAAAACGTGCTTTCAAAACACCAAAAGCACGCTCAATCACGTTTCTAAGTTTAGCGTGAGCGTGATTGAACAAATTAATAAACTAATTGTCTAACATCAATTTCAAGATATAAAAATAATTAACAAAAGAAAAGTTCACATAAAAGTCAATGTAATAGTAGGAGTTTATAGGCAATCGAAAACAAATACATATTAAAAAAAAATTATATCACCTAAATCTAAGAAACAATCATCAATATCAATTTATATAACGAAATCAAGTGACAAACCATTGAAAAAAAATCAAAATTCTTTGAATTTAAGGATGGAAAACTTACCGGTGAAGAGAAAGAGGTAATCAGAGGTAAAAAGAGGTTTTTCATGTAGGGTTGGATCAGAGGTAAAAAGAGGTTTTTTGTCTTTTGTTGAAAAAAAAAAAGAACAACAAAATTGTTAAAACCTCTGACCGGGTCAGAGTTCAGAGCCTATTAAGACTTTTTTCTGAAAAAAGAACAACACCTTATTCTTTTTTTTAAAAAAATTTAAAAGCTTCATTTTTCCAGACATATTATTATTTTTTCTTCTTATTAAGAGCTTTTCTTATATAAATAAAAGCTTTAAGCTTTAAAAAGGTCCGAAAAAACTTATACCAAACATACCCATAACATAAACGGTTTATTATCCGTTAACCTTAACTCATTATGTTAAAATTTTCTAAACGGCCCTTGTAGTATTTCACCCTTTTTAAAGTTAAGCTTTTAATATTTAATTGAAAACTTGAGGGACTAAAAGCGTATATTTTTAAAAAATGGTTGAAATGTTAAAACTAAGTAAACATGGTACTTATTTCAGTTTCAATGTTGGATACAACTTTAAATACATAAAATTTTACATGTTTTATTATAGTTGAACTAATATCCATCCATTTTATTCAAATTTTGAACAACTTCTTTTCGGAATGTCATCTACTTCAAGTCGGCCAAAAGTGGTGCGATTTTGGAAGCAACGATTCTGTTTGCAGCTTCCGTGTAATGAACACCGTCCCAAACTATAGCCGATGATACATTACTACACATGTTGTACCCCGGTTGCCCACATGTAGCTGTCACATTGTAGTTATTTGGATCCCCTCCGTACCCACAACACGCCTTATGTGGTTTTACAAATCCTGTTAATGCAATCAAACGATTAGTTAGTATCATCATTTAGGACTAAGTTTAAGCATATTTGAATCGAATGTGTGTTAGTTATTACCATATCTTGAGGGGTAGGCAAAAAGATCATATTTGATGGTGTACACATCTACATAGACAATAGTTGCATCTTTTAATACTGATCTCAATTCGTTGCACATGATACGTAACAAATTGTTGAAAAGTTTGGATAAATCGTTGTGGACACGATAGCATCCAATTCTGTCAAGGTCAATGTCGTTGTGCTTATGTAATGCAAGTTCTTTTGGTGCACAACCTTGTGGCCCGGTGTTGAATACTGCAAACTTTCGCCCTCCATATTGGTACAGATTCTACATTTACAAAATGAGCTCGTAAATATATACTATTATACTAGAAATGATGAAATGAAATTAAGAGATGCATAATTACTTGAATATTGAGTTTAATTTCTGCTATAAAAGACGGAACTTGGGCTGCAACGGGTGCAAACGCAAGATTTGATGCGTATAGTGCTTCTAGAATATCATTTTGTCCCATATCTATCATGTAAAGAGCTCGCCGAAATCCATCTTCATTAATAAAGTTCCCAGGGCCGTGTGAGAGGAGTTCAAGTGAGCGATTTTTGAAATGGACGAATTGGCGGACTTGAATATTGAGATGAAAAGGGATAAATTGTGGTAAAATCATGCCTCCGGCTACTGCAAAGTTTACACCACTTGTGAAATTTGGTGCTAGTGATTCTAAATACGGGCTTAGATAACCAAGGTTTAGGTGTTCACCTGTATCAAAAAACATTATTAACAATTAATACTCGTTACCTAACGTAGAGTTACCAGATATATACAATAGCAACGACTTGAAAGTTTCCAACAAACAATAACAACTTTTGAAGTACAATACGTACAAAAATATATACATTTTCAGTAAGTTAAACTTAAAACTATGACATATAACAAAAACTGTAAGATTGAGAGTTGACTTACATATAAAGTCGAGGATAAGTCGACCATCACCAAAACGACCCGTTCCTTTGTGAAAAAACGTAATGCCATGCGGTAGGCCAATGGGAAGCCCTGAACCAGCCAACACCCCACCTGTGTCGGAATTTGCATCACCAAAGTTAATAATTAAAGGTCTGCTTATGGTACTAGACACCGAAATACTAAAAAGCATTGAAACCCATAGTATGCCTAAAAATACATTTACACTCTTCACATCCGCTCACTTGGTACAGTCTACTGAAGCTGCATTCGGGTCTTAATTTAAAGGATGCGTCAACGTGAAAAATCGAATATACAGCTACTATGTCGACACAAACATATTTTAAGGTTGGAATATAAGATCAAGTTGCAGTTTAAGAATTTTAAAAATCAAGTTGGAGTATTAATAAGCGGGGACATTATAATATTCTTGTGTCATAGGTAGTAAATTATTCAGATTTCTATCGTATTAGCCCGGCTTGTAATCAATCATATGCAAGTTGCGACAATCCTCTTAAGTAAAGCTAAATGCAGGCAAAAAATATCAAGTGAAGATTATTACATAGATAACAAAGAAGCAAAATACGATGTCTTTTCTAATCATTATACGTACTTCAAAATTAACTGCTAGTTACTGAACATGTATTCATTCCCTGCTCTTTCTAAAATTGGTATGTTTGGGAGGACAGTCGGACACATAGTTCTATGGAAATTTCATTTTACGAGCGCTCAAATAACTTAAACGCAGATTTAGAGAAATGTCTATAAATGACCACCGTATATCAGTGTTTTCAAATTGTCAAGTTGTTATCGGTATACCTGTATGGTGACTTAATTGCTTTAATGATCAATCTATAAAATTAAACTATCATGATTAAACTATAAAGTATGTTGTACTTTTCGAATATTTTACATAATCATCACTTTCAACTAAGATTAGAGCATCTTTATTCCACGAGCTGTCAAAGAAGTATAAACTCGTCTATTACTTACACCGAGTATACGTTATATTCCTCACACAAGATTTCATATGCCTAAGCTTCTGAATCATACATCAGCGAAAAAATATAACATCAACTCAAAAACTAGATAAAATTTAACTTAATTCTTCAATTCTTTTAACTATTTATTTTTCGTATGTCAAATTGTCAACTGCTGGTTATTACATGATAATGTCAACCCGACCAGAACCTCTCTAGTTTTAGTGATGGCGTTGAAAAGATCGTATTAGCAACCGCCTTATTTGCAGCTTCTGTGTAGTGAACACCATCCCATACTATAGCTGATGTTACATTATCACATATGGTGTACCCTGGTTGCCCACATGTAGCCTTCACATTGTAGTTATTCGGAGACCCTCCAGACCCACAACATGCCTTAAACGGTTCCACGAATCCTGTCAACACAAACCATCAATTAGTCTCATGATTCACCATTATAGTTTAAGATAATTTGAATATGTATTTTTTTACCGTATTTTGAGGCTTTGGCAAAAAGATTGTATTTAATGTTGTATATATTCACATACTTAATAACTGCGCCTTTTAATGACGATTTCAAGTCTCTGCACATTTTAAGTAACTCTTTGTTGAAAAGTTTGGCTAGATCATTATGGACACGAAAGCATCCAATGTTGTCAAGGTCGGTAGTGTTGTGTGCGTGTAATGCGAGCTCTTTAGGAGAACAACCTAGCGGCCCCGTGCTGTGAATCCAGAACTTTCTTCCACCATACAGGTATAAATTCTACATTTCACATATAAAACATTAGGAACAATGATGCGTGCTAAAATCTGCCCACGAGCTTGGTGCTACAAAGGTAAATGATATCCAAGAATATACTTACTTGAATAGCTAGTTTAATCTCCGCTATAAAAGATGGGATTTTGGCTGCAACAGGCGCATATGTAAGATTTGCAGCATACAGAGCAACCAACAAATCGTTTTGTCCAATATCTATCATGTAGAGGGCGCTACGAAATCCATTTTCATTGATATAGTTCCCAGAACCTGTTTAATTAAAGGTCTTAAACAATGTTTCATGATATGGAAAACTGGTAATTTTGTACGAAATGTAGACATGAACATACCGAGTGACAGTAGTTCAAGTGAGCGGTTCTTGAAATGAATGAACTGGCGAACTTGAACATCCAGTTGAAAAGGAACAAATTGAGGTAAAGTCATGGCTCCAGCTACTGCAAAGTTTACTCCACTTGTGAAATTTGGTGCTAGTGATTCCAGATACGGGCTCAAATAACTCAACTTCAAATGTTCACCTGTTTTAAAAATCGATATTAACTAAAGTTAGCAGATAAAAAATAAAGACAAATAACGAGAAACAGAGGAAGAGATATTCGAGTTGCTTACAGAAAAAGTCAATGATGAGTCGGCCATCACCAAAACGACCCGTGCCTTTGTGAAAGAATGTAATACCATGTGGAAGACCAATGGGAAGCCCTGCACCGGCTAACACACCTCCTGTGTCGGAATTTGAATCTCCAAAGTTAATAAGCATAGGTTTAGACACTGGTTTGGAGACCGAGATTCCAAAGAGCATCATCCAAAGCCATAGAAGCCCCCATAATACATTTGCCTTCTTCATATCCATTTTCACTCTATGGTTAATAATTGTTACTATCCCGTCTTATATATAAAGGGTATGTCAACATGAAATAGAATATACATGTACTAAGAAGAACAAGTGGATTGATGCGTAATTTGAGGGCCTTATAAAAATCAAGTTGGTATATTTTAAGTGATAGTGTATTAAGGAAGTGAAAGGGAACATGTTACATATAGACGAGCACCTGTTCAGGATCTACTTCTCTCATAAGTGAGAATGTATAAGGGGGAAAGTGTTATATAAAATTGCAAGCGGTCTTTTGTTTGTTAATGTGGGCACGAGTATTATATAATCAAGTGATAATGGAGAAAAGTCTCAACAAGAATGATATAAAGAAATATTGATTGTATTGATAGTTTGTTATGATTACAATGCAGTCTACAGCCCCTATTTATACAAGTAATTCTTATGATCTAATTGAGGAAATAATTTCCTTGGTCTTTGATTAGTCTGAAACAGCTCATTTCTTGGTCCCTAATTTTCGTGATTGGTTTTGGTCTTTAATTCATTGATTTGAGTATTCAGGGAAATGATGACATTGTTCTGATCCTGAACTTCTTTCCATTCTAACACTCCCCCTCAAGTTGAATGGTGGGGTCTCCGAAATTCAACTTGCCCAGACAGTCTTGCATTATTCCCGTTCTCACAGCTTTTGTCAAGATATCAGCTAGTTGATCTTCAGTCCTAACGAATGGCAGTTCAATTATTCCAGCTTCGAGTTTTTCTTTGATGAAATGTCTGTCGATTTCAACATGTTTTGTTCTGTCATGTTGTACAGGATTCTCAGAAATTTGAATTGCCGCTTTATTATCACAGAAGACTTGAGTTGCCCTTTTTGGGTGGAATCCTACTTCTGTTAGCAGTTTGCGTATCCATAAAACTTCAGCAAGTCCTCTGGATATCCCTCTAAACTCAGCTTCAGCACTTGATAAGGACACTACTTTCTGCTTCTTACTTCTCCATGTAACTAGGTTTCCTCCTACCAAAGAGAAGTATCCTGACGTTGATCTTCTATTTTCTTTATCTCCTGCCCAGTCAGCGTCTGTGTATACTTGAATATCCAGGTGTCCATTTGATTTAAACAGGACTCCGTGTCCTGGAGTTCCTTTGAGGTATTCGATGATTCTTACAACTGCATCCATGTGAGCCTTTTGAGGTTGATGCATGAATCGACTCACAACTCCCACAGCGTATGCTATGTCTGGACGAGTGTGGGAGAGATATATCAACTTGCCGACCATTCGCTGGTATCGAACTTTGTCTGCCAATTCTGCTTTAGGTTCCATGTACAACTTCTGATTTGCGATCATCGGTGTCTCAGCTGGTTTGCAATCGAGCATCCCTGTTTCTGCAAGTAGATCCAAAATGTATTTTTTCTGGCAAATAAAAATACCATGTTGTGACCTCAGGACTTCAATGCCGAGAAAGTATTTCAATCTTCCCAAGTCTTTCATTTCAAATTCTGTAAATAATCCTTCCTTTAGCTTCTTTATTTCCTGTTCGTCATTTCCCGTGATAATCATGTCATCGACATAGATTATGAGACATGTTACATATTCCTGTCTATGTTTCAAAAACAAGGTATGATCTGAGTTGCTTTGTTTGAACCCGTATTTCTTCATTGCTATGGTGAACCTTCCAAACCATGCCCTGGGGGATTGCTTCAATCCGTAAAGTGATTTCTTCAACCGACAGACTTCTCTGGTTTTGAAATCACCTGAGAATCCAGGAGGAGCTTCCATATACACCTCTTCCTCCAAATCTCCATGTAGAAACGCATTCTTTACATCGAACTGATGAAGGGGCCATCCTTGATTTGACGCTATGGTGAATAGGACCCTGATTGTATCAATTTTAGCAACTGGAGCGAACGTCTCTGAGTAATCAATTCCATACGTCTGAGTGTACCCTTTAGCAACTAACCGGGCCTTGTATCTATCGATTGTCCCGTCGGGTTTGTATTTTATTGTGAAGATCCAACGGCATTTTACAGGTTTCTTTCTATCTGGAAGGGTACATTTTTCCCATGTTCTATTTTTTTTCAAAGCATCCATTTCTTCATGCATAGCTTTTTTCCAGTTTTCTGACTTTAGAGCTTCTTCTAGGTTTGAGGGAATCTTTTCTGAGTAGAGGCCGGCACTGAAGGCTTTTGCTTCTGTGGTCAGGCATCCATTGGCTATATTGGCCATAGGGTACCTAGACCCTCTAAAAAACTTTTCTGGAGAATACCGCTTTGCCGGAACTCCTCTATTTGCTCTTACTGGAAGGGAGTATTTTGCCGATACTTCTTCCAGAACAGGTTCTTCTGATACTTCTTCCAGAACAGGTTCTTCTTGATCTATTGGTCCTTGATTCTCAGTTTCTTCGGACTCTTGTGATTCTGGTACTGTAGCTTCAACCATTTCATGAGAAGAGTTAATAGTTTGAGAGTTATTGGGTTCAGAATTGTTTACCTCAGATATCAGATGGGGAAGGACATCTTGGGTGGCACTGGTATTGTTGACTCCAAGTGATGTGGTACTGTGATTCGAACATGTTTCTTCATCATTCGTCAACCAACTCAGTGAGTCATGTGATGATTCCTCCCCCTGACCACTGTGTTGGGAGGAGTAGAAGTACTTGGTTTCCAGAAAATCACAGTTCATGGTGGTGATCATGCGTCGTGTTTTTGGGTTGTAGCACCTGTACCCCTTTTGATTTACTCCATATCCAACAAACACACATTTTTCTGAACAAGGGTCGAGTTTGTCCCGATAGGATTTGGGTATATGAACAAAGACGGTGCACCCAAATATTTTTGGTTCAAGTGTGAGAGTTGGGGGAATTTCAGTGAACTTTTCCAGAGTGTTTAGAGGGGTGTTCATGTCAAGGATTTTGGTCGGGAGCCGGTTTAGGAGGTAGGTTGAGGTGGCTAGTGCTTCTGGCCAAAACATTTTTGGAACATGTGATTCAATCATGAGGGCCCTAGTGATTTCGAGGAGTATACGATTTTTTCGTTCCGCGACTCCATTTTGTTCAGGAGTATGAGGACACGTGGTTTGATGAACTATCCCTCTTGATTTGAAAAATGATTTCATTTGTGAATTTACATATTCTCCCCCATTATCAGATCGAACGATTTGAATAGATTTTTTGAATTGAGTTTGAACCATAACATAAAATGAAGTAAATTTATCAAATACCTCATTTTTATTTTTCAAAAAATAAATCCATGTCATCCTTGTACAATCATCAATAAATATCACATAAAATCGAAAATTTTGTCCCCCAATAACTGGAGCAGGACCCCAAACATCAGAATGGATTAATGAGAAGGGTGTGTCAACACGAGTATTATTGTGTCTAAAGGTCTGTCTGTGACTTTTGGCTAAAATGCAAGTTTCACAAGAAATGGGTTTATTTAAAGGGAAAAATTCAGGAAATAAAGTATGTAGATAGCTAACAGATGGGTGCCCCAACCTTCTATGCCACAGCCAAGCTTTTCTTTCAGTCGTTCCATGAGCTAACATCACAGTACCACTTTGAGTCACTTCATCTACATAGTACAGACCACGTTTCTCAGTGCCACGCCCAATGATCCTCCCCGTCTTGATATCCTGTAAAAGACAAAAAGTCGGATGCATGAGGGCAGAACAATTCAACTCTTTCGTGACATGACTAATTGATAACAACTTGTGGGATAGAGAGGGAACATATAAACAGTTATGAAGTTTGATATCCGGGTTAATTCGGATAGTCCCTCCATTTTTTACACCCATTTTTTCTCCATTTGCGGTTTCGATGTGAGTTTTCTCGGGTTTGGATAACTTAATGAAGTCAGAGGCTTCATAAGTCATCGTGTCAGTAGCCCCGCAATCAAATATCCATTTATCATTAAACCCTTTAAAATTTTGTTGGGTTATAAGGGCTAATCCATTTTTGGCTGCCTTTGGTTTAAAATTTGTCCCATCCATACGTAAGTTAAAACCAATATTTAAAAAAGGAAACTTATGAGAGAGAGAGAGATTGGATGGTGGCTGCCTTTCTCTCCCTCTGTTACCTTTGATGGAAAAATATCCTTCTTCTCCGGCGAGTCCTTCTTCTCCGGCCGTCGCCGCCGTTGCAACCCCTCCAAAACCTTTGCTCGGCTGGCTGGTGGTAGGGGGTTTTTTCTCCTCTGTTCCTGACTTGATGTTTTTCGCACCCTTTTTGTGGCCATCGGTCCACCACTCCGGATACCCAACAATCCGAAAACACTGATCTTTGGTGTGCCTAGACATCCCGCATTCTTCACATTTAAGGTGAGATTTGTCTTCTTTGATAAAGGGCTTCTTTTCTTCATGTCGGCGGTACCCGCGGCTTGCTAACCCGATGCCTTCTTTTTCCCCGGATCCGGCAACAAGTCCGGCGGCTATTCCCGGATTTCCAGGATTAGTTGTTCCCAGAATATTCTGGTGAGCGGCTTCCTTGCGAACCGTGGCGTACGCCGTTTCTGCGGAGGGAAGTGTTTCGAGCCGGAGGATTTCTCTCTTGATCGGATCAAACTGTCGGTTCAACCCATGAAGGAATTGGAAGAGTTTCTGCTCGGATCGTACTTTCGAGTATGTTTTAATATCTTCGGTACACGTCATTGGGTTGGGATCGATTCTTTCGATTTCTCCCCACACGCCTTGAAGTGCAATCCAGAATTCTTCAAGGGTTTTTTCCTCTTGTTTGAGTTCGTTCGCTTTGACATGTAGATTGAACACTTGTAGTTTGTCTTTTCCACTACTGTACGTGGTGGTAAGAGCATCCCACAGTGTTTTTGCGGTTGGGTATTCGGTGAGGTTTCCGGCGATAGTGGGTTCGATGTTTTGGATTAGCCAGGAGAATACAATTAAGTCCTCCTGTTCCCATGTTTCGTAAGACTCATGGGTTGGCTCAGGAGGGTCTTTTGTAAGATGTGAAAGAAGTGCCTTTGATTTTCCCCCAATAGCAACTCGAATCATTCGAGTCCATAACGGGTAATTCTGGTTGTTTAATTTGAGATTTATGTGTAGATTATCTGAAAGTTTTGGTGTTTGTGTTTGTTGGTGGGTAATGTTGGTTTTTAACAGGTTTGCTAATTGCAATGCGAGATCAGGACCGGAGCCGCCGTCTCCTGACATGGTGGCTGCGGTTTTGTTGTCGGAAGGTGGGTTTTTACTGGGTAAATGATGAGATCGGTACCGATGGCTCTGATACCATCTCAACAAGAATGATATAAAGAAATATTGATTGTATTGATAGTTTGTTATGATTACAATGCAGCCTACAGCCCCTATTTATACAAGTAATTCTTATGATCTAATTGAGGAAATAATTTCCTTGGTCTTTGATTAGTCTGAAACAGCTCATTTCTTGGTCCCTAATTTTCGTGATTGGTTTTGGTCTTTAATTCATTGATTTGAGTATTCAGGGAAATGATGACATTGTTCTGATCCTGAACTTCTTTCCATTCTAACAAAAAGAATCAGAAAAATATCATGTGCGCGTCATGGATGTTATATAGGATTGAGATCTTCTCGCATTCATTTCCAACATGACACGACATGTTGAAACCGTTGAGAGGGAAAAAATTCAGATAAAATGAGATCAACATGTGGTTTATTAAGACCAAAACTCTAACTTCTTACTAAGATCAATCTGTTCCATGAAGGCTAGATGGTTGATTGATGATTGTGCATATAATGTGTCGTCAAACACTTCACTTATGTTACCATATGTTTTTGGTAGTTTAAAATGATTCTTCTAAAATGTTAATTTCATATATTGTTATCTTGATGAAGTAGTTGTTTAAGATTAAAATGGTTTATAAGGGCGCCATAACGACCACTGTGACAAATATAGATGCATATCTCTTCGGTTGTTTGCACCAAGATTTGATGATAGATGAAGGAACTACTTGAACAAAAATAGTTGATAAACATAATTTCGTTAAAATTATTGGTAAAACAGACAATGGGCTCGGTAGTTGCAAAGCCTGCAATAGGAGTTAAGTAGTAGCATATATGTTGTGATGTTCCTCATCCGCGGTTTATTATTGTTACTTGCTTGTATCAAGCACATACTCAAGTAGTTGACGTTGGAATCAGATACCTCAAGTAAAAAATCAATTCAACGAAAACCAACTATTGTACAAAATAAAAAAACTTCACTCCAATATCACATAAATGAAGACGCTTCAACTCTTAATACTTTCATGTATATGTATCTTAACACCTTTTCTCAATCTCGTGGATTTACAAGAATGAAAACACTTAACCTCACCACGTTCTTGAATACGGCAAGTCTCCATTGCCGCAAGCTTGGACATGGAAACACTTACACAGGTTGACACCGACAAGCAAGAGAGGTAATCAAAATTATTATTTGAAGTAATATCATAATAACAATATCGAGTTGATCCCTATGCAGGCCAAATGCAATTGTGATCTATATTCTTCCACAAAAACAAGTCTTCATCTGGTTGAGTTGTACAAACACGGGTACATGACAACTTGATTCTTCGGTCCTTCTTGGGGCGGTTCTCGACAATGGGAGGGACGGAACCATGATGATATCTAACAAGAGCTGTGAAAAGCAACACCAAAGAAGCCATGGATAGATGCAACTTTGAGGACATGGGAAATGTGTTGTGTTTGTGTATATATAGAGGTGGATTAATTACTTTGACACATTGTTTAAATAAATTGGCAACTTTTAAAAAACATTGGAGGTTAGGAAATTAAATGTGCAAGCAAAATAAGTTGGCCAACTACTGGCTACTTATTTTAATTGAATTAACTTTGTTTGGTTACATGCACCACCACTCAGTCAAAAGAGGTTGTACTAACATGTTTTACATACATGCGACAAATTTATTCTAGAATTAACCTCGGAAGAAGTGCATAAATAATGTTTTTATAGCGGTGAGCGACGAAGATAAAAGGGACTGATGGATACTTGTTCTAACAAGTCTAATATACATAAGGGATCTATTTAATATAAAATTTTGGCTCCGTCTCTGTATTATGTTTAAACAGTTTACTTTTTTTTTTAAACACCAACAATTTTGTCACATGTCGAGTTTTTCTTACTAACCATGCAAGTAGGATATAAATAGGTTTTGATTAGCACTTGTGTTAAGAGGTTACTGGACATTGGATAATGTATTTTACATTACCTAATTAACATCAACTATGAGTATGTAGTGTTATTTGATATGTACAAAATATCCAAATAGAAATGACTTGTATACATGATAGGAACATGAAACGAAAGTGTAAGGTTTTGGGTTAAAAGTAAATGAGTATCGGTTATAAATGGATCGACACTACCAACACGTTTAATAAATGAATTAAGTTTAGATTGTCATTTTAAACCCTCGTGGATCCATTTAAAACCTCAAATAAAAATGTAGAAGGCTACATATTTTATTTTTCGCTAAAAACACTTGTAATAGTTCTATTTTATTTCTTATATTACTCCGTAATATTTAACGTTCTATCTTCAAACTAATGTATGTTGGATCGTGGGTTGGGGTATAACTATAAGACCTCCAATATGTGATTTGCCAACTCAAACATGATACGATTGTCGCTCCTAACAAACATAAGGACCGAAAGTTTTACGATTAGGTAACTCAAAGGACTAGGTTCGTAACGATTATAAACCACAATGAGAACCGGATCGTTTATTCGGGTTTATGGATCTGAAATCAATTTTGGAAACAATAGTCTTCATCAATGCTCCGGTCGTTAAAATCAGTTATCTTTAAACCCTAATTTTTCAATTCCATCACGATTCATTTAATCAAATTAAAACCCTAATTTTTTAATTCCATCACGATTCATTTAATCAAATTAAAACCCTAATTTTTGAATTTAATGGATGCAAAAGACATTTTAGGGCTCCCAAAAATCTCACTTTCTGGTCCACTAGAAAAGAAATCCAGACCACAGAAAGATTCACAAAGAAAACCTGATGGCATTTCTCGTGAGGTTTGTTTTAATTTTTTTTTATTTTTTATTTTGGGAATTTTGAAATAATTTTGGTGTTTTTTTTTAGGTTTATGCACTTACAGGTGGAGTTGCACCACTTATGCCTGCAGTTGATGTTAATCATTTAAAAAAACGTAATCAAAGCGAAAACGAAAAGGTTAGTTAGTTGCGTATATGTTTACGGTATTTAGACACGCATAATAATGTTGTAGTGCAGTAGTGCTAACTGTTATAATTGTATGATAATAGCTAAATGTCGATTTTACCCTTTTGAAATGCACAAATTAAAAGAAAGAAGGTGGACTTTTTGGGACGGAGAAAGTCGTTTTTTGTAACTTCTTAGTATTAATGATCGTGTTACGTATGGGAATGTAGGTAACATGGGAATGGCTGGCTTTCACAAGTTCTGCTCGGAAAGATAACTTGCAGCTTTACCATTGGGTATATTGTTCTCTACTTTTTTTTTTGCCGAATACAATTTGGATTGTTAGTTTGAGGTGTTCGTTAAATGTCTTACGCTTTTTTAAAATTTTATAGGTTAGAGTTGTAAATGGAACTCCACCGACAGGAGATTATTCCTTTGCGAAGTACAACAAGGTACATGTTATAAGAAGCTTATTTATCTCTTTTCGTTATGGTTAGTTTGTCACTGTATACCTTTTGCGTTAACTGTCGTGTTGGTTTTGATTTGAAATTTTGCAGTCTGTTGATGTGATTAAGTACACAGATGAGGAGTATGAAGAGCATCTGGTGGATTCAGTGAGTTTAAATATTGTTAAACATCATTTTTCTATCTTTGCGTTTACCATTTTGTAAGCTACGAGTGGTTGGAAAAGTTTATTGCACCTTATTATTAGTAGAAAAGCTTATACGTTAAGTTATGCTAATGCATATATATGTTATAGTATTGTATGTCATTATAGTTGAAGTTGTGATATTCGTCTATTGTCTATGGTAGAAATGGACTAGAGAAGAGACTGATCAACTCTTTGACTTGTGTTTACGTTTTGATCTCCGCTTTGTTGTAATTGCTGATAGATTTCCAACATCTAGATCAGTGGAAGAACTTAAGAATCGATACTATAGTGGTAACTTATTTCATTATTGTCTTTAAATATTTGCTATCAGTTTCATTATTGGGCCCCACAAATGGGTAATTTCTGTTCAGTATAACGTAATTGTTGCTTGTTTTTCTTCTTGTTTCCGTATAATCTGCAGCTACTCGAGCAATATTAATTGCAAGGGCTCCAACTCTTGCTGATGTTTCTGGTCACCCTCTTGTTAAGGAACCATATAACATGTCTCAAGAGATTGAGCGTAAGCGATCATTGTCTATGGTTCTTTCCCAGACAAAGCACCAAGAACGTAAAGATGCTGAGGTATGCATCTTTTTTCCTTTAATGAATCAATACTTTTTTGTTTAAATATTCGTGTAGAAAATAATTTTTCTGTATTATTGATTCTTTGATTTCAGGTTCTTTCTGAAGCAAAGAAAATAATGGAGTCTCGTATGGCTGCAAAGGCATGTTTATAATCTTGAACCTATTGTAACAGGGATTAGGTGCAGTTGAATATTGTTGTCTAACCGCATATGCAAAGATTAAGCACCTGATCCCGTTTATATTCTGATGCTTTTATAGAGATAACACTTCTTATATCCGTCATTTTTTTTGTTTTTTTAGGCTGCTCAGGAGGCAGAGTTGGCGGCCACATTAAATACTAGTCCAGAAGACGTTGAGAAAACTAATGCTCCTGTTGATACTGCATCACCTTCTAATATGCAGGGTACATCAGGTGTTACACCTCTGCTTTCAATTGCAGAAAATGCTGCTGCTGCTGCAGCTTCCCTTCGCTCGGTATAATTAGTCTCCTATATAATTATAAACCTGAATTACATCTAGTTGTCTGGTCATGTTCCTTGTTTTCTGTCGTTTTAAAATTGTCACTTCATAAATATGTTGTTTACTTTTTTGAAAGTATTTGTGCTGGTGTAAACAATATTTCTTATTGTTTATTATCTTGTTTGCAGCTTCGGGTGTACTTGAGAACTTACGCTTTGGATCAAATGGTTCAAGCTGCAAGCTCATCAGCAGGATTAAGAACTATTAAGCGTGTTGAACAATTTTTACAGGAGCTTAAGGTTTCTTATTATCCTCTATTCATAAATCAACGTTATATTTATATTAAAAAAAGCATAATGGTTTTTGTTATGAACACTCTTTGAGTACATTCGTTACCTTTTTTCAGGTGAATTTGAAACCCAAAGTTCCGACTAAAGCTGTTTGTGCAGAGCATCTGGAATTGCGAAAAGAGATACTGACTCTTTTAAATCTTCAAAAACTGGTATTGTTTCGTTTTATGTATATCTGTTTTGACTCATTAAATTAATTTCTCATGTTAATTACTTTATTTATTTGCAGTTGCAAAATAAGGAGGAAGGTTCATCTCACCGTGAAAATTCATATACCGAAACACCCGACACACCAAAGGTTACTATTTAGTAACCCCTTTAAAAAACGCAAAATCCTCTTTTTATTTGTATTTCCTCTGTTTTGTCATATTTTTCGATATGATTTCTTTTGGTATAACGTGACAGCAATTTCAGCGTGCCATGGATCAGGACCGAACTTTTGTTCCCGACGCAGTAAGCTTTGGAGGTAATTACTTTGCTTGAACTTTTGTTTCTGTTGTGATCATTTGGTTTTAATCTGCATTTACTTTTACAGCAGTATCTGCAGAAAGAGTTGTCAAAAAGGACCATAAACGCAAGGTATGCAGAATAATGCATTCAATTCTGCTTACATCTTCGTGTTACTTTTTACCTATTTAGTTTTTCTTTTCTTGTTTTATAATTAATTTTTTATATGATATATTGTTTAAAGGGGCCTGGAAGAGAAGCTCCATCTTCACCCGCTCAGTCTAATAAACGACCTCGTAAGTTGAAGGCAACTGATAGTTAATATGGCAGGTACAATGCACACTTAAACGAGTGTTCTACTTATGGGATATAAAGATTAATTATGGGATTAATTTTGGCAGATTATTGACAACCCAATTCTCTTTGGTCATCGAGGAAATATAAACCACTATTAATTGTCGTGTTCATCTTCATGCAAAATGGTTTGTAACTGACATATGGGATGCAAGCCGAATATACAAGGAAAACATGGAGATTGCAGTCTAATATTCCGAAGATGTGTTTTGGGTTGGTGGTTTTTGCCTCAAAATGCGAATTTGATAGATTTTATGTAAATATAAAAATATTAGTGTAACGTAACCGTTGGTGATTTCAAGACCTTTTCCGGAAGTGTATGATTTTGATGTAAGAATTTGAAGTGTGTTTAAAATCAGTTCGAGTTTCCTTCATACCTTTTTCCTTTACTTATCGTTAAATGTGTTGTCCAGAAATTGATTGGTTAATGTAATCATAATCGTCTTTCTTTAACAATTGAACTTCCAATCGATTCATTCACGTCCATTAAAATGAAATTTATGAAGATGTTAAGTCGGAAATAAATATTTATTCGTAAAAAAAGGTAAAAGATTCTAGAAACAGATATGTCCACCTTGCTGTTTGTGGTCCAAGGGTAAGTATTTGTATAAAAGGATTGGAATCATTGATGAACTTAGATAAGTAGTATATGGCCAAGAAAGCTTTTCAACCGATTAACCATGAATGTTTTTGTTGGTTCCTTGACCCGATTCCATCCCCTTCCTATACTCCACAGACAAAAACAATTTGTTTGCAGACCAACTTGCAGTCAGAGTAAACAGAACCTAACAAGAACATGGCCATTAGTTTCTCTGAGTCTATTCGGTTGCGGATTCCTCTTGGGTCCCATTCTTGATGGCATCCACTCTAGAGTGAATCTTCTCGAATATCAAAACGGGGCTATAGATATTGGCTCTCTCCACACCAACATCTGGGTTCCTCCCTTGCTCGGGTTATTTTACGCCACTGTTGGATTGCTGCAACTTTTTCTTGATCAAAAGTTGTTACCTACACCTCCTGAGGATGGTTTCAACAAAGTTCTTGCTTCTCTCGTGTGAGTATCGATCTATCTATATCTATCTTGCTTGTTTTATTATAAATCTAATTGAGTTCGTGTCGTGACCACATAGAGCGTTGGTGGTGTTCTTGGATTTGAGCGCTGAGTTATACAAAGCTGGAGTTGATGACAACGTGGAAACCTACATACTCTTTGCAGCTGCAGAGTTTATGTGGTTAGTCTTTGACAGAACAAAGGTGGGGTTCGCCTTGGCTTGTGTCGTTGGTCTTGCCTGTCCACTTGCCGAGATTCCTGTAATGAAGTAAGCTATTTCTTCTTTTCATTTCCTTTCACAAAAACGATATTTTATGTTGAGGCTTGCAAACGAGTCAAGCTTTTTATCCATTTATTCAAGCTCGCAAAAAAAGAAAAAAAAAAGACAATGAGTCGAGCTCGAGCTTTTAAAGAAATAACTCAGATTGTTATTGAGTTTTACGAGACTTATGTAATATCCATGTATAAATATATATAATATCTATATTTTCAATCCAAACTCGAGCTTGTATATATATTGAGCCAAACTCAGGTCGACTCTCGTGCAGCCCTGTCTATATATGTGTAACTCTTGGTTGATGTTTTCACTATTCAGAGTATTCCACCTATGGTACTATCCTCAGGCAAATATTGAGATTATGGGACAGGTTATAACTTAGATTACACAAATAACCACATATCTTGTTGTTCTATCTAAATAAAGTGTTATGTTTTTTATGTTTTCTTATTCAGGGTCTAATAACTTGGACTCTCACTTGTTACTTTGCGTACACGCCATTCTTGATTGCGTTGTCACGTTGGCTCAAAACTGTCGTAACCAATTCAACAGCAAAAGAAAGATTGTGAATTTGTAATGTTATATAGCAATCAAAGTGTGATAGAGATGAAGTCTCGTATAATGCAGTTAATGAAACATAATCCTTGGTTTCATCTTTTCTATTTTTTTGCTTGCGAAATAGGTAACGCTTACTTTTTGAGTTAATTATTTTTGTAACAACGGTGGTCAAATCCATCTTTACAAAACTCGAACTACATAAAGCTTTGGGTGGTCGTGCATTTGGCTAGCGTGGACACAGTATACTGAATCACGAGTATCATCTGTAACTAACAACATGGTTATATACGCACCTTGCAACCCCTTCAGCCATTTTGCTTGATCACTTTTATTTTAATTGTTTTACCGCTTTTAATCATAACCTTAATAGTTATGTTTAACATTTTCCTAACTAAAACAAAATATAAAAAAAAAAAAGTAAATTACACCATTGGTCCCTATGTTTATACCCAAATTATTAGTTTGAGACTTTTTTAAAAATAATTACACCAGTAGTCTCCATTGTTGTAATTCTATAACTCCGGTGATCCAATTTTCTAACTTCCGTTAACTTTTAACGATTTTAAAAAAATTAACGGACGTTAGAAATTGGATCACCGGGGTTATAGAATTACAAAATAGGGACTATTGGTGTATTTATTTAGAAAAAATCCTCAAACTAGTAATTTAGATACAAATATAGGAACCAACGGTGTAATTTACTCTAACACACACAATAGGAAATGGGTCAATATCATAAGATTTCCTTTTTTATACAATTAACTCATAAGATATACTCTTATTAGTTGAAAATAAAAATCGAAATTAAATTTTAACAATTTATGGGCTCTTAAGAATTAATAATAACAATAAAAAAGATATAACAATAAATAGTTGAGTTATTAAACATGATAATAAAAAGCAACCTCATCAAATATTTATTTTATAGTATATTGAAAAAGATGAGGAATCAAATGAGAGTTTTAGGTGTAGCGAAGAAAGATATGATAAAATAATCAAATGAAATAAGTTAAATAAAATAAAATGGATAAAAACTAAACTTTACACTAATAATTTAAATGATTAATTAAAATATCAAGTAGATATGACATTTGTCAGTTAGATAGACATGTCGAATACCAAAAATTCAAGTAAGTCATGACTCTTTTATTAGTTTAGGAAGAGAGGGACAACTAAAAACTAATAAGGTTACTCTTAAATTATTAGAACGAGAGAAATATATTTGTGATGGAAAAGTAAAAGAATATCGATATAGATTTTAACGTGTTTGAAATTAAATAAAAATTAGTTAGCATCCTAAGACATAATTGATAATATCAACATGATGTGTTTGGCCAAACTTAACTTTATCAAAAAGCTCAAGCAAACGGATTCAATTTATTAGCTTATTTCCGATAAAACAAAAGATAATAAATTTGACAAAAACTTACAAAATAGCTTAATAGCTTAACCAAACACCCCAAATTACTCAACATTAGTATGTCATAATAAAAATAAACAAAATGAAAATAGTAAAATCAAGAGAAAATGTCATAAATTGTCTTTATGGTTAGTCACTTTTTCAGTGTTTGTCCTTTTTGAAAAAACTTAACACAAATTGTCCTTTTGTTTTTTGAATTTTTCATCTATCGTCCTTCCGTCCAAATCCGTTAAAATTGTGCCGTTAAACTCCCTCACGTGATAAACATGTGAGGGTAAATGAGTAATTAAGCTCTTTATCCCTCTTTAGTATTTATCTCCAAATTCAATTCCAGATTTTCATCAATCATATTTCCACAAATCGAACCCCTAATTGTTAATTCACCAATCTCTCTCACCATCAAAAAACACACTACTTTTTTCACAGATTGAGCGTGACACGTTGGGGAAGCTGCAGTGCCATCCATATACACATGAATATTCCGATCCCATTCCGATCCGTTAAATCAACGGTCGCACATTGCGTTTTTCATGGGATTACAGAGGAAACAAGGTGAAGTAGTTCGAGAAGGTCAACAGTTTGACATCCGTAGGACAGTTGACGAGTTTAGACATTCGGTAAATATGTACGTCTTTTGGAGCCCGGGAATGGAGATTTACGTTTCTCACGTGCTTAGAAAGCAAATTCCATCGTATGTATTTCCAAATGGTTATAAACGTGCTACAGCACCAAAGATTGTAAATCAACATCCATGTGAACAAGTTTCTGGAAAGAGAAAAAGTGAGGGAGAACCCACAGAACGCGACAGCTGTCAGAAACGTCAATCCTTGAGCCCTGAAAGTCGTGATTCGGTTTCCCTTGTTTTAGTGAATCATTCATGTGATTCTCCGTTCTCGGAAGATGAAGAGCGTGCGGGTGGTGACATTCAGGTTTTGGTTTCTAATTAGTGTGTGTTTTTTGACGGTGAGAGAGATTGGTGGTGAGAGAGATTGGTGAATTAGGGGTTCGATTTGGGGAATATGATTTATGCATCTGTGTTTTTTTTTATTGATGGAAATCTGGAATTTAATTTGGGGAAAAATACTAAAGAGGGATAAAGAGCTTAATTACTCAATTACCCTCACATGTTTATCACGTGAGGGGTTTAACGGCACAATTTTAACGGATTTAAACGGAAGGACGATAGATGATAAATTCAAAAAACAAAAGGACACTTTGTGCTAAGTTTTTTCAAAAAGGACGAACACTGAAAAAATGACTAACCACAAGGACGATTTATGACATTCTCTCTAAAATCAAACAAATAATAACTTGTTTGCAATGTTAATAGCAAGTTACACATATGGAGTTGGTCGGAAAGTCGAACTGTACCTGTGCCGTATGCTATAACCGAAATCAAAACTTTATTCTTAATTTTTGTTTAGAGGAGTTGGACATTGATTTGAAGCGTTGGACGAAGAGTATAGAAGGGAATGTCGGAGTTTTATGTTTCGATATAGGCTCAAAGATGTCAAAAACAAATTGAGACCATGGAGTAATGGGGATTTAGAAGATGTACTAGTTAAACCAACTTAAGAAGTGTTAAAACATGAATGGACTATACTACAAAGTTAATATGTGATAAATATGGATCGAACCAAATTACACGTTTTGAAAGATTATATGGTTATGATCTTCGAATACAATTTACAATAATTAAAAAAGGGCTTTTGTATTTGTGATATGTTAACAAACTAATAACAAGTAAATAAGTAATGATGTAGACAATAATAAAATACGATCCGGTCTTGATTTCTACTTATTTAGTTAAATCAACTAACCGATAAATGATGTTATAAAGCTATGTTTCGTTATATTTAAGTTTGTACTGAAAGTTACAAATAAGCTTCGGTTTCTTCCGTTTACCGAATCGTTTAAGTTAAAATAAGTTTTTTGAAATAAACATAATCATTTCAACTCACTTTATATAGTTTAATGAATCAATAGATTGCATTATGGTGTTATGTAAACATTCCAAACAAAGTTTAATACTTCTCAAAAGTTTCGAAGTGTGAAAACTTATAATTTTAGTTTAACATTAGTTTACAATGATTAGCCCAAACATTGAATTGATAGAACAATTATGGATCTCACAGTTCAATTTGGCAAGATTGAACCAAATCCAATTCAAATGACCAATAGGATTGAGATACAATTCAACCGTTATATGTAAACACAACTAGAATTACTAAATATAAATTGAAACAAACATCAAGTCTTTGATTAATTGAAATAACAAAGTGTCATCAAGACCGAATCATAAATTTCAAGCCACTCATGGCTAGAGAATCAAACATAGTACGAAAAAGGAAATTAAACGTTTAATGCTTACGAAAATGGTAAAATTGAATGTTCTCCAACTATAATTGCTTCCTACTTGCTACTTACTCCTTGCCTTTCCTTTGAGTTATGCAGTGATGAGTTATGAAGAAAAACAATTTTGTTTAATTAAATCGTGTATAAAACAAAGCAAAACGGATTCCTAACTTCTAGGAAAACGGATTTCTTCCTTCACACTCACGGCCGGGGCGGGTTTCAAACTTTAAGTAACTAACCCTTTGTGCTTTCAAATTATTAATTCATAAATGATTCTAAAAATTCCAGATATAAACTGGGGTGGGTTTTGGACAACTTGTGAAGAACCCGGGCGAGTTTTACCATCGTTGTAAACCGACGGGACCTGGTTCTGCTCCTTCATCCACACTTTATCCTCCTTTTCGTTCTCGCTTGGTTCCGCTTGTTCCGTATTTCAATGCTTCGAATTTCCAACACCTACACACACATAGTCACACACACGCACACAAATACCACATAAACCCACAATAGTTATAAATAAAACATGAAGTAAATAAAACGCAGATAAGTAAACTAAATGCGCTAATTGTGCATAAACTTAAACTACAAAGACACGAAAAGATGTTAGAAAAAACATATAATATGGTGATAATGAAGTAACGAGTTGGATCAAAACTAGACGTATGGGTTGAGAAGAAAGAATAAAGAGGAAATTGGCCAGTTGAGAAAAAAACGCAAGAGTCAAATGGAACGTGGAAGAAGATGAGAACTCAAAGTCTTCTCATAGGATTATCAAATGAAAAAACAAAGAAGACAATATTAGGTGTCTAACAAGTCCATATTGCATTAACGAGGAACTAAGAAGATACTCCAACAATATATATGCGGATGGTGGGGCTAGCGAACCAAAGTTCATAAATAGTCGTATAAGAACATTAGTTGAGGAGAATTCGAGGATTCTAGGGATACCTTTAGAAATCGAGAAGGTATGGAAAGTCTTTTGCAGTTATGGAACAAAGGATTGAGACCTAGTGGATTTAATTTCAAGTTTATTGATAGATTTCGAAACATAAGATTTAATGAGGTAATTACGTTGATTTTATAGTAAAACACAAATATCACGTGAGCTAAAATGTTAACTTCGAGCTAAAATGTTAACTTCGAGTATTTAACAAATCACTGTATGTCCGATAGTAGATAAAAGTTAGAACATTAGTAGAAAAACATTAATAAAATAGGGTTGAGTTCATGAAAGACCTTATAAAAATTTGAGACCTGAAGACCAGATCTCAACCATCCAAAAACTATGATCTAAAGGCTAAAATTAAAAGATAAAATTACTTTTTTTTTTGTTTAAAAATTAATTATCTCATAAACGGTAAATGTATTAAACGAATAAATTGTACCATTAAAACGAGCATTTTCTCCTCTTTCTATAGAGCACCCACTCGATATACTTTTGACGAAATTTATTTTCGGGTTTTTTTACGAGTTTTGAAATTTTATATTACAAATCACTGTTTTATCATATATGATATCAGTAGTTTGACATATTATTTTTTTGTTTTTCTTTTTTATTTAAGTTGAATGTATGTAATATAACAAATCTATGTTTCGAAACTCGTATTTAGTGTTCAAATCATATGTGATATTGTCTTACGAATTTCAACATTTGGCCATAAACGAAAAAATAAAAGTCGTCAAAATTCGAACTTTTTTCTGGGTCTATATAGGTTATACATTGTATGACATTGTTGTGTATTAAAATTCATATTTAGAGTTAAAATCATGTGTGTTATTGTCTTTTAAGTTTTAAAATTTTTACATACATAATATCATATATGATTTATACTTATATCATATATGATTTACAATAATATCATATATGATATTGTATTATCATATATGATTTAAGTATATATCACATATGATTTATATTCATATCATATATGATCTACACTAATATCACATATGATATATTATTATCATATGTGATTATAGTATATATCACATATGATTTATATTCATATCATATATGATTTACAGTAATATCACATATGATATAATATTATCATATGCGATTTTAATATATATCACATATGATTTATATTCATATCATATATGATTTACAATAATATCACATATGTAATATCATATGTGATTTTAGTATATCACATTTTATGTCAAAAAACGAGAAAAAATAAAACTAGTTAAAATTCGATTTTTTTTCTAAATTTAGGTAGTTTATACATTTTATAGTAATTCTTTTTTATACAATTTTACGTAATGATGTAAATATCATATATGATATTATCGTTATAATTTCAATACCCATAAAAAAAAAAAAAAAAAAAAGTCGTCGAAAGTATATAACACCACTGCTCTAATTAAAGATAAAAACGAGACGATCGCAACGGTGTATTTTGTTTCGTCTAACGATCAACGGTTTGTGAGATAAATCAATTTAAAAAAATAAAATAAAAATGGGTTTTGGTTTTAATCTTAACCATTAGATTAAAATGGGATCAAGGGCCAAGATGAGGTCTTTTGGTCTCAATGAAATTATAGGTCATCTTTTCTCTAATAAAATAACAAGATAATCCGTAAGAGTTTAGTAATAGTAACGAAAATACAAACCAAGTAGTGATGAAAAAAAAAAAAAAAATGAAAACTAGGGTTTTTGAAAATCGAAATTGGGGGAAACAAATGCCCTAAATTACACTTCTCAAATCTATATCAATGGATGACAACTCACTCTCACTCTCTTTCTTAACCAAAGGCTCTCAAGTAGAAGTCACTTCCGACGAAGACGGTTTTACCGGCGCGTGGTTCGTCGCCACCGTAATCCACCCACCTCCGTCCATCTCCTCCCCCAACAACCTCGTCTACGTCGAATACCACCACCTCCTAACCACCTCCTCTACACCAACTCGATTACGTGAATACGCTAACGTTGCTTACGTCAGACCGTCGCCGGAATTTGTAAATTGTGGTGGTGGGTTTCAGGTAAACGACGTCGTTGAGGCGTTTTGTAGAGACGGGTGGTGGACTGGGGTGGTGAGTGACGTGTTTGAGCAGGATTGGTTTGAGGTGACGTTGCTTGACCCGGCAAGGGATCGGGTTCGGGTTTGTAGGTCGGAGTTACGGGTTCATCGGGAATGGGTCGATGGGAAATGGGTCCAACCCCAGAATCAGGTTAGGGTTTGCTTATTTTTTTCATTTAGTTTGATAATTTTTTGTTTGTTTTGTTATTATGCCTGCTTTCGATTCGATGTTATCAGGTTTCAGCTTTACCTTTTTGTTCCGCCTTTAGTTTATGCTGGGGTTTGGTTTTGTTTTAATCTGATTCTAATTTGGTGGGTTTTGTTAGCCACTTGTGAAAATTTGAAAATTTCATATTTTTTTTCATTTCGTTTATTTTGCATGCTCTTTCGGTTTGATGTTTGGTGTAAAATCTTGCAATCTTAGTGTTTATTGTTTATAATTGGGCCACTTATGGAAATTCGAAGAATTATGGAAATTTAATATCTTTTCATTTAATTTATTGTATTTGCTTTCGATTTGATGTTGTTTTATTGTTTTTCTATAAGGTTTATTGTCGAAATTTCATATCTTTTTCATTTAATTTTTTATGTGTGATTTAAGTTTGATGTCAGTGTAAGAACCTTGTAAACCTAGGGTTTATTGTTTGTAATTCATGCTAATCTATGTGTACTGTCATTGATATTTGATATCTTATCATTCCGTTGATTATGCATGTTTTTAATCAGATGTTGGTGTAAAAACTTTGGAATTTTGGGTTTATTGATTGAAATTTGCCCTAATCTAAGTCTACTATAAAATGAAAATTTTATGTCTTTCAAATTAAAATGCTAATTTTCCGAATCATGTTCTCGAAAGAGAACAGCAGGGTTTATGTTCGATGTAGGGAAGAAAGTGGAAGTGTCTTTTGAGAAAGAAACATTACGCGATGTTTGGTTTCCTGCAACTATTTTAAAAAATTCAGCAAACAGTTCTTTTCTGGTCGAGTATCAGCAGCCGGGAAATGGGGAAGAAGTAGTTCTTCATAAAGTTACTGTAGATTACCTTCACATCCGACCTACGCCTCCTCATTTGAGGGATAAGAATTTTGTGTTGTTGGAAAAAGTGGATGCTTACTATGATTTTGGGTGGTGGAATGGAGTAATTACCAAAGAACTTGCGGATAATAGGTATAATGTGTTCTTCAAACATACGAAAAAGGAAAGGGAGTTTATTTACTCGAAAGTGAGGCCGCATATGGAGTGGAAAGGTGGCAAATGGTTCAACACTTCTCAGGTATTCATTTCTCTATATTTATTGCTAACTGTTTCTCTTGATTTCAAAAATAAGGATCGTTTCTTTAAATCTATTCCTAAATTATAATTTTGTGAAGGGTGACACGGATGGGAGAACGTTGATGGACAAGCAGAGTGAGCAGACGAGCCCTAACATTACTAGACAATCTACAGTTGAAACATCATTAACGAAGACGACAAAGCAACCAACAAATCTCGATACCAATGATAAGAATTCACTGCCTTCCCAGAAATCAACAGATGAAATTATGTTAGATGATCCAAGTAAAAAAACAAACGAGTCATCTGTTGGTCAATCTCAATCTGAGGGATTTGAGTCTGAAATAAGTGGAGTGAATGATCAATCATTTGGTAAAACTGAGAATCTTTCTCATGGAAAGAAAGTGGTGAGCTGAATATATTATCATGTCATATGATTATAAATGATTTTGTATCGGGGTAAGATTGACTTTTCATTTATTGCAGCGTGGTAAACGAGGAAAAAGTACTGAACAGAAAACTCCAGCATCAGATTCTTCAAGAAAGAGAGGGAAGTTATCCAACGAGCTTAAAAACCTGCAAGCTTCAGAAGACGGTGTGTGGCTGATAGAAAATCCTATTTACTTTTATATCATTATCTTTGTTTATTTTAATATTTTATTTAATCTACAATTTCAGGTGCGAAAGTTGACTCGGTCAAAACAAGAGCTCAAGAAATTGCGGAGAAAATCGATGTTACCAAAGACTTTACACTCCCTCTTGTCTCTGTCAAAACAAGAGCCCATGAAATTGCGGAGAAAACCGATGTTACTAAAGACTTTACAGTCCCTGTTGTCTCGGTTAAAACAAGAGCCCAAGAAAATGCGGAGAAAACTGATGTTACTAAAGACTTTACACTCCCTGTTGTTGCGATCAAAACAAGAGCTCAAGAAATTGCGGAGAAAACCGATGTTACCAAAGACTTTACACTCCCTGCTGTCTCGGTCAAAACAAGAGCCCAAGAGATTGCGGAGAAAACCGATGTTACCAAAGACTTTACACTCCCGGTTGTCTCGGTCAAAACAAGAGCCCAAGAAATTGCGGAGAAAATCGATGTTTCCAAAGACGTTACACTCCCTGTTGTCATGGGATTGCAATGTAATGGGATGACAATATCACAAGGGAAGTTACTTCAAAAGTTGCCCGATGAGAAAACTCCAGATGTTGCAGAAAGTGATACAAAACAACCAGATGTTTCATTGGCACCGTTGGACGTTCCATTGGCACCGTTGGACATTCCATTGGCACCATTAGATGTTCCATTGGCATCTCTAATAATTGTCGATAAGGTTAAATTTTTTACAAAATCATTTATTTTACTTGACATTTGTGGTTCTAAAAAGTAGTTTCGTGTTCTCATTTAGAGGGGAAGCGAAGGAGATGCTGCATCTGTTGCTCCAAAAAGGAAAAGGGGTAGACCACCTAAGTCACAAACCAAAATCCCCGAGGATCCGGTTGCAGGTATTCCTTAAAGTTCAAGCTTCTGAAGTTTTTTAAAATCACTGCATGTCGTGGTTCATTGATTCACAGTTTTTAATATTACTTTTATTTGTTCAATAGTTGAAGTCAATCATGAGAACGAAGGTGTTGATCCGTCTGAAGATCCATTAGGGGAAGGTGTTAAAGTGGAAGAAATTGTTTTGCCGATTGTGAAGGAGCAACCGGAACTTGGTGGACAAGACAATGTTCCGACGAGTAAAGACAAGCTTCCAATTGAAAACCCCGTCCAAGGTTTACATGCTCAGCGGGGGACAAAGAAGTATTCATCAAAGAAAGGAAGACGAGGAAAAAGACGGACAATTAGTGTAAATACCACTGAGCCTCCAGCTCAAGGTGAAAAATGACACATTAATAAAGCGTGTATTAGTTTGGATGTATAATTTGTTCTAACGTTTATTTGGTGTAGATGCATCTAAAGAAAAAGGAGACGGGATTTTGGAGAAAGATTCCACCACAAAAAGTCCGGAACCTTCTCCTGGGAAATCGCTAACCACGATGTCTGACGATCAACCGCTGTCAAGCTGGTTTGATGGAATTCACACTCCAATGAATGTTAATGCCCCGGGTAAAGTGAAAGACCGTTTTACCATATTTTCATTGTCTTAGTTGCTGTTTATCATCTCCATAAGCAGAGCTTTTTCAAAACGCTTGAATTTGAATCATATTAAAAAACCCCTTATCACATGCCTTGCCATTAAATATATATAAAAGAAGATTTAACAGTTTGGAAGTGATTACTTTTTGTTTGGATCCCCTTTAGTGATTATATATTGATGACAAATGAATTTTTATCTTTAGACGGAACTATGGAGCAATCTTCGAGCGACTTGCAGATTGTAGCGTTAGACATGGACTTGCCATTTGTGAGAAGCACCCCACTTTGGAAAACAATAGAGTCGATGGAAGTGTTCCAAAAAATTCCACAGAGACCACATTTCCGTCCATTGTTTGAAGATGCTACCGACTTTACCCGAGAAGGATTAGCCATTGGTAAAATGGTAACATATACAAACGTGGTGGAGAAAACTCGTGGATTAAGATTCGATGATCCAAAAAGCAGGATAGATAGCTGTTTGGAAGTACTTGTAGAACTTGAACCTTATGGGTTTGAAGTAGAGGTGATAAGAGAGCGTTTGACTGAATTACTTTCACTAAAAGACAAACAAGAGGTGCTGCAAGAAGAGTCGGAAGTGTATGTGGAGAAAGTAGAGGAACATAAGATACGAGGAAAGAAAATTCAGGAAGAAATTGATGAATTTGATAGACAGTTAAGGGAATTGGAGGAAAAGCGGAAACAAGTTATGTTGAAGAAAGAAAAAAAGAATTCAGAAATTGGCACTATGAAAGCAACCGTGGAGAAGATCAAGGAAGAGATGAAGAAAATTGGTGCGGAATTTGATGAGTTAGCTTCCGCCCCTTTTTAAGCCATCGGTAATATTAGCATATGATTAGTGTGTTTTGGTTAGGTATGTTGTTCGTGTTGTGAATTTATGTTGTTTTTCCATATGATTGTGAGTTGTAAAATCATTATCCTTCCTTGTGGAAAAGTACATTTATTTAACCCCTTCCTCATCAAACCTGTCCTAGCAGTACTCAGTGAGCTGGTACTCGTTAATCCTTTGCTCTAAATCTTCTGTTTTACGACTTTTTCATATCTTCTTTGTTGGTAGGTACTCTGTTTTTGGTTAAGTAGAAGAGAAAATTAAATAGGATGTACTAATGTATTCGAGTATTGGAAAGATTTTACATTTGATTATGCGGAGGGTATGTGTTCTTTTGGGCTCGAAAGATTGCCATTAACACCCGAAGAAGTCAACTGTCGCATAAGTGGACGATTGCAAGCCAAAACGAACAAATACACTTGCATATTAAATGATCCAAATGCAGAATACTCGGATACCCTGCCTTGCCTCTCAGTTGCGTAAATCATTCGCACTTCTTCCTGCGACACATTGCGAGTTTGACAACAAGGCATTTAGAAAAACCAGAACTTTATCAGACTAACTAGCTATTATTGCATTGAAGTAAAACTATGTAATCAATTTCTTGGATCTTTAAAAGGTTAAGCAATTAAACTAAATATTGGAGGGGTTAGCCAGGCTAAGACAGTAGTGCAATCCCCCATAAAAAATAAGATTAATATCGAGTGAGCCGATGGCTCACATATCAGATATTAAACTGATAAGAACAGATACTACACTTGATCTTAGCCAAAAGGCCGAGAAAGGTATGCTTATTTATTACTTGGTCCGTGCAATTTATATGCCACCCATCCTCATTCTATTACTATACACAGGCGATGTGGGACTAGAAAAAAGTCTAGCTTTGCTAGATAATACTGCTTTCGGTCTAATTTTATTTGAAAGGATTAATGTTAAACCGTCCTACGGGTTATATATACATACAAATGAATTGATGTTATGAAAGTTTATATATGGCAGAAAACACTTTCTTATATCAAATAACAAACGTTGTGCGGATTGGTCTATGTTACTAAAACGAAAAGACATATAGCTAGCTGTATTATGGTATGGGACCGATTAAACGCATAGCATTTACTTCCATCTTTTCACTCATTGATCAAATTCATAAATTTAAAGAGGAATGGAAAGAAAGAAAAAAAAAATATCATCGTGAATTTATTACACCATTCCTATCTGATGAGATTTCATTAACACTTGGATCTTCTCATCAATCAGCACATTTATTGTCTACTTACCGGCAGTTATGGGCATTAAAGGCGTGGTACGTTTAAGTAATGAGCATTTATAAAATCACAAAAAGAGCATCACACTGTATTCAAAACATTAGCAAAAGTGTAAAACTTGTACGTCATTTTGCTGAATAATAATTATCAGTCATGGATAAGCGGTTTGGAGTGAAGGTGGAGGAAGGACGAAAAGGTGATCCGTCTGTTGGGCCTGTTTATCGTAACATTGTTTCCAAAGACTCTTTTCCACCACTTGATTCTCGGTTTAAAACCACTTGGGATGTGTTTAGGTACTTGAACTTAATATCAACTTTTAACTAACTAACTAACTTCTGTTAATTATTACTGTTAAGCTAAAATTTCGTTTATTACGATCTTGCAGATCATCTGTTGAAAAGTATGCAAATAACAAAATGCTTGGACGGCGAGAATTCGTTGATGGAAAGGTTATAAACCATTCATATTGATTTTAGTTTAGTTTTCTGATATCCCCTTGATTTAATTACTTGTTTGATTTTTCAGTGGGGGGCGTACGTTTGGAAAACTTACAAGGCTGTGTATGAAGAAGTTTTGCATGTTGCTTATGCCATTAGAGCTTCTGGACTTGAACCTGTAAGTAATCAATTTTCTGCACCGACTTTTTTTCTTTCAACGGAAAGACACGCACACACACACAACATGTCATTATAAAGACTTGAACCCATGACCTCTTAGTTAATGGGCCACCTTTATACCGTTATGTTTCTTGCTTTTCAAAAACATAATGTTTTATGTACATTTGTTAATTTGTTAAAGTTTATAACAGGGTTGTAAGGTGGGAATTTATGGATCGAACTGCCCTCAATGGATCGTAGCAATGGAGGTTAGTTTTCGACTTCATTAATTAGCCCCGTGATTGATTATATATGAATAAATTGTATCATTTTGGTTGTTTATTTTGAGATTAAGCACTTTGTAAGTGAATGTGTTGTAGGCTTGTAATGCACAGAGCTACATTTGTGTACCTCTCTATGATACGTTCGGTAAATAACTTATTTTTCCTTCTCACTAAACCCTTTTAGATCTTAGTTCGGCTGGTAAAAACAATTTTTTTTTATCTCAACAGGGGCAGGGGCTGTAAATTATATTTTGGATCATGCTGAAGTTGATATTGTTTTTGTCCAAGATAAAAAAGTTAAACAAGTGAGCTTTTTTTCTCGTAAAATTTGTACATCAAGTTTTGATTTACTTATACAACGGTAATTACTTATTACTAAGCATTTCTTTTCTTTGCAGCTACTGGATCCAGAGTGTACACAGTCTACACGGCTAAAGAGTACGAAAACATTCTATATATTTGGTTGTGACATTTAAAAGACGAGCCAAGTAATCTCATCTTTGCTTTCGTTTCAGTGATTGTTTGCTTCACTTCAATGGAGGATGAGGAAAAAGAAAAGGCGGATTCCATTGGGATAAAAACATTCTCATGGAATGAATTCCTTCATATGGTTTGACTTTTCGTATTAATCTTCGTAGACATTAATAGTTTACTTGACATATTGATTATGTTTAATATTACTGGTATTTAATGAATGTCGAGTAGGGAAGCGAAAATCCATCAGAGCTGCAGACACCAGACCCATCTAACGTATGTACAATTATGTACACAAGTGGCACAAATGGAGATCCAAAAGGTGTTATATTGACTCATGAAAACGCTACAACAAACATAAGCGGAGTTAATCTTTTGATGGAACAATTCGAGGAGAAGGTACTACATGTCTATATGTAACTTATTAATCCACTAACAGCTTGTTCTTTGACTTGGTCACACTTATTTGTTGATTTTGTAACCGAGATATAGATGACCGAGGATGATGTTTATTTATCCTTCCTTCCTCTTGCACATATTCTTGACCGTATAATTGAGGAATTTTTTTTTCATAGAGGTGCTTCTGTTGGCTTCTACCACGGGGTAAAATTCGATGTTTGCTTATTATTACAAGTTTTACAGTATGTAAATTTACCTTATATGTCTTTAATGTCACCATTTGTAGGATATAAATGCTTTACGAGATGATATGATGGAGCTGAAACCAACATTTTTGGCTGGAGTACCTCGCGTTTTGGAAAGAATTTATGAAGGTTGGTTCTCAACTTCTCATTGGTCATCAACCGACATTTTTTATTCAGTTTTCTTGACGATTCTTTGTCTTGCAGGCGTGTTGAAAGGAGTAGAAGAAGTTAATCCAAGGAGGAGGAAAATATTTAACTTTCTATACAACTAGTATTTCATCGATTCCCTATCTCAGTCGCTCTGTTTGTTCATTCGTGAACTTAATGTAGGTTTTGATACGCGTGTTATGCAGCAAACTTAAATGGTTGAAGGCGGGTTATAAGCTGAAATATGCATCACCGTTTGCAGATATGCTCGCTTTCAATAAGGTTTTCATCTCCTATACTTCAACATTTTGTCATTCCAAATATAAGTCTTCGGCTAAATTTACGCTATATTATAATAACAAGTTAATGCAAACTTATTTTTATTAGATTAAGAACGGACTGGGTGGTCGGATTCGTTTAATAGTATCTGGAGGAGCTCCATTAAACCCGAGGTGGAAGAGTTCTTGAGGGTTACATCTTGTGCTTTGTACTACAGGGCTACGGTAAATAAACCGTGATCTTCAAAAATATCTATGTATTACTATTATTTTAAATCGAGAAATAATATGTTCTATGATTTATACTGTTACAGGGTTGACAGAGACTAGCGGTTTAGCAGCTGTTGCATTTCCAGATGAAATGCCCATGGTTGGGCTGTTGGTTCCCCCTTTGTACACACGGAAATCCGTCTAGAAGACAGTCCAAGATATGGGTTTATGACCCGTTGGCGAATCCCCCACGGGGTGAATATGTATTAGGGGAAAAAGTTGTTTTACAGGATACCACAAGAATCCCGAGTTGACAAATGAGATGCTGAAAGACGGATGGTTTCATTCAGGTTAATTGGCTTCTTTTTTCGTCTAGTGGTTGAAATGTATGTCGAACTGAATAAAATAAATAAATGAATGAATGATCTATTAGGTGATATAGGGGAGATGTTACCAAATGGAACGTTGAAATCATTGACAGGAAGAAACATTTAATAAAGCTGTCACCAGGGGAGTATGTCGCGCTGAGTATTTGGAGAAACTTTATGCCATAACTCCTATTGTTGAAGATGTAATTTAACATTATCGAGCTTTTCTTTACTAACGAATCATTTCTATTAAACGAATAATCTCTTATGATGATTTTGTAATGTGTTTAGATTTGGGTGTATGGGGATAGTTTCAAGTCAGCATTGGTGGCGGTAGTCATACCAAACCAACAACAAGCAGAAAAATGGGCACATCAAAACGGATATTCAGCTTCCTTCGCGGACCTTTGTATGCAAACCAAGTTACATGATTATGTCCTCAGTGAACTCAAATCTACAGCGAAAAGAAACAAGGTACCACTATGCAAAAACAGACTTTTTTTCAAACTTTTATATTTGTTAACGCACCTAAACGCTTTTCTGTTGTGCAACTAGCTAAGAGGCTTTGAACATATCAAAGGTTTGATTCTGGAAATCGAAAACTTTGAAGGGGAAAAAGGTTTGCTGACACCGACAATGAAGAAGAAAAGAGATAAATTGCTCGATTATTACAAGGTAAATATAGTACTCAAACAAACTTATATGTTTTGTCTTTGTTTCGAGTAAAGGGTTGAATTAACTTGGTACGATTTCAATTATGCAGGTTAAAATCGAAGATCTATACAGAAACTTAAGTGTGAACAATTCCTAAAGAATCATGTCCAACATTGTTTCGAAATTGTTGTAATAACCATTCGTGATCTTTTATTATTTAAGATCAACATTATGTTTGTTGTTATCCTTAAAAAACTCACATATTTTTCAATGAATAAGTCTTAAGTTCCTTAACTTTATTTAAATTTTGTTCATTTGGCATATTTGATAGGGGTGTTATTAATTCGGTCGGGTGAAATGTTTTCTTGTTAAGACATGCTCGCCATAGATAACCCACTCGGGTTTGTAGTCCAAACTATTTGATGGATGCAACTTGGTTACCTGCAGAAACTGGAACAAAGTTCATATCATTGCTGCATAAGTTACCAAATCATATAAAACATAAGTTCAGAAATGCATAGAGTAGCCTGCTAGCATAGGCTTTCTTATGATGATAGTAGTCGTGGCTGAGCTGCATAACTTGGTGTTAAACTTGGCCATTATACGAGCTAGTTGTTGCCTCACATTATCCGCTTGTTTAAGCGCCCTATGATTCACAAAGTTTTCACCACTCCATGATATGTCCTAGTCCGAAATCAACAAATATAAATTTTCATAAGATTATGTTTACTCATAAAAACGACATATACAAAATCTAATCAGGGTCGGGCCCGAGATTTCGGGTGCCGTGTGCAAAGAGTAAAAACGGGGCCTAAACCTTTTTTGTATATATAAAACCAAATTTAAATTGTATCACAATGTTTGTCATTAAAATTAAACAAAACAAAATAACAAAACAAAATGTTTTTTCTTTCGTTATTACTTAAACCACAAGATTTGTGCTAGCATTACATTGACATATACATGTATGTATTAGAAAAATTGGGCCATGTACGATCGTTCATAGGACACAACCCTAAGACCCGCCCATGAGATTAGTGGTGGAGACATAACACATAAAGATGAAATTTAAGACTTTATTATGTGATTTACCTCTTTTATGTCTTCTTTAACCGGTTGGTGAAATAAAAAACAACAAATTCTAACTTTAGACTCACAGTTTCCAGCTCGTATTTCCTAATCTATAATTACTTATGCAAAACATATTTGTATACTAATCAAGCCCAATAAAATAAGCCTAATCAATAAAAAGAAAACATAGTTTTGTGAATTATATTATTTCTTGATAATAATATAAGCTAATGAGCATATTTTACGTAGACACCCTGTAGTAAAACATCCTACTACATGTAAGCTGATTAACAGGTGGAATGGCCAGCTTTACTCGCAACGTTATTACAACATTTTGGAAAAAAAGAAGACATTACCAGTTTGGCATTATAAATAAGAGTTAATTCTAGTCGGTGAGACCGGTAGCGGTAAACAACTCAAGTATTGCTTAATTTTTCCGTCTTACGAGCTTATTGACTTATTAGTTTTGATAAAATGTAATCTATAACTCGCCATGCACTTGGGGTCAACGTCTTTGCATTTTAAACACAATTATCAATACTCTTAACTTATTTGAAATCATGACCGTTTTTTAGAGTGGAAGAGATGGGAGACTGCCTAGGGCCTCTAAACTTCTAGGGCCTCAAAATATTACTTTATATATATCGTATGATATGTTTACGGATTAGCAACGATACCAACTAAAATCACATTTTAAAGAACTTTAGGTGTAAATACTCATTGGGGAATTGAAAATTATTACACAAATTTTGCTTTTTAGTTAATGGTTAGTCCTCATACTCTCTAAATGCCAAACGGTTTTTCATTGTAGGGCCTCATTTTTGTGGTGACATGTTTTGCTTCGGGACACGAAAACTGCCCTGTCTAGAATTGGAATAGAAGGTTTAATAGGCTACAGTTCTGTGGCATATGTCGGGTTATTTAAGATTTCCGTCTTTAATACAATCGACAATAAAAGGCTTATAAGCTATAAGCTATTTATTTATCATACGCATAAGCCTATAAAATAAGCTAAAAAACCTACCTCGCGTTTAAAAGAAGCATCAAACAACGTGCTTAGTTTTATAAAATAAGTCAAAACACAGTTTTATCCCTAACACTTAAAACTACAGTTTGCCTATTTTATTTGCAATATGCACTTATAAAATGCAATCCAAAGCACCCCCGTAGTTTTTTTTAATAGTTAAATGACCTGTTGAAGTATTATTAATTCGCTACTATTGTTTGCATATGACCTTCTATAACCCATAACATGGTGACGTGATGTCAGTTAATGATTATATGAAAGATTAGTGTGACATATGATGCGTCTACTTTATGGTTGTCATGACAGCAAAATGTTTGTTAAGTGATTCAAGAAACATGGAATAGAGAAAGAGGTTATCGTTGAATATATATCAAGATCAGGGCACCAAAGACATCCAGGTTAAGATGGTTGCTTGTTATTCATTTAGAAGTTAGTTTAGTAACCATTAGTGCTTTAAAGAGGATTCAAGTATTTAACCCAGATGAGAAGACGTGTATGAAGAATATTAAGTTGTAGATTAAATCTTGAAAAAAATGGAAAAACAAAGATTTAAAACCCATGTCTAAATCATGCCCACAC
>CAJVGC010000591.1:25308718-25485520 GCA_910822075.1 Senecio squalidus | reverse complement strand
AGACCAGTCTCTCTCTGCTAGATGATGAGCTGGATCTGACTGCTTGGACCACCCAAAACCCCAGTCTGATGGTCAACTTGGAGAACTACATTGCTGCTTCCACACAGACACATGTGGCAAGCATTGAAGAAAGTGTCCCACTCCTGGACACACCTGTACATAGTATGGGAATCCCTCACTCAGTCTCACAGCCTATTCCAACGGCTATTTTCACCAGCTCTGTGCTGGTTCACGATAAGGTACAACCTCCAAATCTCTTACACTCTTTATCACTAGTTGCCAATGCCTTACTCCCAAAACAGGGTGAGGTACAGACTTCATTTTCTATGGCTTATGATCATTCTCCCACATCACAGGGAGAGAGTGAGGCTGTGCCACCAGTTACATCAGAAACTGCTACAACATCCACCCAGTCTGAGGTTGCTTTGACAGTTCCTGTCCTGTTAAAGGCACTTAAGGACATGTCTACTCAGTTTGATGACAGACTGAGGGCAATGCAGACTGAGTTCCATGATTTTACAACTCAAAATGCCAAGGAGATGAAGGATTTGCAGGAAATGGTGGTCAAACTGACCTCTGAAGTCAGTCTGATGAGGAAAGGCAAGGCAGTTGAAGAGGGTTCTCAAATTCAGGGGGAGAAAATATCTACTACAACTATTGAATCTGAGATCCCCATCCAACCATTGAAAAGGAAAAGAGAAGAGGGGGAGAAAAGATACTACAAAACAACCAGATTCAACACGAAAACAAGACAATCTGAAGTCTTTTATGAAACTGATTGGAGTATCTCTAGTGATGAGGATAATGAGTCTGATAAAGAAGTGGAACAGACTGCAGAAGAAGAAGCAGACAAAAGGGAGACTCAAACTGAGTCTGAAGTGCAAAAGAAAGAAACTGAAGCTGAAACAGCAAAACAAAGTGAAGCTGACAAGTTAGCAAAGCTTCAAAGATATGCTAAAAGTGCTGGGATGACTGTAGAGGAATACAAAGATTATGTGAAGGGGCTTTACAAAGAGAAATTCGATTTTAATCCATATGATCAGTCTGCAAAAGCAGCTGCAGAATTTGAAGCTGAGATACAAGCAGAGGAGGATCAGGCCATTGAAGAAGAGCAAATGAGGGTCAAAGCAGATGCACAAATGGCTAAACTTGTACTAAGAGAACAAGAGAGGGTTAATTACATTGAAGGAAACTTTACCCTGAGAAAACTTTCGAACAAAATTCATCACTTAGATTGTATTAGTCATGATGGAACCAATTTGTTACTCAACTGCTCACACAAAAGTGGATCATTCAGAGTGGGTCTGACTAGACTGCATACTATGGGTCTAGAAGAATGGAAAGAAATAGCGGAATTGAGCTACAATCTGACAGACAAATCTCAAGCAATGACTATAAGAAGAGAGGCCACCTTCAACATAAATGCAGCTCATATGCTCAATCTAGTGCCAGATGAAGACTACAGAGCATACTGTACAAAACACAATGTGAAGATTCGATCAAAATCCTTGGGTCTGGAATCAAGCAGCATGCATCTTGTTCCTAAGGATGTCACGTTTCAGGAAAGAACTTACATTGAGACTGAGAAGCACACTAGGTTGTGTTATATTGATTGTGGGGGAGAAGAAAGCTTCCAAGACAAAAACCAGATAAGCACATCTTCAATCTATCATTGTATGGCTCTACTAAGTGAATGTGAGTCTGCTCAGTGCCTTCCATTCAGAGTGAAGCTGGTCAGTTGGTTGTTTAATAATCTGAGAAGGATTGAAGAGATTGGAACTGTGGCTGACAAGGTAGAGTTGATTAAGAAGGAATATCAAGTCCATTTCCATAAGACTGATGCTGAAATGGAGAAGCTGCTGGCATGGAAGACTGAGAGACTAAAATGGCTAAGTGATAGAGAACAGCCATTACCATTTGCAACCTCAGAGAAGAAGAGAAAGAGAACCTTGAAGAAAAGGATGTAAAACTAGCAGATGCTTATTTTTGTTCACAAACAGTATTTGATTCAAGATGTTTATGTTTGTGTTTATTTTCTAGCATGTTTTGTAAAAAGACTTTGGTTAAAACAGATAGGGGGAGATTGTTGGGAAAAACAATGATCTTTCCCAAAGATTAAAATATCTGTTAATCAAAGTCTGGGTCTGAGTGATCTGAGTCTGAGTGACTCAGTCTGAGTGACATGAGTCTGAGTGACTCAGTCTGACTAACTCAGACTCATGAGAGAAGTCAGGCGTAATTTAAGGTAATCTAGTTAGTGAATATCTTTTATCTGTTTAGAAGATTTACTTAGATTGATCTTTATCAAACTCACTATATTGTGTATAAATAGTGAGTTTGAGGTTTGTAATCTGTACACCTTTGATTGAAATATAACTGTGTGTTATTTTCACTGTTTCTATATTATAATTCCGCTATAATATATACTGAAACTGAATACTAAATCGATATATAACAATTAACGTCTAAATACTTATTTGTTATTGATTTGCCATTGTTTGGGATCTTAGTGAGACCTAACAGTTTATAATTCAAGATATTATTTTTACTATTAGTCTTATATATTTCAAATGGGTCAAAACCTTTGAAATTTAATATTTTTATAAAAATGCGAATAACCCACCAACTTTATGTTGACGTCGTATTTTTAATGCTTTTCAGAAGATTGAGATTTGCATCGATTGTGGAGTTACATTATTTGCCTTTGGATTTTGTGCGGACTTTTGAAGAGACATAACTAGACGTAGTTTAGTTTCTATTTAGGCCACAAACTTATTTTTATGTTGTTTTTATTTTGTATTGTTGTAACTCATGAACTTTATTAATGTAAACTTAATGTTGTAGTTTTATTCGATGTAATTTTGGTCTTCTGATACCTATGATATTGTACACCTCAGATTTTCGCCCGAGCGGGGTATGATAGAGATTGGTATCAGAGCTAATGGTTATAGCGAACTAAGTGGTTTACTATGTGAATTACTTAGACTATGACCTTAGGCTTAAATCGATTTCTCTGGAAACTTTATGTGTGCATTCCCTTTGGCTTTATATGTTTTGTATTTACTCGTTTTAGCGTGGGGTTTAATCTCGAGTTATACACACACTCATATTCCTTTTTATTTTCCTTCTAGACGATGACGCCCCGAAGAACTCTTAAGTGTAAGCAGACGACACCGGAGAGCAGCAAGAGTAGCTTGGTTGATCGGTTTGAGATAACACTTATGGAAAGTTTGTTGTTATCATACCCGATCTCGTGGTGAAAGTCAGTAAGAACATCCTGTAGAGTATTCGAGGCTCTATACCTGGTGGAGCGAGTTTTGGTACGGAACCTGAGAGTGCCAAGCATAGTGAATTACCACAAGAGACTGAGGTCTAGCGAAAGTCTAGTGGTAAGAAAAACCAAAATTTTCGTTGCAAGAAGAAAGATCGCAAGCGTAATCGAAAAATACAACAAATTAGGGATCGGGTAGTTACACCATCAGTTGGTCGGAGCAATCGCCCTAAGTGTGGCAAATGTAGATGTGCCCATGATAGAGAGACCTCATGTTGGATTTACACGAGGTGCAAGAGATTGGGACATAAGGACCCTTACTGTAGGTTTACACCTGGTTCGTGTTACGACTGTGGTGATTTTGGACACCGCCGTGACAAATGTCCTAGATGGATTTCCTCTTCTTCTAGCCTTCCTTCTAGTACTGGTGTATCTGGCGATCGAGTGTTTGGAACTCAGGTGGCCCAACAGGATTCTGACATGATCATCGGTATGTTTACTTTCTTTGACACTCTTGTTACCATTGTTGCAACTTGTGATTTTGAACCTTACATTTCCGTATGAGAATTACTAAGTCTTGTTGTATCCTATGATTAGATTATCTAAGCCTTCTTAGTGACTCACATTATTCTTTTGCTTAACCAACTAGCCTTATTCATGTCTGCATTTCCTTCTCTTAATCGCATTCACGCCTCGTCGTAGTTACCTCTAGAATGGATGAGAGTATTACGACTCGTGACATTTCCTCGTCTTACTTCTTCGTAACTCTAGTAAGTTAGACTTCACCTACGAAGCGGAGTTAGTAGACGACTAGTTGTAGAAGAACTTTGAAGACTTTGTAGGAACTACAAGTTTGTCTTATCGACATTTCTTTTCCTATCAATTTTAATTCGTCGGAGCTAAGAGTCCCCGATATCTCTGTTAGCATGGATTGGTTATTTGCGCATTGTGCCGAGTTTGTTTACCGTGAGAGGATGATTCGTAAGCCTTTACGAGCAGTGATCCGTTGATCTATCCACGTTGCAGATCCGTGTGGAGCCGACGTCTGCGTTATTGACTTTCCTCGTCATATTGTATTCACGACATTCCCTGCTGTTACGAACTTGTAATCATTCCTCGTTCACTTTATATTCATGTTTATACGATTCTTTCATCTCATATCCTTCGTAAATTATTCACCCATATCATATTTCCAATGAACCTTTGTTCGTTGCGCATTCTTAAACGTTTCTTCACTCATATCATGTCCTTGATTAATTCTTCGTTGTTTCGCTATCGTGACTACGTCTCCGTTATTTCGTATTCCCGACCTTCTTGTCATTTTACATTCCTGAACTTTCCTCGACGTGCGTAGTTGTGATACTACTAGTCATGCGTGAGCTTAATTACTTCACCGTTCATTTCGCGTTCGGGATTATATCATCGCTCATATAATTTCATCTTCTTGATCGCTTTTCTTTATTCTTTTCGCCTTCGCGATTCTTGTTCGTTAATTCCTATTTCAGGCCGTCGTAAATATGAAGATTCGCCAGTAAATTAGTTAAGGCTATCCGACTTACTTTGTCCACCTGATGATGAAGTATGTTGCAGTGAAGATAAATGATCAGTCTGATACTCGTGAGCAAGGTTGTAAAAATCAAAAAAATCGGCCGATTAATCGTAAATCGCTAATTTCAGGAGGAATTTAACCAAATCGCCGAATTAATCGGCACTTCGATTAATCTCCAAAAATCGCTAAAAATCGCCCAAATCGTACGGTAAAAAAAAATCGGTCAACGAAAGTCAACAAAAAAATCAATTAAAACCCAATATTAAGGTTATTTCTTCAATCGATTTGAAGACAGAGAGGCGACGACTAACCTTTAAATTACCAAGCTTCGATTTGCCGATTTGTAGGTAATTACTCCATTATATTCGTGGTTGATTTGTATCCGATTACACCAAGCAAGCAGCGATTTGATGACTGGTGATTGATTTCATTCGATTTTGTTAATGAATTTGATTTTAATGGAGTTGTTATTGATTTGTATATGTGGACATTCACTCGATTTGTGTATTCAATTGAATATTTATGGCAGTGGGTGGGATACAAAGGGTAGTGGGACAGTGATGATTTATTAATGTTTTTTTTTTCTTTTTTTCTTTTGTTTCTTTGTGTTTGTTTTGATATATTAATATCTTTAATTTGTTTTTTTTATTAGTTGATAGTTAAGAATGGAATCATCATAGGCTCAACATACGAATACCACAACTAGTGAAAATAATCGTAAACGAAATTCGGACGATATTGGATGGGTTTACGAAGAGGTGGTGGATAAAAACAATAAAGATAGGGTGAAATGTAAATTATGTGGAAACCTATGGGTGGAGGAATTTATAAAATGAAACAACATATTGCGGGTGTAGGGTCAAATGTTAAATATTGTAAAATAGCAACGAAAGATGATATGATATTATGTCGAAATGCTCTTGAGGAGAACATACACAAAAAGAAGGCTAAACAAGTTTATGATAAAGGTTTGAGACCGGAGGTGAATATTCGTGATAATGAAACCATTGACCTCGATGATGAAATGGAAGATTGTTTTGGAGAATTGAAGGAATCACGTTATTTTTGGTCCCATGGATAGATATGCAACTTCCAAAAGAGTCAAGGGAAAAGGCTCACAAAGTAATATTTCTAAGGTTGCCCGAAAAGAACAAATGATCCGTGTGAAGGAATATATTTGTAAGTGGGCGTATGAATGTGCGATTCCATTTCATGCATTTGAAAGGGATAGCTTTAAAGCTTTAGTGGAGGCGGTTGGTCAATTCGGACCGAATGTTTCACCTCCAACGAGATACGAGATGGGGGATACGTTCCTTAAAAAAGAAGTTGAAAAAACTATAAATTATTTGAAAAGGTACAAAGAAGAATGGAAAATCATTGGATGCTCTATTATGACCGATGCATGGTCCGATAGAAAACGAAGAAGCATCATGAACTTATGTGTCAATTCAAAGTTAGGCACAGTTTTTTTGTCCTCCAAAGAATGTTCGGAAGAAGCTCACCCAAGTGATAACAATTTTGAGTATGTGGATAAATGCATTGAAGATGTTGGTCCAAAAAATGTTGTTCAAGTTGTGATTGATAATGCGGCTAACAATATGGGAGCGGCAAAATTGTTGAGGGAGAAGAGACCAACAATCTTTTGGACATCATGTGCGACACATACTATTAATCTCATGCTTGAAGGTACTAAGTTTTCCTTTCTTGTAACTTTATTAGTTATATAATGTGTTTATATATAAAATATAAGTTTATTTGTTTTTAAAGCTATTGGCGGGCTACCGAGGTATAAGAAAACTCTCGATCAAGCAAAGAAGCTAACGGTGTTTATTTACGCCAACCACAAGACATTGGCTATGATGAGACAACATACAAGGAAAAGGGATATTGTGAGACCGAGATTTACAAGATTTGCATCCACCTTTCTCTAAGAAGGGCAAAGGTACGAAAGCTTATGGAACGGTGATATCTCCCGCATTTTGGAGCGGTGCAACATTATGTTTAAAGATTTTTACACCGTTAGTCAAAGTTTTTAGGATGGTTGATGCCGATTGGAAGCCTTCAATGGGTTTTATATATGGTGAGTTAGAGAAGGCGAAAAAAGAAATTATTGTTGCTTTAAACGATAATGAAAAAGGATATGCGCCTATTATGACCATCATCTCCAAAAAGTCATCCAAAAGGCTTGATACATCTCTACATATTGCGGCCTACATTTTAAACCCATATTATTTCTATAATAATTTGGAGGTCCGAAATGATGTAGACGCGAATGATGCGGTAGTTGAGCTTGTTGGTATTTTATTTCCCGAAGACTTTGACATGCAAACCCAAAATTTGGTCGAATAGTTGCACTTAAAGCATGTGAGGTGAATGACGAGAAATTTGATCCGGGTAATGCAAATTCCAATAATATATTTTTTTTTTAAACTTAGCATTTTAATAACATATTTGCATTAATTTTTGTAGCAAATTGGTGGGAAACTTATGGAGGCTCGACTCCTAATTTGAGGACAATTGCTATAAGGATACTTTCATTAACTACTAGTTCATTGGGATGTGAGCGAAATTGGAACACGTTTGAAGGGGTTAGCAACTTTAAACATACCATATTCTATTAAATATATACCACATATAATATATTTATTACATATTATTATATTATTAATGTATAATTTAAACTTCTTAGGTGCATACAAAAAAAAGAAATAGACTAGAGGCAACTAAAATGAACAATCTTGTTTTTGTTCAATTTAATGCCAATTTAATGGAGAAAAACAAGAAAAGAAAGGCAAGAGGTCGTGAAGTACTTCTAGTGGAAGATAGTAGTCAAACTAAAGATTGGATTGTTGATGGTGGTGTTGATGGTGGTATGGATGAAGTTGAGTCGGGTCTAAGTTGGGAGGTGGTTAGTGAAGCCGCCGGTGTTGAAGAAGTATTGACTAATAGGAAAAGTGGTAGGACAAGTTCATCAAGAGAACTTTTTGATGAAGAATTTGAGTCGGAAAATGAGGAGGAACCAAATGAAGAGGAGGATGATGAGGAAGTTGATGATTTTGAATACGAGTCGGATGGAGTTCAAATCATGGAACAATACGAGCAAGACGCGAATTAATTTTAAGCTACTTGAACTTTGAAGTTTATTTGAACTAATATGTTTATGTTTGACCTATTAATTAGTTGATTTGGTATGTTTAATTGTCAACTAAATGTAAACTTTGAACTATTTATTATGGTATTTGAAGTATTTTATTCATGTCACATATATATTTGAAAATTCACACATAGAAAATGAGTAAACGATTAATTCGATTAATCCCGATTAATCTCTAGTCCCTATTTTACCGACTACGTTCGCCTAGCGTTATTTACGACATTGCTCGTGAGTAAGTTGAAGTATTCCCGCATAATTGGCTGAACTTCCTTTAAGTTGAAAAATTGCATGATACTCGTGATGAAGTATGAGGCGAATTCTAATTGGTTTTAGGTATGGTGAGGACGTTATTTTTATAACTTTTTTCTGGGTAGAGTTTCATGGTCGAGGTCGTCTTAAAGTCGGATACAATTTTTTGGTTAGTCACTGTTGATGTGGTTTCCGTCCAGGGTGTGGTACGCATTTTCTTTTTAGAGCCAATTTTGAGGTGTTTTAAGAGGTCATTGAAGGAAAAAATCAATGGTTAAGTGTCGAGACCAGTTTTTCAGTTAGGATCGTTTCAAGGAATGATTTCCACACATTTTAGGAGTATTTTATTCCTCACTCATCCGTACTTTTTTGCAATTCCACCACTTGATCGATTGTATGAGTATAATCATTTGGTATGAGGTTATGACGGGTTACGTCTCAAGTGCTATGGTCGGGGTCGGGTTGCAACCGGTTGAATAACGATAATGAATAAGAATATCAAATATAAAAAAAAGTTAAAATTAATCTACCAAAATTATTCGAATTTCAGTGTAGGTAGGTCAAATGATATAAGAAGAAAAAGAAAAAAACAATAATCTCTTCTAAAGTTGGATTTGGGATTGTCCATGGAAATATTAATTATTGAAACTTTGGAAGAAGAAATAAAAATAAACAAATATAAGAACAAAAGTCCACCAACATCTTACTTTTCTGGAGTATAAAATCTAAAAAACAATTTAGGTTTTTGACATCTCTTTAGTTAAAAGTCGGCGATTGAAAAAATCTTTGATCAGGTCGCGACGATAAATGCGGCTATTGGCGGGAGTGGTAACATCGGTTTGTTGTCGGCGATAGCAACAATGGAAGCCAATATCGACTGTCGGAGTTTGGTTGGACTAGTAGGATAAAGAAGATACTAGTGATCGAGTAATACACAATTTTAAAGAAAAAGGTAAAGTAGAAAAAGAACTTGTCACTAATGAAATTTCTATAAGAAGATGCTGAAACCTAAAGGTTAGGGGTTCGAACCCCGACACTCGTGAGGTATTAGAACGGATAGTATAACGAAGATTTCAAACCTTAGGATCCATTAGTGAGAGACTTCCGCCGACCCTCGCCCTCGGCGCAAATCGCACCGCCACTGCAATATCGTTTCTCTGAAAACTACAAAACCCTAATAAAAGTAGCATATCCCTACGGTTTACTTCAAACTATTCCATTTCAATGTCTAAGAGAAAATTCGGATTCGAAGGCTTCGGAATCAACAAACCATCAACTTACAGCTTCGAGCGACCTGAACCACCACAACGTCTCTACGTTCCTCCGTCGTCTCTCGGCGGAGGAGGAGGAGGAGGAGGTCATGATCATTACGAAGACACCGATCTCGATAACATCGACTACGAAGAACCTAACACTAACGGCGTTAGTGATAATGGAGACGCTGTAACAGGAACAGATGACGGAGAAATTGATCCGTTAGACGCGTTTATGGAAGGAATACACGAGGAGATGAAGGCGCCGGTGAAGGCGAAAGAGAAGGTGGAGAGGTATAGGGATGAGGACGAGGATGATCATATGGAGAGTTTTTTGAGAGCGAAAAAGGATATCGGATTGGCTTTAGCTTCTGATGCACTTCATGCTGGTTATAATTCCGATGAGGAGGTTTATGCTGCTGCGAAAGCGGTTGATGCTGGTTTGTTGGAGTATGATAGTGAGGATAATCCTATTGTTGTTGATAGGAAGAAGATTGAACCGATTGCTGCGTTAGATCATAGTTTGATTGATTATGAACCCTTTAATAAAGACTTTTATGAAGAAAAACCGTCCATATCAGGTATTCAAATGAAATGCCACTTCAATGCTTATGTTATTTGAGTGTTTGTGTAATATGTGATGCATTGGGTTGGGAAACAACAAAGCAAAGATTTTCCGATAAAACATCATATTCTATCAAGTAATTCAGTATTCGTTAATAAACCAGCAGTGACTCTATCTGTAGATAGATAATGATACCCCTTCTGTAGACTAGCGAATAAGTATATTATACAATAAGCAAATCACTTTAGTAAACAGGACAAATGTATAGAGAAAAATTTCCTGAATTGACCGGTGTAGGATTAAAATGAATGTAGAAGTATTTCTTTAGTATTTTATTCGAAAGGTCCGTACCTGTTTCTTTCTCTTTCTTCGATGAGATTATAAAATCAGCCATCTGGTTATAGTCTTAATGCCATACCATTGTAACCGAAGATACATGCCTAGCAAGTTGGCTTCCCGTGAAATTAGATGTTGTTTGGACAGAGTAAAGTACTAAAGTTTATTTTTGATTCTAAACATATTTTTGGCTGCTTCTTTGATAAGAAAATGACAAATTTTTACTGATAGGAGTGCGTTTATAGTACTTTCACTCTGACCTAACAGTAGAGAAGCAAAATAGATGGACTGTAGACCTGTAGTACTTGGATAAATAGCCTACCGTCTACCAGGAATCATTGACAAAATTTATCATTTGTCTTACTTTATGCTTTGCTTGATTGCGTTTACTTTGTTGTTTCCTTTTACTATCTTGGGGTACATCAGTGATGTTCATTAGGTTCTATTCTTCTGGTTGGTCAATGATTCTTGTTCTTCATTGAGCCTAATATTATGGTTATGCTTTTTTTTTTCTTCTTCCAGGAATGAGTGAGCAGGATGCTGCTGAGTATCAGAAGAATTTAGCCATCCGTGTTTCAGGCTTTGATGTTCCAAGGCCAATTAAAACATTCTCAGAAGCTGGATTTTCCGTAGAGCTAAGGAAAGCTATAGCAAGACAAGCTTATGAAAAGCCTACTCCAATACAGTGCCAGTCTTTGCCAATTGTGCTATCTGGGAGAGATATAATCGGTATTGCCAAAACTGGTTCGGGGAAGACTGCTGCATTCGTCCTTCCTATGATTGTACATATTATGGATCAACCTGAATTGGCTAAAGACGAGGGTCCCATTGGAGTAGTTTGTGCACCTACAAGAGAACTTGCACATCAAATATATTTGGAGGCCAAGAAATTTGCAAAAGCACATGGTATTCGTGTGTCTGCAGTTTACGGTGGAATGTCCAAACTTGAACAGTTTAAAGAATTAAAATCAGGCTGCGAGATAGTTGTTGCAACACCTGGGAGATTGATAGACATGCTAAAGATGAAGGCACTTACGATGTCAAGAGCTACTTACTTGGTCCTTGACGAGGCTGATAGGATGTTTGATCTTGGATTTGAACCACAGATACGATCCATTGTAGGTCAAATCAGGCCTGATCGACAAACATTACTCTTTTCAGCAACAATGCCCCGAAAAATTGAAAAGCTTGCGAGGGAGATACTTACTGACCCAGTGAGAGTTACTGTTGGAGAGATTGGGATGGCTAACGAGGATATAACCCAAGAAGTGCAAGTACTTCCCACTGATACAGAGAAATTGCATTGGCTGCTTGAAAAGCTACCCGAACTAATTGACAACGGCGATGTACTGGTTTTTGCCTCAAAAAAGGCAACAGTGGATGAGATAGAAAGCCAACTTTCTCAAAAGGGGTTTAAGGTTGCTGCTCTTCATGGTGACAAAGACCAGTCATCTCGTATGGAGACATTACAAAAATTCAAAAGTGGAATATACCATGTTCTTGTTGCAACTGATGTTGCTGCACGTGGTCTTGATATCAAGTCAATAAAGTCGGTGGTTAACTTTGATATAGCTAGAGATATGGACATGCACGTGCATCGAATTGGGAGAACAGGCCGTGCTGGTGATAAAGATGGAACTGCTTACACTCTTATCACACATAAAGAGGCTCGTTTTGCTGGCGAGTTGGTTAACAGTTTGATTGCAGCTGGTCAGAATGTGTCAGCAGAACTTATGGACCTTGCTATGAAGGTAACTTTTTTTTGTATTTCTATTACACATATACATATTTGGTGTCTCATTGTAGTTTAAAGCGTGTGAAATACAACATTCTCGTTCTGGTTTTGGTAAATACAAATGCATACAAACTTGTCTAGTTGGGAACTGAGTACCTGTATCATAAGGCTTACCGATCTAGGCTCCAACAGGTTACCTTAATCAACCCTCCTCTCAAATACTAGGTTTGACCTACCTACTATAATTCTAATAGCGAATTGGAAAGGTCGTGAAAAGTAGTATATACTTCAATTACTTATTTTTAGTGGTTCTCCATTTTAGCTTCACCTTTCAATCACGCCTTTCTTGGTGAATCAGGAAATCCAAAATTTTGTAAAAGAGAACCGGATTCTGTCTCTTTCATTACTAATAAACTGCACTAATAGGCTACTTGTACAAGGTGTTTGGAGAAAATATAGGATCTGCATTTCTCTATAAAAGATTGCAAATCTATTTCTAAACTTTGGGAAAGGAAATATTTGAAAGATAACATTTAGGAAACAAAATATAAGCAAGATCTTTACATGTTGACAGTGACCACTAATCATGGAGAGAGTCCTGTATGTTTTAAAATTGCCCCTCAAGCTGGTGAATAGGAATCATCGATTCCAAACTTGGTAATGAGTCCATGGTAGCAATGTGTAAAACATATGCTAGTTGTCCCTCTTGGAGAGCATAGGGTGTGCAGATTAAATCACTCTCAGTCTCTAGCTTCTCGTTGATAACATGTTTATCTCAATTTTGAGTTTGATTGTGTTGCACTAGGTTATGACCTAGCAACTCTTAGCTTCTTTAAATCATTTGGGCGAGTATAGCTTGTTTTGCACTTAGAACGCGTGAGAAAGTCTGTATGAGATGGTGGGAACCTCTCAAAGGATATTAGGAGATGGTGAGAAACCTTTCAAAGGATATTATGAGATGGAGAGGATGTAACGATCTTTTTTTGGTTCCTGTCCTGACAACCATAGTAACTGGTAGCCTGAGATTCAGGTAGTTGGTATCATCTAAAGGTCCAAATGTTGTTACGTCATTCCTAGTAGTCAGATTGAATCAAAAGATTTAATAGTTTGACCCTGTTTTCTTTAGGCAAACATTCATATATATGTGCTCAAATGTCGTGTTATCCTTTACTGATTCAAAGCTGGAGGTGCAGTGACATGATATTAGACCTTGATCGATAGGAGAGACAAACTTAGGAGAGCTCGACATGAATTTAGCTGACCCAAAAGTAAGTGGATGATGTTCATATTTTAGACAAGGTATTGTGTAGGAAAATTTCCTATTGTCTTTACAGACTCCCGCTGAAGGTAGTTGGTTGAGAGTTGAGACAGAGAGTTTTTCTGGTGGATGGATGAAACATTTGTAACCTCTTTTTGTAGATTAGTAGCCCCAAAGACACATGTAATGGTTCTTGAATTTTATCTGCCTTGGTTATGAGCATTAATGAAAAGAGTGCACCAAAAGCTCCTAGGAGTAAGACTATTTGTGGAAAATGTCAGGATAGAAAGTAGACGTCTTTTCCGTTGCATCTTTGGACCCTAGAGCTTGTGAAGTAGTTTTGGTTTATGATGTAGGCAGAAAGGAGGACCGTCTTTCCTGAGCAATGTTATTTGTTTCGGTACACCCTGTCCTCTGGATAAAAGGTATTGATCTAAATCTGTTTAGGAGATGACCATTATCCTGCACAACTATCTCGTTCCGATGCGGTGTATGAATGTGCAAGGAGTTATGAAGGATACCCTATTTAAAAAGAAGGATGGTTGAACTTGATTGATAGGATCACTATTTGTGAAGCAAATGTCAGGATAGAATGTAGACAACATGTTCGTTGTACTTTTGGACCCTAGAGCTTGTGAAGAAATCTGGTTTATGATGTAGCAGAAGGGAGAATTTGCCATTTATGAGCTTTAGTTTATCTGTTTCAGTATGCTGTGATTAAAATATAGTGCTATAAGTTTAGGAGATTATCATTCCCCAGCACAGCTATCCCATTGCCGTGGAATGTAAATGTGTAAGGACTCATGAAGGATACCATCTTTTTAAAAGAAGGAAATTTGACCATGAATTTTTTTTTTTTTTTTTTTTTGCATTGTTAGAACCTAAACCATTATTTTCAGGGTACAAGACTGATCTATAATCGTTATATGAAAATTGGGATAAGATATGACTTGCATTCCATTAGGTTTTTAACAAGAAAATGCAAGAGACTCTAGTGTAACTTTAGATAAAAGGAACCAGGAATATGTGGATTTTAAAAGCCAAAAGGTTCGTAAATATCACTATCAATTAAAAAGAAGAGAGTAGAGTGTCTTACATTGCTAATAAGAAATTGGGGACAACCGACAAGTGCGTTTGACATAGTCACAAATACCATTGTGAGATTATCTATCATCCGGCCTTTGACAAAGACAGAACGATAATTTTATACTGACAAAGAAGGATGTCCATGAAGGCAGTGGAATCAGCCAGATAACATCCTTTTTTAAGTAAGAAATTGTGGCGATCGGGACATCTTCATAGTAAATACTAAATAGGGCCAGAAGAAATTGTGGTGTTTCTTAATCATATCTTGGGTCAATATGGATATCAAGGAATGAATTTGTGTCAGTCCTAGAAAAAAACCTTTGCAATCGGCTCTTAGTGTTGGCCGACCCCTAATTAAGGAGTAAAAATCCTTTACTTTTTCACACTTGTAATTGGACATACTTTTTATTTGTTGATCACTTCCTCTTTCTAATAGGTATTCTACTATTATACAAATAAATATATCTTAGATTTTCTTCCATTCTTAGATAATATTTCAAGAACCGAATATTCTTAAAAATTACAGCGAGTGACATTTTTCCTTGAAATTTGTTAGGATGGGAGGTATAGATCCAAGCGGGACGCAAGAAAAGGAGGTATGTATTTTCTCTTTTAATCTTCCTTTACTCATTGGTGCTTGATTACTCTCAGTTTTTTTATCACATCAAGTCATTATCATCATTTTGAAACTCATCCAGGTGGGAAAAGGGCAAAAGGAAGAGGAGGTGGCAATCGCGGTGTGCGTGGTGTCGATTTTGGTTTGGGGATAGGATATAGTTCTGAACCCAAAGTTGCCTCATCAAGTGCTCCTGGTCGTAATTCGGCTGTTAATTCACTTAGAACGGGAATGATGTCACAGTTCAAAAGCAGTTTCGTTGCTGCTTCATCAAATTCTCAAAATCAGAGTTTAAATAACAGTTCAGTGAACAAAAAAATGGTTTTACCTGGTTTTGTTGCTGGTGGTTCTATAGGTGGAGGTTCGCGTGCTCCTCCTCCTCCTCCTCCTCAGATCAGTTCACCAAGTGTGCCACCTGGCAATACTGCTAATCAGAACAGAGAACATGGAAGCCAAGGGAGTTCTGACAGGTGATTTTCGTGATTGAGATTTTATTCTTTATGTAACAAAAGTTTTTGGCTTATATTCGAAGTGAGAAGATAGTCGGGTTGGGTAACGGGTCATAAGTGTTCATTTATAAATAAATTTCAAAAACGATATTATCACAAATTTATATGAATATTATCATAAAAACGATTTAGGTTCCTTTAAAATAAGAGTATTGATATCCACATCCCTATGGGCTGAGATAAAAAACTAAGGACAATGCCTAAAAAGTTGTACTCCGTGAATCTAGGGAGTGAGTGCCACAAATGCAGGGGATGGTTATTCAGTATGTACAGTTAAGTGATGCATGTATAAACCTTTAAACCACAGCCCTAAAGGTTGTGGTTATCAAAACTCTTAAAATACGTAATAATAGGACATTTGGCTGTTTGACCCTTTCCTCTTTAGTTTTTATATTTTTAAATTTGATCCGTTTGATATAAAGCACCGAAAATCATTATTCACAAAATCACAAGTAAACGAGTTGTAATTTGGGATTAGGGATCTCTTATTCACCAGTTGTATGTATTTTATGCAGATCAAGAGACCGTCCTAGAGAAAGGAGGCGGCCTTCTGGTTGGGACCGATGAACTCTGGATGGCTGATACGCTTTGTATGCTATGTGACTAACACCTTATTTAGTTGACTCATGTTTTTTGTATTGCTTAATCTGTTTACTTTTGGTTTCATATATGTAGTTGCAAGATGCAACTTTATTTAAAATCACTAACACTAAAGTTTAATGTATTATGTTGAAATTGTTGGTAGCTCGTGCCTATGCTACATTAATAAGCCTCTTAATGCCAAAAATGCTCTACTTTATTTGTACATCTTTAGGTAGTTTTTATTTATTTTGGACAAAGTTTATTAAGTGAATATCTTCATGGTAACTAAATTTCAGCTCGGTCAAATATATACATAACTGAAGTTACTGTTACTGATCTTTCCAAAGTTGTTCTTTCATATAAAATAAGACGAGATATGGGGTTGTAGATGAACCGAACATTCAACAAATATTTCGTGAACCTAGTTTGTTTATTTGTTAGATAACAAGGATTAATTTGTTCGGGCTTCGCCAGAGACTTTATTGAAATTGTCGAAACAATCATATAAATATAGCTTTCATCTTTAGTAACTTTTATTCGTTATAATAGTAAAAAAAAAAAAACACACATATAATATAGATGGACCTCGCATCTTCAGTAAAACGTATCTTCAGTAAAACGACGTCGATATGTAGTCCAATCATGTGAAAACTTTAAATAATAACCAAAAAGTCAAATAAACATTTTATCCCATAACTTCTAGATTTATATTAATTTATGTTTTTTATAAGTATAGAAATAATTTGTATTTATTAAAAACTATAAGGACTAATAACTTTTTGTATAATCTAAATAATGCAAGCTTCAAAGCTAGAAAGTCACGTGGACAAAACTGATGCGCTTTTAGGCGAGTGATGGAGATTGGAGAGACGTTATGAACAGTAATTTCACAAAAACCAATATTTTCTTGATTTGTATTCTATATACAATGAGCATGAATATCTTCTTTTAAACACGACCAAATGCTTCATTCGTTTATTTACCTCCGTAAACGTTTGTTTATGTTGATTTACATTTATTTGTGTTTGTTCATTAATTTTTCGTTTATTATTTAGTTTTGAAATAGTTAAAAATCAACTTCACACATATTATTATTTTTCTCTCTTCTTAAAACAATACTCATCTTATTGATAATTACATTAGCGTCGATTTAAAATAATGCAATTTTTATATTTGAATAACTAATTTCATTTTTTTTGATTATTTTGTTATGTATGTATGTTTGTTTTTTGTTCCTTAAGCTCTTACACAAACTAACATAATCGAATACGAACGATCTTAATTTTCTAGACGAAGAAACATGAAAATATGTTTGTTTAAATATTCGTATTCATATGTTTGTTTGGTGAAAATTCAAGGAACGAATATGAACAATCTATGTTCGTGTTTGTTCACACCCGAGCTCGAAACTCTAATGATAAGTTTCAGAACTAAAGGGGCGTTAGACACAAATAGAACAACGATTGCTATAGATCCCAAAAAGTGTTTCATTTTCATGTTTGGGTTTTCTCAATTGTTTACACTGGCCGAGGGGTGTCCATAATAATAAGTAGTATACGAGTTGTTACATCAAATATCATTATTTTTGAGTTATCATTATCAATGATATCGCAATGTCAATATATTTAAATTTTTATTCCAAAAAAGAAACAGAAAAAATCATTGTAAAATCCGTAACAATTATGATGTACAACTAGTTAATTACCTTTTGCACGACTAAAATACCTTTTATCATGGCAACATTTGTCCAAATCGGTCATTGCAAAACGTTATTTTGTGGATTAAGATGGTAACATATTAATACTGCATTAATTATTAAAATCAAAATCATTAAATATAGAATTTAAACACATTCTAGATAGGTATGAAAAAATAGTAATTACTGTATTTATATAGTATTTAAATAATGAATTTAATTTAAATAAATATAACGATAAGCTGTTGTTTACACAATTGCTTTTTACTTTTAAATCACCTAACCTTTTTAAATAAGACGTTGGAAAATGTTGATAAATATATGATTTTTTCATCAACTTTATACGTCTATAAAGTAATGCATATTTAATATTTATGAAGAATATTTAATATGTATGTGTAGCTTTGCAAAGATATATTATACGTCCAAAACGGAGTTAAGGTGAATGAGCTATCGACACCTAAAGATGGATGTTTGGTACAAACTGATTTGAGCTAAACTTGTCACACATTGTTGGTGGAGACAAATTTTGTGTTGTTTATATACAAGAACTTTAAACACTTTTATATTATTATTATTTAAAACACACATGGAATCTAATGAAAATGGGTATGCTCCGCAAGATGATCCCTTACATTTATTACATAAATCGTTCTTAATTGTTAAATTAACAATTTTTCATTATGATCCCTAATATCTATGGACTGCCTTATTTTATTACATAAATCGTTCTTAATTGTTAAACTTAACAATTTTCATGTTAAAATCACCATCATCATGATCCCCTGAAAAAAGAAAACCTAAAATCCTAATCCACCAATCCAAATCTATGTCAATTTTCATGTTAAAATCACCATCATCATGATCCCCTGAAAAAAGAAAACCTAAAATCCTAATCCACCAATCCAAATCTATGTCACTTCTCCCAAAAAAAAAACAAAACCTAAGATCCTAATCCACCAATCCAAATCTATCGTCACTTCTTCGGCCACCATCCCACCACCAGACCCCTCACACGAACTCATTTTATTTAATGAGACTCGGACGAAAGATGGTTAGGTAGGATATTGACCTGCAAACATCTAAGTTCTTAGTTAATTACAAACAGTAGAGCTTATCATAGCATATTGACCTACAAACATCATCAAATCTATGAAAAATCATCTCAAAACAAAATCAACAAAAAAATTCAGATCCGAAACAATAATATATAATTACTAAATCAATACTTAATAATTAACAACATCGATATCCAATAAACTAAATCAGATCTATAAATTATGAATACTACATTGCAAGCGCGAGCTTTGATAACGATGTAGCCACCTTTACGGATAGCACCAGCTTGCTGCGGGAACGTTTTTGAAGCTCCGGCGTTGGTCTTGGACTCGAATTAATGCTATTCGTCAGAAATGCTTTGATGAAAAAAGTGGCCAACAGTGTGAAATTTGGGGATTGTTTAATTAGGGTTTATAATAAATAGTCGTACCTGACATATTTTATGGTTTTATTTGGAATGAATTATGGACGTTGGATTACACTATATTTTTTCATAAACACCTACCTAACCATCTTTCGTCGGAGTCTCACTAAATAAAATGAGTTCGTGTGAGGGGTCTGGTGGTGGTGGTGGTGGTGGTGGGAGATGTAACGATGGATTTGGATGGGTGGATTAGGATTTTAGATTTTGCTTATTTTTTTCAGGGGAAAATGATGATATGATGAAGAAGATGATGGTGATTTTTAACATGAAAATTGTTAAGTTTAACAATTAAGGACGATTTATGTAATAAAATAAGACACACTAACGGAAACTTAACAGTCCATCCATATTAGGGAGATTTTAGTGTTTAATTTACTTTTTTTTTCATAAACCCAATTAATCAACACACAATAAATAGGATTTTAATTTTAGGATTAATTAAGTTTGTTTAGGATTTAGTTAGGAGTTTGTTACTTGACTAGTACGCAAGGAAGGGAATAATTTCTAAAGGGTTTTCGAAGTCGACTAAAACACAACTTGTTTACCTCCTCACCTATATAAAAAGAAGGTGGAGAGAGTTTAAACCTTGTATTCTTCTTATATCGATCTATCATCATGGGAAACAACTGTTCTTCTCTGTCGAACATACGGCGTAAGAACAAGCAACCCCTTGTGGAAGACAATCTGCGCACCATCACTCCATCATCGGTGGATTCAGTCTCACGCGACGATATATTGACTCTAATCTTACTCAGATTACCATATAAGTCATTAGCTCGATTTAAATGTGTATCAAAACATTGGCAATATCTCCTTTCCACCCCTCGTTTCGTCCTTCTACAAACTCCTCATACCGGTTTATTTATGCTACGTTGGATCTCTAGTTTCGTAGCGTCTACCTGATTATGATTATTTTGAGTATGTTCCTTTTGATCAGGAAAAGCCTTTTAAGCCCCCTCAACTTAAAACGATAAAGTTTGATTATGAAAAATTACAAATTTTGCAATCTTGTAATGGTTTGATGTTATGTTCGCCAATTTTGTATGATAAGTATTATGTCTACAATCCGACAACAAAATTCAAACCTTAGGGATTTTCGGTGTAATAAAAAATTAATAGGGATGACTGGTGAGATTTTTATAAACCAACTAGGCATGTAATTAACTCTATATTATATATTGGTCTATAAATAATTTTGAAACCAAAGAAGGTGTATATTTTCAACCTTCATTTTTGGTTTGCCATATTCAAATTAATGATTTATTTTTTACATGAAAAATTGAGATGATTTAATTATATAAACTAAAAGCGGTGTTGTATTTGAAATTGTAAATAAATTTTGTCACATCATTTTTAGATTCATATATATGAACTTTGATGACACAAATTTAGGATCCGAAAGGCAAAAATATTGCATTTGTACGAGTTGATACGACTTTGTAGTTTATGATATAGAGGGTTTTCCTATCTGTGATTACCGTGAAGCTGACCACAATTTCATATTTAAGTTAGCTAGTTGCTAAGTTTTTCCATTAAAAACAAAATTGCTTGTCATTTTGACATAAGTAACGGCGGAGTTAGTAAATAGGACAATATATTGTCATGGACTTATCTCGACTGGTTCATATTATGTCAAAGGAGGAACATATACGACTACTACTCCAAAATGGAGGGCTACGAACTATTTACGTTAGTGTTTGAGATTATAGTTCTGGTAATCATGAGAATACCATTGAGATATTTACAAGTAGCTTCCATACTATTCTAATGGTAGAACATACAAGGTTATTCTAATCTCATGCTTTTTATGATTTTTTTCTAATTTATTTTTTGTATCGAGTGCTACGAGACAGTGCTCTGTTTTGGTGTGTCATAGGCAGCCAATGCTGTAGAAATCGCTCACTATGTTCTTGTTTTGTACTTCCATTTTTATATCAGAGAGTTGGAGTTATGTGTTTGTATAAGAGTTTGGAGTAGGAACACAAAACTCGAGTCCATTTGTTTAGTCAAATGTTATTTTCCAACCGAAGAATGTTATTTACAAAATTGATGATAGTCATGATACTAATATCGAGTAATCACATGATTTTGGGTCAAAGCGTCGAGTTAAGCCATATATAAGAACGTAATAATTTAGATTTAATAAAATGATTTTCGGTCAAACTATAATAAGATGATCATGGTTTATTTTACATGTTTTATGATAGCTTTTGAAAAGTTTTACTGTTAAGACAATCTAAATGTGTTAGCATCGTGGGTTGAAAGTTGAAACGAACCCATATAATTATTTCTTCTTCCTTATGAGTTTTCATCAGGGAATCCGAGCAGCTTTGGTGGAATTTGGTGAGCCCGAATCAAATACATAGAGGTAGCACCATAGCTAAACTGACACGTTTGACACCACGTTGAAAGTTCATACGCGGTAATATAAGTACACGTCAAAACATGGTGGGTTAACCCATTAACACCGATCTTCCTGCGACTTTCGATCACCGAGCAGAAAAGAATTTGGACCGTTTCTTGATTTGTGGGTGTCATCCTTGTGCAGGGGTCATGCTAATCTTCTCTGTATCGTTCCAATTTTATCAGATGTCCCCGAAGGGACAAGCAAGGGTTCTTTCCAACTTTATATACCCAACAAAAACTTCTTCCTTTGGCCGATGTGGGACAAATGATTCACTATATTAATTGGGATTTATCTTAATAGTTGAAATATATTCAATTTCAAACATTTTTTCATATGATTAAAATTTAGAAATAATATAATTTACATTACATGTTATCCGCTTTGTCGTTCAAAAATACTTATTTATCTAACTAAGACGTGAAAATATCAAAACATTTTTTTTTATCATATTAACAATGACATTACTTATATAAGTAAGTTGTTTTTAACAAAATCAATCGTTTACGCCTTGGGGCACTTCATATCAAGTGTGTTTGTAGCTAATGTTCTGCGTCGGGTGGCAGTGGGACATGCTTCCAGGCAACCTTCCTTCAAAGTGCTATCTTCTTCCGGAGGAGATACTCCAAATTTGAACTGCATATCAAAGTGTTAATTCATGTCGTTAACGACAAAACTCTTTGTTTTGTTATATCGCGTTAGTAAAGTCGAGTAGTGTATACCTGACAGCTATAATCGTTAAAGTTTGGCTCCATAAGTAAAGGAACTCCCATATGATCCATAAAAAATTCCTGCAAATTAAAGTCCATCACATTCTACAACGACTCGTTGAATTAGAAAAGTCGACACTGACCTGTGTTGGAAGTTTACATGTATTCACACATATCCCCACACATTTACTCTCTTCTAAATACTTGCATCTTTCAACAAATACCTACACATTACTCGACCCAAAAAGGTCAAACAAGAGTGATACGTAAAAAAAAACATTGTAAGTCGAAAACTAATACTTACCCCACTCGGCAATGAAGATCCATCGGGAAGATCCACAGCGTTAACCGTGCAAGTACCCATGAGCCATTGACAAGATAGTGCTGTCACCCTTGCTTCGAAAAACATAGACAATTTTTTATGCTACATATTTGATGGGACGTCAAATTTGATTCATCTTTTGTTCTACGGTTCTACTTCTACCTTAAATATCCCATTTTAGGGATGTTTAACATTGCTTATTATACGTGATATAAAATAATCAGAATAAGATAATAAAGTGTAACAAAACGAGCTGATGGGCAAGTGTTTGGATATATTTGAGGAAATTAGATGTAAGGTAGCTTCACAATAATCGAATAAATCAACATCAGTTTTGTTTCAGTTACTCCTAACCTGATCACCAAAAACCGAGTAGCAATAAACAGAATTTGTTTCAGTATACTCACCCAAAACCGAGTAGCAATAAACAGAATTATATGCAACGTAAAAACGTAGTACTTATATAATCACTTACAAAAAAAAAACTCACCTACCATCACAGCAGCCAATTTTCCTTGAGCAATAGGTGCAACAAGTAATTTATACAACTCTAACAACAACGGTGGAAACAACGATCTCAATATCCGAACCTAACAATAAACCAAACAGTATCATTTCTCAAATTTAACTAAGATCATAAAAACAAGAAAAAACTAACATATATAGGTTATAACACATACAGCCGCATCCTTAGTTTCAGAATTACTTTTCGCACCCATAAGCCGATTCGCAACATCAATTAGTCCATCATAACCTACCTTCTCTGAATCCCACCCAACTTCCTGTAATGGATATTCAATTAATTAGTATGTATCAACTTAAAACGCTTCTATGTATCTAACTTTCAAATACCGATATTGTATATATCCGGATATACTTAGACATCATAAGGTTCCGCCTATGTGCTCTCACCTTAAATATTTGTTACAAGTTTTTAATTGGTGAATTATATAGGATCATAATATTTATAAGTTAAATACATATAATAGTCACGTTTTAAAGTTGACTTGAGAGTAAAATTTGATACATTTCTCGTACTATTTTTTTATTTACCTGAGCCATTTTACTTCGAAACACATTGAGAAAAACGTTATCGAATACGCCCGGGGTGTATTCAACTCTAGAGATTGAATCTGTTGTAGTTTGTATCTGTGGAAGAAATTTATTTGTAAGTTACAGTATAATTTTGTAAATGATAAAATAATTTAGTAAAAGGTGGGCCTGTTTGCAAGAATCAGAGTCGGACCGAACGTTTAAGGCAAAATCACGGACTCGGTCCGTGGTCCGAGCTTTTCATGAACTTATCAAACGCTCGGACCACGGACCGAGTACGAGTCCGTAGTCCGAGTACGAGTCTGATGCTTGCAAACAGTCATTTAAAAGGTAATTAATTGGAAAATGGAATTGGAGAATCAGACTGTTTGTTTTGGTTGTGATTGAGCAGATAGACGGAAATTGCGATGATTGTTGGTGGTTTTTAGGTGTGGGTTTTGAGAAAGTGAATACAAGGGGAGAAGAAAAGTAGCCATGTTTGGTTTTACAGGCAAATGGATATTTTTGATGGAAATCTTTTTATAAATTTGGAAAATGATAACTTTTTCTTTGAGAAAATATATATTCTTAACCTCTGGTTTGTCGCGAGTCGTGACTCGTGATTAAATGTGAAAACTTTGGCTACTCGGATTTTAGATACTCATACATCTTCGATAATTAGTGGTATACGTTTACATTTATTTTTTAAGTTATGCACCTCTTTTACATTCATATTCAATTAATAGTATATCTCCCCTTCATTATATTAGAAAGATCTTGACATTTTAAAAAGTATTTATGAAGTTTCGAGTCAATATGTATTTCAATTAGAACATAGTCTAATTTGCCAATAACGTAATTTGCAATTGGTGAGGTAGCATATGAATTTTATCCACTTTAGTAAGGTAAAAAGACAAGATCTCGATTTTTATTTTATAAATCTTACGATTTTATGATCTAGTTTACAAAAAATGTTCTGATTCTATATAGGATTTTAACAAAATTTAAAATCTAAGATCTTTGTACTATACGATTATACTTTTCTTAAATTTGAGAACAAAAAACTATACATAAAACAACTTTGTTAAAATAAACTTAAAAATAAATCGTAAGGTTAAAACACTTAAAAGAAAACTAGCAATGTATCTGCGCTACGCGTCGGAGTTATATGTAACATTGTAACAAGTAATAGCGTTATTCAGAGTATGAACATTTATATTAATATTAAATTAGTAATACTTAGATGCATTTTTTTAAGGAAACAAATAATTATTAAAAGAAAATTTTGTATTAGAGTTTTGATTGACTTTTGAAGTAATTAATAGCTTATTGGTTACATTGTGCAAGAATTAAACACTAATCTTTACTACAATATAAAGAAAATCTCCTTTAACATCTTAATATCTTAAATTTTAAGTAATTAAAATTACTAATCTACCCCTATTATACCTTTCACAAAATTTATCATTTAAAATAATTTACAATTAATGACATTTCCTTAATTACAACAATAACTAATAAATAATAATAACTATTATCTTTATTAATATATAAAACATTTTCACTTTTTATTAAAATTTTAAATTTTTAAATAAAGTGTAATTAGTAATATATCCCTTAATGAATATAACATATAAACTAATCTTAATTTCCTTTAATTAATTTCATTACTAATTTCATAAAAAAAATATGCACCCATATAAAATAAAGGCAATTCAAAGTAACTGATATAAAATTTGTATTCATGTAACCATTATTTTTTAACTTTAACCATTATTTGATGGAGTAAATTTTCAAATATTTGATTTATAATATAAATTTTATAAAGTTAGTTGACAGTGTTGTGGTTCGTGTTACTCTATAATTCTAGGAAGATGGTTAACATCAAAACTTTATATATTCTTCTATTGGTCATCGATAAGTTTTAATACCAATAAGCTGAGTAGTATTACATTTGATATTTCTAAGGTTAATAAACCTTGTTACCATATTGATTATCCTTCATTACAACATTCGAAAGTATGTGTTACCATATTGGATTCATGGAAACAGACTAAATTTGAATGTCTTGAATGAAAATATTTTTTTCGGGTTGAAAACCAGAACGATAAACGATTAGAAAGCGTAGTGTCTGAATGGATTTTTAATTGTTGTTGCATCGTTGAAGGAAAATTAGCTTTTGTTTATGAAAAACATGGGTTTATACGAGAATACTATTCAAGAAATATATTTAATTCTCTTTTTGACCGAACACGAAATTATTAGACGTCACTTTAAAAAAACAAAATGACCTGAAAATTAGACTTTTGTTATGTTCGCAAATGAGCTTAATCTTCAAATGAGTCGAATTACCTCACTAGGTTGAATGTTCCGAACGGAAAATATTTTGCGAGGGTGTTTGTTTCACGAAATCTATAAAAAAAATTGAGTGAATTCGAATTGAATTCCTTTTACATAACATGTTTGTTTGAAGTTTATGAAGGAATTTAAATCCGTTAGAATCTAATTTTTTTCTTTACTTACAAATTTGAGATTCCTTAGGGTAGTGGAGAAGAATTGAGAAAATCGATCATATGACATAATAATTATTATCGCTTAATGGTTGAACCATAAATTGTTACCACAACATTCTTTTGATATTGTCTGAATGACCGAACTTTAAACTATTACACTCCACATATATGTAACGAGACAAATGATGAATTACCATAAATCATTACCCCACTGTAAATTGTTGAATATGATTTTTTTAATCCGCTACATCACGCGGGTACCATACTATAAAGAATAACATGTTTGAGATTTTTAAAAAGTCGTTGTGTACTCTTTTTAGATAAATGAATGGTCAAGATAATATAGATTGTAATCTTTTAGTTTATAATAAACTAGTATAGTACCCGCGTGTTGCAGCGAGAACATATAAATAGTTTTTGGCAATATTTTCGACTACACTTCATGGCAATAACAATAGTAATGACGAAGACTTTTAGTTATGATAAATTTAAGCAAAATTAATGTAAAAATGGTTTGTGTGTGTGAAATGAACAAAACATGTTATATAGATGAATTAATGGAGTAACATACATGTGTTAGTGTTCAAGAAATTCACATACGAACGAAAATATTTATAATTTGAAATTTTAATTTTTTGCAAGAAAAGTTTGTTATTTTTAATTTACATAAATATATTTGGATTAAAAAGGAAATAATACAAAAAGAAATTTGCATTTATGTATTATAGATTATAAAATTTAAATATTTTTAGTATTAGTATAAGGGGTAATTAAGTAAATTTACTACTTAAAATTCAACAATAGTCCAAATGTTTTATAGATAGTATATATAAATAATTTTAGTATTAGTATAAGGGGTAATTAAGTAATTTTACTACTTAAAATTCAACAATAGTCCTAATGCTTTATAGATAGTATAGATATAGATGATTAAGATTAACGTTACTTAAAAATTTACTTAAATTTGAAAAGGCTCATATCTTAACTATATTACAAAGAATCTACTCATACTTTTAATCTCTTAAAATTTAAGTAATTGAAATTACTTATTTACCCTTATTCAATTCAAACACATAGAAATTATAATTAAGTTGAATTACTTATTTACCCTTTACTCATTAAATTCGATATCTTTATGATTTATTACATAATAATGCATTTAAGGTTTTTTGAATTATATGTTTTAAGTAAGTTATTTTTAGAGAAATATATTTAAAATATTCATTTTTATAAAAAAAAAATTAATATTTGAATACATAATTAATTTTTGGTATTTGATTTTTTTTTAGTATATGAACAAGTCAGACTGGACGAGGTTAACACTAAGAAGTAAGAAAAAAGATTGTTTAACATTTTAAATTTCCAGATAATTGTATTAAAATCCGAACAACTGCTAATAATATTTTTGCCACATTATTTCAAAGATAAATTGTTTGTAATTTGTAGTATTTGCAAGACTTGTTATAATTATTTTGCTAGAAATTGTTATGATGATTGTTTATGTTGTTTTTGTAGACATATTATGTTTAAATGTTTGTTAAGAGATATTAAACAAGTTTTCGGGTTTTTTAAGTTTTAATTCTTTAATAAATATTAGTGTTGATTATACGGTTTAGTTGATAGTCATCTGTGATAATTATATAGTTTTTTTATATAAAATTTAAAAATATACAATACAAATAAAATACAATACAAATAATATACAATACAAATACATAATAAATGATACCAATATATTTATTTTGTATTTATGTTGTATAGTAAAGTATTTGTAAATATTTAACATTTATGTCTCAAACTACCAAGAAACTTATATTATAAAACGAATTTTGTATTTTGCTTGATACGTATTAAAAAAATGCATAGATAATATAGACATCTCAATAATCTTTATAAAATATATAACAATTCAAAGCCCATCAATTTTAAATAAACATTTGAGATAGTGAATATAAAACATGAACACTTGAATACAAGCATGGTAAAATGGTCATTTGATATAACTAACTGAGATAAGTTAATCATAATGGATTAAGATTGTGAGTGTATAATGTTTACAAATAAAGGGTGTGTGGTGTACTTTCAAAATCAAGAGGATTAAACATGTCCTATTTGTCAAATCATAAGAAACATATTTGTAATTATCTCTACTTTATATTTTGTAATACATATATGATTTTACCAAATGAGCTAATAGCGTAGAATAAGTCGAATTGTCCAAATAGGTCGAATGACTAAAGATAAAATTGACAGAATAGATAATGTTACTCCATATTGTCAAACTTAGTAGAGGAAATGGTTGAACGAGACATAATTATAGCAACTCCTTTTATGTCTCAAATTGTCAAACTTAAAATTGTTACCTTAAAATTCATATTATAACACGAACGACCAAATAAGAAAGTATTATACGTAATATAAGGCAGAAGTAACGAATAAGAAACTATCGAAACTCATTTCCATATCAATAAAAATTTTCCATTCCGAAAGGTGGGTCGAAAATTGTTACCGCATAATTTGTTTTGGCCCCAAAGACCGCCCCATAAACCATTACTTTCACGACATAAATCACGAGACGAATTGGAAACTACAATAAATCATTATCGCATAACCACTTTTCTTCGCCGCTGCATCGCGCGGGTTCTATACGTACTAGTCCTTTATAAAGTAGTATAAATAAGTTTAAAAAATATATATTACTTCAACCAACAACACATATAAATCAAAATCAATTAAATAATCTATATCTATTATTTATGTTTATTAACATGAGAAAGAAAAAGTGTTTAACCTCATTTGTCTTTTTAATATATAATGTTTATTTATTGAGTTTAAATAAATATAGTTTCCAACTATATATTTAGAAAATTTATATATTTAGAAAATTTATATATTTCTATATATATATTATAAAATATTTGGATAAAAAGTATTAAAGTTTAAGTATCAAAAAATTACTAACTATCATTTTTAACTAATTAATTATTACATAAAATATAACTTCATAATATACTTATTATATATACTTAAAATTTGAAATAGTTAATTTTTTTTATTTTTTTTATAGTAAAACAATTAATTTTAGATCTAGAATTTCAAATAAATAAAGTTAGAAGTTATCTTAACTATATTATAAAGCATTTCCTTTAAACTCTTAAACTTTTAAAATTTAAGTAATTGAAATTACTAATCTACCATTATTACACATTTCACAAAATTTACCATTTTAAACAATTTACAATTAGTGACATTTCCTTAAGTACAACAATAACTAATAAATAATAATAATTATCTTTATCTTTATCTGTTAGAGCAAGGATTGACAGGCTCAGTAACTTGGGTTGGATTGATCACTCTCTTGGCCTCCTGCTCAAGCAGTGCAAACCTAACAGACTCTTGGCGAATCTAAGGTGGTCAAGAGATTGATCGGAAAAGGTTGACGGAATAAGGTTAAGTACTCCGGTCAGTGAATATGTGAGGAAGATGATGAAGTTGTCGCCAAAACCTGAAGTGTTAAGTATTTATACCCAACACTTCCAGGTATTAACAACGTATGGCAATGATGACCATTTATGGCTCATCAATGGGATTCTAATGGCCATTAACGTCTATGTTATTAATATGACCTTATTAATGCTCTGACGGTTACACTCAAGGATTAGGCTTGAGTGTCTGACTGGTAGGATGTCAGGAGTATGGTACTGTGAGACGAGATCTCCAGACACACGGATGCTAAGTGCCGAGACGCAGCCGGGACACGGCTTGGCTCCCGGACACTTTGCCGGGACACGGCTTGGCTTCCGGACACTTTGCCGGGACACGGCTTGGCTCCCGGACACTTTGCCCGGACACTTTGCCGGGACACGGCTTGGCTCCCGGACACTTTGCCGGGACACGGCTTGGCTCCCGGACACTTTGCCGGGACACGGCTTGGCTCCGGACACTTTGCCGGGTCACGGGGCCAGGTGCCGGGCCATTTTTCCTGGTCGCGGGCTTCTGGTGTCGGTTCTAGCCCTTTTGTCACATTTTAGTGGGCTTAACCCAAATGTTAGGATTGATAGGCTATAAATATAAGCCATCACCTACTAACACTATCATGCCCCCCAGTTAGGTTTTAAAAATTAGGTTTTGAAGCCTAACTCTTGTTTTTCGGTAAGTTTTCTTTTATCTTTTTTTTTTTTTTTTTTTTTTTTTTTTTAAAAAAAAATTTGCCGGCGGCCGGCATATAGCCGGCCCTTTGTGCCGGCGACATGGGTAAATCGCTTAGCCGGCATATAGCCGGCGTTTTGTGCCGGCGAATTGGTTTTGAGAGCCGGCATATAGCCGGCGTTTTGTGCCGGCGACCTGGCTTTGACAGCCGGCATATAGCCGGCCCTTGTGTGCCGGCGTTTGGCTTTGGACAGCCGGCATATAGCCGGCCAATGTGTGCCGGCGACTTGCTTCGGACAGCCGGCATATAGCCGGCCAATGTGTGCCGGCGACTTGCTTCGGACAGCCGGCATATAGCCGGCCAATGTGTGCCGGCGACTTGCTTCGGACAGCCGGCATATAGCCGGCCAATGTGTGCCGGCGACTTGCTTCGGACAGCCGGCATATAGCCGGCCTTTGTGTGCCGGCAAAAAATGTTGGCTTTTTTTTTGTAACGGATGTCTTTTTTGTTCAGGTGAGTTCCAGCCAGAAGCGTCGTTTTTTCCGGTAAGTTATTTTGTTTTTTCCCTCCTCGCAGCCTGAGTCTTATATTTATTTTATTTGAATTGTAACAGCTTGTTATAAAAAGCTGAAAATGGCTTCCCGAAAAGAGAAAGAGGTTAGGCAATGCCGTAGTGGCATTGATGATGCTAAGTTAGCGGATTTAATAACTAGGTTTCCATGCCTTAGTTCTTTCAATCCTGTAGCGCCTACCACAGACCAACGTGCCACTGACCCTCCTTCAGGAAAGATTACTTTATACACTAACCTTCTCACCCATTCAAACCTTAGACTTCCATGTAGCTCCTTTTATATGAAAGTGCTAAATCACTACAAAATTGGATTTGCCCAAATGCATCCTGTCGGTGCTGCTAAGGTTATAATGTTTGAGATGCTGTTGGTGGGTATGAAAATTGCTTGTTCTGTAGATCTGTTTAGGCAATTTTATAAACTAACTAAGTCTAGGGATTGGTTTAGCCTAGAACAGAGAGAGAGAAGCAAAGAGTGGAAACTGATTGAGAATCCTCCCGATAGTCTTAAGAACTGGCGGTTTGACTTTATCTTCGTGGATAGATCTTTCATTAAGCTTTGGTCAAGTACCCTCTTTAGCTGGTCATCTAAGATACCCAACGGAGTAAATGAACTCCCCCACCTTTCCGTTCCTAAGGCGGAGGCATATGCACGTCTCCGCCGTATGTCTGTGAGGTATAGGATATGCCCCGAAGGGGTGCTGGTGATGGCTGGAATTATTAAGGATGTGGAAGAGGAGACGGTTCCTGTCATTGTGTCGAAGACATCAAAGAAACGTGGGTCTCTGTAAAATCCTTTTTTGTCTTTATTATTTCATGAAGTTGATTGACATTTATATTGTTTCTTTCTTGCAGCTATGGGGTTGCTAGATTTCTTAGTTGGGAATGAAGCATGTGAAGTAGAGGATCATTCGCCCGCCGTAGCTGGCCAGATGTACAAAGCAGCTGGTGTCGATGTCCCTAGCGTTTCTCCTACAGGAAGAGAGGGGCAGGGCCTGGAGGTTAGGCCGCCGCTGCCAGAGAATACTGGAGATCTCGTAGTATCCCCTGCTGGTATTATTTCAAACCCTTTTTTTTTTTTTTTTTTTTTTTTTTTTTTTTTTTTTTTTGTTAGCCGGCAGCCGGCATATAGCCGGCCTGTGTGCCGGCGACTTGGTTAAATTGCTTAGCCGGTCATATAGCCGGCAGTTTTGTGCCGGCGCCTTTGGTTCGTCAGCCGGCATACAGCCGGCAGTTTTGTGCCGGCGCTCGGTTTCTTTAGCCGGCATACAGCCGGCAGTTTTGTGCCGGCGCTCGGTTTCTTTAGCCGGCATACAGCCGGCAGTTTTGTGCCGGCGCCTCGGTTTTTAGTCTATTAAATAATAGCTGATGTTTTTTGTGTGTGTAGGTGATGATTTTGATCCCCATGGTTACATGCTTGAAGAGCAGGATTCCTCTCGTCAGAGACAAGGTACTTATGAGTTATGAATATTTTTGGTTGTGTGTAGTAACTAACTTGTCTTTCTTTTATGCAGTTGATTTGGAGGATATTGGGTCTGACGATGATCAGGAGCCATGCGTTGATGGTCCATCTGTGTTAGGAAAAAGGTCATCCATAAGTGTTGAGGATTATGAGCTTCCTACACCCAAATCAAAAAAAAGTGTTGTTCCCTGCTTCTCCACCTCTTGGAACAAATCTTGTAAGGCGGTACGGGGGCCTTCAGATGGCGCCCCATGGATCTACTATCATGGCTCTTCCTGCTTGTGGCAATACTGTTCAGCCTGCTGCGTTTGTTGGCACGCCATCTGGTCAACGTTTTGTGCCTGCCTGGTCATTTTGTGTGGGTGACAATGGGCAAACTGCTGGATCTGTCAGGGATTTCATGGACAATGTTGTCCCTCCTCAACTTGTTATGCAGTCAAAGCTGCAAGGGACTTCTGAACTGTTGGATGATGCTGATATGAGCCTATTTCATGGCTTTATGGGACATATACTTGCTAGGCAACGTTTATGTGAAGATCATGAAAATTTGAAAGTTAATTATTCGGATCTGAAGAAAGAGGTGGAAAGTATGGCTGTGGTTAGGAAAGATCTTGAGGCCGAACGTGAGATTGTTTCCAGCCGGGACAGGGAGATTAGTGATCTCTCTGCCAAGATGTCCGACTTAGAGAAAGAGAGGGATGGATTGGTAAGGAAGGCGCAGGAGTATGAAGATATCCTGGCTGCAAAGGATAAGGAGTTGGCGACAGTGGCCAAGACTTTAGAGGTTGAGAGACAGGCAGTTGAGTCTCAGAGCCAGCAACTTGATGCGGCCGTCCAGGGTAGAAAAGACCTTCTTGCTGTTTTTCCTCAGTTGTTCAAGCTATTACTTGATCATCCTGATGTGATGAATTTGATGTTGGAAGTTAATCGGGCTGCACATGTATTTGGCAAACACATTGTAGGGACCAAGTTGCGATCCGTTGCTGGTGATGCAGTGCTACCCTTTCTTGATCCTTTGGTAGAAAGTCAGATGCGAGCTGCTAATGCTTTGTTTGAAAAGAAAAATTTTCCTATTCTGGAGCGCATTGTCCAAGACTTGAACATTTCTATTGAGGATCTTCTTGCTATTGTTACACCACCATCAGTGTAGTTTTTGTTCTTTTTTGAACCTTTTCTTTTTCTGTTATGAATATCAGCTTTATAAGCTTTATGTTTTGGATATTTTGTTTGACTCTATGAGTGATTTTAATAATAAATGTTTATCCGTTGGATATTTATCTTATTACTTGTTTGCTATGTAAGCGTATTATATCAGTGATATATTATTTGGTTAACCGTTTATTTGTATTACTCGCGAGGTATGTCGCTTCCCTATGGGAAGTGCTTATCTTTTCTCAAGTAGATGAAAAGACGTGTTTGCATGTTTTGGCTTAGACATGAGTGTCTTATTTGGCCTTATGCTTGTGATGTTTGAACAATGTTCAAAAAGTAGAAAGATAATGCAGTGCATAATAGGGATAATATCAGACCAAAATTTTTTTATTATAAGGCATGGCATCCATGTCCTTGACAGAAATAAAGATAAAATGTCGACAAAAACAAGAAAATATAGAATAAAAGCTTATCAGACCTTGATCTAGGTTTAGTTTATGCATATCTAATCTTCAATCATGAAGATGTGACCGTCTGGCGGTCCTGGTCGTTCAGTATCATCCCCCTTCTTTTGCCAGGCATACGTTTTCTGGGTTGGGGTCTTGTTGGTTTGTTTTCTGGCTGCTGGCACTAGATGTTCCAACTTTCCTTCGTCCAGCGCCCTTCTTATCTCTCCTTTTAATTCCCGACAGGCATTGGTGTCATGTCCATGGTCTTCGTGAAATTCACAGTACCTGTTCATGTTTTTTGTCCCGGACCTGTGTGCCATTTGCGGTGGAGGTTTAAAAGTAGAGCCTACACGTTCTGTCTGCAGGATTTCTTTCGGGGTCTTGTTGAGAAATGGCTCGGATGAAGTTTTGTCATAAGGGCTGAACCTTCTGTTGCCGCCGTTATCCCGCCTGTCATTTCTCCTATCTTCCCTTTGTTGATCTTGTCTACCTGACGCTGACCCCCCGTTCCACGGCTTGTCTTTCTTTCCAGCCACCCCTCTTGCCAAAGAGACAGTCTCCCTTGATCTTAAGAAGTCATAGGCTCTATCTGTCGCCTCTTTGAAGGTGGCGGGAGTCCTTTTTGCAAGTTTTTCCTGCAACTGACCAGGCAATAGGGAAAAGGTGAAACCTGAAATTTGTTGGCTTTCTGGCAAACCTGGGATCTTCTGGCATTCCTGTGTGTATCGCAGGATGAAGTCTCGCAAAGCTTCCCCTTCCTTCTGCCGGATTAGGTGGGCCTCCAGATGTGTCCTGCGTTGTTTCTTTTGCTGAAAGAATTGGTAGACAAATTTTGCCTTTAAATCCGCAAAGTCTCTAATGCTCCTTTCTGGAAGGCCAGCAAACCAGTCTCTGGCGAACCCTTGCAATGTTCCTGGAAACATTTTACAGGCTACAGGGTCTACCCATTTTTCTGTCATGATGGCCTGCTCAAACAAGGCCATATGGTCGTCTGGATCCCTTGTGCCGTCATAAGTGCCGACAATGGAGGGGACCTTCTGCTTGTCTGGCATCGGATATCTAGAGACCCAGTCACTAAATTTTGAACTTACTATTGATACAGGCATAATAGCTTCCCTTGTCATTCCTCCTTCTGCTAGTTGCTGCAACAGTCGTAATAACTCTGAATTGGGATTTGGAGGTGGCACCGGTGTCGGCGGATTCTGCCTCAGGCGATCCGCGAGCTGTGTCAACAGGACATCTGTTTCGGATTGTTGGGGAATTACCTGTGGTGGTGCTGGCTGCAGGGATGCCAATAGTTGAGCCAGGAGGTGATTAGATGAGGTTGGTGCTGGGACCGATGCTGTTCCCTGGATATTCTGAAATGTTCCTTGAGTGCCGGGTTGGGATCCTGCTGAGGCAGACTGCCTAGGGGCTTCAAAGCCAGGAAGTTCGGGGACAGCCTGTCTAGGATCTTCAGCGGCTTCTTCGTGCAGTGTTGAGGTACGAGACATAGGGATCTGAAAACTTGGGACGTTTGGGGTTGGTATGGCAGATGCACTAGCTCCGGACACCCTTGTAGAATACAAAGGTCCAGTGGTCGTTGATCGATACAGGCGGGCAGGACCTGAATCTCCTAGTGTCCAATCCTCCAAGGCGGAAGATCCGTGTCTGCCTGTCCTCCCCATAGGACCTCTTTCAAACGTCATGTCTGCCTCCATGTCTAGCATGAATGGACTGGATGGAACAGGCAATGAAACAAATGTACGAGGTGACGAAACAGTCGTTGGTATCAGAGTGGTACTCCCTTCAGCTTGGGATGTGGTCACAACAGTCAGTGGGGAAGGGGTTACAGTAGTCATTGGCGGTGGTGTGGTGGTAGTTACTTCTGGGGCTGAGGAATTTATTGGTGCAGAGTTCATGTCTTCCATGATGAAAGAAGAAGTGGATTAAAGAAAAATTTTTGTGAAAATCTGGAAATGAAGGTAAAACACCGTTGCTAAAACGTGTCCTACGGATGGCGCCAATGTTAGAGCAAGGATTGACAGGCTCAGTAACTTGGGTTGGATTGATCACTCTCTTGGCCTCCTGCTCAAGCAGTGCAAACCTAACAGACTCTTGGCGAATCTAAGGTGGTCAAGAGATTGATCGGAAAAGGTTGACGGAATAAGGTTAAGTACTCCGGTCAGTGAATATGTGAGGAAGATGATGAAGTTGTCGCCAAAACCTGAAGTGTTAAGTATTTATACCCAACACTTCCAGGTATTAACAACGTATGGCAATGATGACCATTTATGGCTCATCAATGGGATTCTAATGGCCATTAACGTCTATGTTATTAATATGACCTTATTAATGCTCTGACGGTTACACTCAAGGATTAGGCTTGAGTGTCTGACTGGTAGGATGTCAGGAGTATGGTACTGTGAGACGAGATCTCCAGACACACGGATGCTAAGTGCCGAGACGCAGCCGGGACACGGCTTGGCTCCCGGACACTTTGCCGGGACACGGCTTGGCTTCCGGACACTTTGCCGGGACACGGCTTGGCTCCCGGACACTTTGCCCGGACACTTTGCCGGGACACGGCTTGGCTCCCGGACACTTTGCCGGGACACGGCTTGGCTCCCGGACACTTTGCCGGGACACGGCTTGGCTCCGGACACTTTGCCGGGTCACGGGGCCAGGTGCCGGGCCATTTTTCCTGGTCGCGGGCTTCTGGTGTCGGTTCTAGCCCTTTTGTCACATTTTAGTGGGCTTAACCCAAATGTTAGGATTGATAGGCTATAAATATAAGCCATCACCTACTAACACTATCATTATCTTTATTAATATATAAACATTTTCACTTTTTATTAAAATTTTAAATTTTTAAATAAAGTACAATTAGTAATATATATATATTCCTTAATGAATATAACATATAAACCAATCTTAATTTCCTTTAATTAATTCGATTACTAATTTCATAAAAAATATGCACCCATATAAAATAAAGGCAATTCAAATTAATTGATATAAAATTTGTATTCATGTAACCATTATTTTTTAACTTTAAACGTTATTTGATTGAGTAAATTTTCAAATATTTGATTTATAATCTAAATTTTATAAAGTTAGTTGACAATGTTGTGGTTCGTGTTGCTCTGTAATTCTAGGAAGACGGTTATCATCAAAAGTTTATATATTCTTCTATTGGTCACCGATAAGTCTTAATACCAATAAGCTGAGTAGTATTACATCTGATACTTCTAAGGTTAATAAACCTTGTTACCATATTGATTATCCTTCATTACAACATTCGAAAGTATGTGTTACCATATTGGATTCATGGAAACAGACTGAATTTGAATGTCTTGAATGAAAATATTTTTTTCGGGTTGAAAACCAAAACGATAAATGATTATAAAACGTAGTGTCTGAATGGATTTTTAATTGTTGTTGCATCGTTGAAGGAAAATTAGTTTTTGTTTATGGAAAACATGGGTTTATACGAGAATACTATTCAATAAATATATTTAATTCTCTTTTTGACCGAACGTGAAATTATTGGACATCACTATTAAAAAAACAAAATGACCTGAAAATTAGACTTTTGTTATGTTCGCAAATGAGCTTAATCTTCAAATGAGTCGAATTACCCCAATGGGTTGAATGATTCGAACGGAAAATATTCTGCGAGGGTGTTTGTTTCACGAAATCTATAAAAAAATTGAGTGAATTTGAACTGAATTCCTTTTCCATAACATGTTTGTTTGAAGTTTATGACGGAATTTAAATCAGTTGGAATCTAAATTTTTCTTCATTTACAAATTTGAGATTTTTTAGGGTTGTGGAGAAGAATTGAGAAAATCGATCATATGACATAATAATTATTATCGCTGAATGGTCAAACCATAAATTGTTACCACAACATTTCTTTTTATATTGTCCGAAGGGCCGAACTTTAAACTATTAAACTCCACATATATGTAACGAGACAAATGATAAATTACCATAAATCATTACCCCACTGTAAATTGGTGAATATATTTTTTTTCATCCGATGCATCGCGCGAGTACCATACTAGTATATTATAAAACGAAGACATCTTCGAATTCTTCGATTTCCGATTATGTGAATTCAATCAAAACATGACCTTCACACAATCAACTGAACAATTAAGGAAAATGGGGAAGAAGAAAGAGACTCAGGTAAGCAAAATGACGAGGCAGGAGAAATACACGTGCAATGACACATGTAAACACAATCGTCGGCAGGAAAAGATTAACGGAAAACAGGCCAGAAAAGGAGCCCAACAAACCGGCCCAAAAAACGAAAATAACCCGGGCCCGACACGGAATCATAGGAGAAGACGGAATTTGAATAGGAGGAGAATATTTAGGTAAAAAGTATTAAAATTTAAACATGAAAAAATTATTAAACTATCATTTTTACTAATTAATTATTATATAAAATATAACTTCATAAAATACTTATATATTTAAGATTTGAAATAGTTAAATTTTGTTTTTTTTCCTTTTTATAGTAAAACAATCAATTTTAGATCTAAAATTTTAAATAAATAAAGTTAAAAGTTATAACTAATTAAATATTAGATCGTTGATAAAATTATTTATAACAAAATATGTAATATTTAACCGACAAAGAGAAAACGTTTTACGCGGGTATCGTATCCGTCGACGTAGGCCACTACAAAACCTCACTCTCACAAATACACACACTTGACACTCTACGCACACAGTTGCGATCGATGATGGTTTCCACCTCCAAATCAACGGATTCTTCCAAATCCAGAGTATGTTTTCTGTTTCTCAAATTGTAAATCCTAGTATATAAATTGAAGGTTACTAGTTGAATTTATTCTATCAATTTCACTAAACTGATACAATATTAGGAAATTTTGAATTGAATTGATGCTTAATTATGTTATTTGTAACTTTTATTTAATTGCTTAGGGATTAAGCTGATACTTAACATGTTATTCACACTCTATTTTTGCAACGTATATTATTACTATTGAGTTTGCTTAGGAAGAGATTCATCTATATCAATCAAAACATACGAGGTTTTATATTCCTCTGATTAAACGCCTCGATATGCATTTTAGTGCGTTTTCTGTTACGTGTCAACTGAAATATTAACTATGATCATTTTTTACATTATATAGTTCGAAAAATAAGAAAAGTTTATAAATCAGTATTTCGAGGGATCACAATATTAGTCGGTCATACCTGATATCTGACAAGAGTGTGTATGTGTGTGTGTGTGTGTGTGTGTGTTATTTGTTAATCATGTGTTACTATTTGTTGTCGTGATTTTTTTCTCTCTTTAAATTGACAGAACTCTCGGGGAGAGCAAGTTTCTGGTGATTTAGAAGGCTTAACATATAAGATAACACAACTGCAGAAGCAGATTCAAGCCGAAAGGGTTCTTTTAATTAAAGTGAGTTTATACCCGTTATGATATACTTTGTATTATGTAGTTATTGTTTGTTTTCATCGTCTTCATGCCTACCCTGATGGCCTGCATTAACTTAGCATTACCCATCAAGTGCCTCCACATCATAGTAACAACGTTACAAATAATAACGTCTTTTGTCGTAGTTGGGTCACATAATACAATTATCTTAGAAGCTTTGAGTCGGCTGAAAGTTAAGCTTGCTGTATAAACTTAATTTTGGTTTTATTTCAAGATATATACTAATTATATTTCTCCAGCATAACATATAACATATTACGAATGGCACTAGGAAAATTTTTCATCAACTATCTCCCTGTTTAAGTTGATGTTACAGACGCGTATTACTTTGTGATATTGTATTTGGTTGACAAAAGAGAACATATCTTGTAATGAGAGCGGAATTATGAAAAGGAATGAATTGTTCATGATATGAAAATAATGTTAGTAGTACTGATGGTGCAAAAAATTGTTACTGTTTTACTGTTGCACAGGAAAAAGTAGAGAAGAACAGAGAGAAGCTAGAAAACGATGTCTCTCAGCTTCTATCGTTATCCAAGCTTAGAAACAATGGTTTGTCCGAGGAAAACAGTGATGAGGGTAAAATGCTTTCTTCTAGGATTAAAAATCCCCTCTGCGTCCTTACTGGACCCGGCCAAATATCACTTGATGATAACAACAGCTCCCAAGAAGTAGCTATTTCCGTAAGTGCCAAGCTTCCAGCTGCGGATAATATACCACCTTATACTACTTGGATCTTTTTGGACAGGTTCTTTTCACCTGCCCTTTCTTTATAATAATTTATTCTTTCTCTTTTAAAAAAGCCCGTTACGTTGCATATAGCTTGTATTCTGCAATAGTTTCTCAGTTCTTTCTATGAACTACAGAAATCAGAGAATGGCTGAGGACCAATCGGTTGTTGGTAGGCGACGTATTTATTATGATCAAAATGGAAGTGAGGCTCTGATCTGTAGTGACAGTGAGGAAGAGAATACCGAACCAGAGGAAGAGAAACATGAATTTTCTGTGGCCGAAAACCGCATCATACGGTTAGTTAAGAACTTAAGAGGATGTATTATCTTTTTTTTGGTTGAGATGATACATTACTCTTGGATGTTGGAAAAAATAATTTATTTGAGCTAATAATTCTGTTGACTTGCTATTTCGACTGTTTTAAAAAAATTACTTCCATCTTAGTGTGGTTATAGCATTACTTTTCAGTAAGTTATTATAAATTGGTTTAGTGGTTAATTCCTAACTAATCCCTTTTAAAGCTTTGAGACTTGTATACTTGCATAAGTCTCAGATTTTATACTGATAGAACTGCATTTATTGCTTACATCTGGATTTATTTTGTTGTTCATACTTCGTTGAGCCTATTAAATCTTGCAGGATGGTTTGTCAGGACTATGAACCAAGTGAGGAAGTAATTAGAATCTTGAAACAATATATCGGTGGAAATACTTCAGAAATCTATGTACCTAAGTTTCTCCTCTATGTTCATCAAGAACTATGTTTCGATATGAAGTCTATACTGTTTTCCCCTTATCTTTATTCTTGTTGAAACAATCTCTTTTGTTGTTAATGCAGGAGGCATGTATCATGCTGAAGACAAAAAATGAAGAAAACGTAAACCAAGATGTCTCTGTTTCTGCGGACCGTGAGTGTGATAAGAGCATATCTTTGGACAAAAGCCTCAGTGCTTCACTAGATTCTCTTGATAATCTTTTTTGTCGACGCTGTTTGGTACATATTCTTACTTTTTCAATTTGTTAATGTTTAATGGATTTGGTCATTTGTATGTTCACTTCTCTTCTTTATTTAATAGGTATTTGATTGCCGTCTTCATGGCTATTCTCAAACAGTTATTACGCCTGTATGCATATTTTCTCTTAGAAACGTTATTACTTTCATTAAAGTTTACTGCATCACGTATTAATGTACCTCCATTTGCATCATAAACAGACCGAACGACAGTATTATCCTTTTGAGTCTCAAGAAGATGCAAAACCTTGCAATAACCATTGTTATCATCAGGTATGGAATCCCAATTGGATGCTTCATTGAAGTTTGATGCTCGTAATTCTACCTTTTTATTGTGGTTACTTGTTTCATATTCTATTTTGTCAACTTTTGCCCTTCGTTTATGTTAAATAAATGCACCCTTTTTTTTGGGGGACTGCTTCTAATGATACAATGTCACATAATCAGTCATTGCTATATACCTACGCATGTTGACCAAAATAGCTGATTCGTGTACTGTTTCTGTTTAGAATGCAATTTTTTTTGTGTTAACTGCTAAGGTTGTACTATTAACGATTGTTTAGCCACATAATCTTAACTGAACTTACTTCCACTGCTATCACTCTTATGTAGACAGATAAATCTATTTTAGCTGCATCAGTGAAGACCATATAAATGCATGTATATGAGATCATGGAATTACACTTGATATCGTTTGTAGTTAGTCACACATATTACTTCTTTGCCCTTTTCTATTCAAATCTCATAATTTTTGGTTTCAACTGTGAAGAAGCATTCAGATCATCTAGATATCTTAAGTGAGGCACATAATAGAACTTCAGATGAGTCGCAGAAGATCGAGATCAGCATTGATCCAGGTATTGATTACACAAGGCATTACTCAGTTTTAATTTTTTTATGGTCGGTTTTTGGTCCTTCGTGCTGTCTTTTGGGGGGAAAGATAGATCTTGTTGTGTCAAGTGCTTGTTTTTTTTTAAAAAAACTTGGAAATACAGGGAAGCGCAAGGTATCCGAAGAAGAAACAAAACACGTTACTGATGACCAACAAGAATCTTCCCTAAAAAAACAGAAAAGGTTGTCAATACCTGATACAGTTTCTATGACAATTAAAGATACTCAAGTTTCCATCGACAACGCAAACGACAAAACGATAAAGGGGAATGTTACCACACCTGATCAAGATGAACGCCGAATGGCTACCAACAATGAAGCAACTAGTTCTGGTGTTCCCGTTACTTCCTCCCCATGTGTTTCAGAAAATGTGATTACAAACAGAACTAAATTTGAAGGTCCAGAGATAAATTCTGAATGGAAACCTCTTGAGAAAGAACTATACATGAAAGGGTTAGAAATATTTGGGAGAAACAGGTAGGGAATCTAATTACTCAACATCATGTCTCGTATATTTTGGTTTCCCTAGGTGTGGCATTGACATAAATGATAAATGATATATTGCAGCTGCCTAATAGCCAGGAACTTACTTCCTGGTTTAAGAACTTGCATAGAAGTTGGCAATTATATGTATGATAGTGGAGCCGTGACATCTCAAAGATCAATTACTGCGTGTTCTATGTCAGATGGCAACGAGAGAGCTGATGCAGATAAGGTTTGGTTTTTTCTTCATCACATTGATTCCTCCCACTTAGAAAATGTATAGTTATAGATCAAGAATATCTTTTAAATGGATTATTTTAATGTGGTATGAAAGGAAATTGATTCCAAAATCGAGCATAGTTGCCAGTACTAGATTCCTTTCTGTTTGCATCCACAATTCCTGAATTAAATCAATTATCATCTAATGTCGTATGCTCTGTAGGAGCAAGAAACGGCATCACGATCAAGATTGCTTCGTAGAAAGGGTAAAGCAAAGAAACTTAAATATTCTTGGAAGTCTGCTGGGCATCCATCATTTTGGAGACGAATTGCTGATGGGAAGAACCAGTCTTGCAAACAATATATTCCATGTGGATGCAAATCTATGTGTGGAAAGGACTGCCCCTGTGTAGATAATATTACGTGCTGTGAAAAATATTGTGGGTATGTAAAATTAACACATTTGACTAATATTTTGCATCAATTATAGGATACAGTCATTGATCAACTGATATCTGTACCTAATAGGCTAATATAATGTTATAGGTGCTCGAAAAGCTGCAAGAACAGATTTAGGGGATGTCACTGTGCAAAGAGTCAATGCAGAAGCCGCCAGTGCCCTTGTTTTGCTGCTGGACGTGAATGCGACCCAGATGTTTGCCGGAATTGCTGGGTGAGGTAATAGAACTTCCCTATTTATTTACTTATAAAGAAATTGGATCTCCCTTGCTTAATAAATGGTAGAGTTATGGGAGCATAAAATTTAGAGGAATACCTTTTTTTTTTGTTGGGTATTGATGAAAATGATTTGCAAAACGTGTGATAATGTAGAGGACCCAGAGGTCAAGCAGTAAGGTTTTGAACTGAAAAACTTGCTCGGTATTTTAAGCTTCTGATTTTGAGCTCAGTATCCATTTATTATATTCAGTTATGTAATAAAAACGGGAATATTTTGTTTACTGTTCCGGTATTGAAAAGTTGTCAGTGGTTACTTTTAATTCCTAAATATCCTCCATAATGAACATTGTACCCTTTCAGTTGTGGCGATGGTTCATTAGGAGAACCCCCAAGAAGAGGAGAAGGCCACTGTGGTAACATGAGGCTCCTTTTGAGACAGCAGCAAAGGGTGAGTAATATACGACCTTGCCGACTCATCTCTCTATGTGTATGTATTCATTAAAGTTGTGAACTTTTTATCTTCAGATTCTTTTGGCTAAATCTGATGTTGCTGGTTGGGGAGCATTTCTGAAGGTAGTTATCAAGTTGACCTCTCTTGTGGTCGTTTCCGTTTGCTCTTCTTCAACTTATCTGATATTGTTTTTTATCCAGAACTCTGTCAACAAAAATGATTATCTTGGGGAGTACACTGGTGAATTGATCTCGCACCGAGAGGCAGATAAGCGAGGAAAAATATATGATCGTGCCAACTCATCTTTCCTTTTTGATTTGAATGATCAGGCAAGCGTTTAACAGTTGTTAATTACATTATCTATGTTGCTAGACCTTACTATTTGTTTTTTCTGCAGTTGTTTTTTAATTTACTTTTAGATTTGAAACTTAATCGACTTGCAGTAAGAGTTCTTTATTTATCTAGAAGTCCTGATAATTATATATGGTGAGCATTTATAATCTCAGAGCAGCTTTCCTTGTTTGCAGTTTGTTCTTGATGCTTACCGAAAGGGAGACAAATTGAAATTTGCCAACCATTCATCGAATCCCAACTGCTATGCAAAGGTATTTTATTTGCATAAAAATATTAACCAAATTTGGGCCAGTTTCTAGTTCTAGGTAAACCAACTTTATTTAATTGAAGAAAAAAATGATTGAATTAGATTTTATGATTTAAGGTAATCTGATTCTGAAACCGGTAAAATGATGACATGGCAGCTGATGTGTCGATAACTTTGATCATGTTGACTCTTTTTTTCTGCCCTAGCACCAAAAACCGGTTAATGGGTCATTTACTTTAGTCAATGACAATATAGCCATGTTGACTGTTTTTTTGCGACTTCTTTCGAAACTTTGATGGTTTTTTCCGTCATAACATAATAAACCAAAGTTGGTTACTATTTTATGCAATTATGCAAAATGAATAGAAACTTATGTTCAAGTTATAAATGATTACCTTGCCTAAAGAGGTTGTTGTGTGTAGGTAATGATGGTGGCTGGTGATCACCGGGTTGGCATTTTTGCCAAAGAGCGTATCGAGGCTGGAGAAGAGCTCTTCTATGATTATCGTTATGGGCCTGACCAAGCACCTATTTGGGCTAGGAAACCCGATGGTTCTAACCGAGACGACCTTGTAGTCCCTCAGGGGCGAGCTAAGAAGCACTAATCTCTTCGTAAACCATCTGTGCATATTATCCACTTCCATGAGGTAAGAACCAGTTTGTTATTTAAGGTTTGGCATAGAAGTAAATGTTTGTTATATATGCACGTGAAATTAACGACTATATAAGTTATATATAGAAGATAGCATATAAATAATAAGAGCTGTAATAATGTGAGTATTCATGGCTTCTCGTTGGTATATATCTACCAGAATAAGAGATTTGCCAGTGCTGTTAGCCTGTGGCGGAATGGAATGTATTTATGAATGTTACGGTGAAGTGTATTAAAAACGCACTCAATGTTTTCACATGTGAAATGGTCAATTATTCAATGGCGCTTTGAAATTCTGGGTGGTTTAAGTTTAAACTTTTCATTATCCAGAACAAGAAAATAATCTGACCAATGGTTTTTTCGATATATCATTGACACACAATCGTAGATTATTATACAACATAAATTAATAGTCGACGGGAAAAAAGAAAATCTAAGAAAATGCAGCTTCAACAAAAACATGTTTCTTCTTTGGGTAACCCATACCAAGTGCATGATTGATATACACCTTCCCATCTTTCACCGTAGCTGCAGTAGCCATCCGATGTGTAAGCACAGGTGACCTTCCAATGAGTTTAGCGGTTACCCAATCATCGTTACTCTCATATAACTTTACACCGTTAGCTCCAGCCACAACAATTTTAGTAGCTGATAAAATTTCTAATCCATCAGCAATTCTTACAGTACCATCAGTTTTAACCATTGTGACTTTGTTTCCATCTTTGATTTCAACCTTGAACAGATTTCCGGTGATTGTGTGACCCACAATTAAGTACCCGTTTGGATGGTAGACTATCCCGTTGAGGGTGAATAAGTTATTGTACCATTCTTTGGTATGAAAAACTGGACTTTTTATGACAGTTAAAAGTTGTCCATCTACACCAACTTTCCATATTTGAGTACCTTTAGCATCTGTTACGTATGCATTCCCTTCCGAGTCAACTGTTACATCGTCTGCTAAGCTTTTTTCACCACCTGATAACATATATCATTAAACTAACATATATCATTCTAGTAATTAGTAGTTTGACCGTTTCATAAAACAAAACTGAAATAATCAAAAGCCATATTTGCTATATATGCTTAAGCTTACTATTTAGAACGGCATATCGAATTTTAACTGTTTTCAATATCATAAAAAAAAAGTAATAAATTTAAAAAAAAAAAGAAAAGTATCACAAACACACGTATACAATAAGTCACACATTTGTTTAAAATAAGACTTTAACCAACAACCTCAACGTCAATAGACCACTCAAATATCGCGATCTATTGATTTATAGAGACATGTAACTGTTTAAACTTTAAAGTAACAAATTTAAGGCTAGAAGTGGGATAGGTCACATTTATTTTTCTTTGTTGTACCCTTATTACTAAATTTGTAGTAGTTGGAATTTTGTTGAAGAAAGTAGGAATATTTCATTACCAATTTAATCCTAGCCATAAATAAAATAAAACCTTAGTAAAAGTAAAACTTCACCTAAAAATAGAAGTAAAAAAAACGACATTAAAATTTCGGTCCGTTGTTATCATATATATCATGTAATATCTTTTATCAGGTTAAAAATTAATTTTCGTTGACGTGACAAAATATAAGTTGTTACGTCAATGAAAACCAATACCTTAGTTATAGAAGGTCGGGTTGGACTTCCAGTATAGTTGAATACATTTCAAAACAGTTTCCGACAAATTTATTCAAAAAATAAAAACAAACTAACCTGAAGTACTAAGTTGCGTAAAAAACAATCGTTTCCAGGAATCCAAATCATAAGCAGCAACAGCACTATACTTGTTTCCAAACACATCAGTAATCGCGACGACAGCTCGATTCCTGACCCTATCAATAAAAACACCACAAGTCCCATTTCCAGCAGCATCATTATTTTCAACAACCATAATCTCTTGAAGCACATCCTCAGGATTATGGTCATCAGGGACATTTACGACACCGAGACCGCCAGTGTCCGTAAACGACACGATGAAACGTTTGTTTACGTCGTCCCATTTGCTAGATTCTCGGAAATAACCACTGCTGTGGAACTGGTAGTAGTGAGTTTTTGGAGGTGTGGATTCGAGTGAGATTATTATGGCTATTGGGATTGCTGAGATTACGAGAATTAGGAGCAACAATTTGGTTGAGCAAAACATTTTTTTGAAATGAGATTGTGGGAATAAATGAATTAATGATGGTGTCATTATATACATATATACATATATATACATATAATAAGTATAAGTATAGGTATAAGTATCTTATTAAAAGATAGTCATGAAGAAAGTGTGCACCAAACATGGAAAACTAATTAAATGTGAAGATATGTTAACTTGTTTTAGTTGAGCAAATTATCAAAATAATCACTTATCACTTATATTTTATAAAAATAATCACATAATTCGTGACGGATTTCTCGCGATATTTTTTTCGTCGCGAAAGTACACATATTTTAATCAGACCAATAAAAATTCGACACGTTGTCGCGACACTATTCATTTCTCGCGTCAATATTTATTTCTTGCCTCAATATTTATTTTCGCGACAACGTGTCTGATTTTTATTGGTCTGATTTTGTTTTATGTACTTCTCGCGACTATAAAGTGTCGCGATAAATTCGTCGCGAATCAGGTGATTATTTTTGTAAAGTGTAAGTCATAAGTGATTATTCTAATGATTAATTCGGTTTTAATTAACTAGGTCAATATTATGTCTAGTTATCTTGTAAATGATATAATCTGTCTTATAATAAATATCTTGTTTATATATGTCATTCAGTTTTAGAAAAATGAAATTATAACAATGTCAACTATAAAATGAATATTTTAATTTTTTAGAATTTTATTGATTGGTTAAAATTAAAAAAAAAATTATTCTCGATTGAAGAAGTAAAATTTTATTTGCTCTTATAGAAAAAGCTATTTATAACGCTCAATTATAATAAATATAGGCACGTCTTACATTTACATACTTTGATGATTTCGAGTTAATTAAAGTAGGAGTTTTTCATGTTTTAGTTTATAAATCATGAGAAATGTTTCAATAAATTGAGAAAAAATCATGATATAGCGTAACTATATTTTTTTGACTTTTGTGTTTTCAATTTTCATCATCCATTAAAGACAACGTAGATATAATTTGAAGTAGTGAATATATATTAATTTAATTCATTAAAATGATGAAAAGTAAAGATATTAGATATTAATACTTTTTGAATTATTGATTCAAAATGTTTTTATAAGAAAATTTTTTAAATAAACGTGTATATAAAAAAATGTTTTATAAGAACATTTTTTTAAATAAAACGAGTACATAAACAAATGTTTTTAATGCACTATAATCTAAATATTCAAATCTAAATTGAGTTAACAATAAATTTGATAGTGGACATCTCGTAAGGATGTTCCTAAAAATTTATTTCCTACTTTAATTTTTTATATATTACAAATAGTAATATTTATGTAGAAAAAAGTTCATTAAATACTATTTATTACTTACTCAATCTCCGTTATTCATTTAATTTAATCTAATTAATTGGATTAAAATCAAAACGTACTTTTAATTTTTTACTTTTAAAATTAATTATCTCACAAACCTTAGTAGTTAGACGAAATAAGTTACGTCGTTGCAACCGTTTTATTCTCCTATTTAATTAGAACAGTGGATATAATACTTTCGACGACTTTTATTTTTGAAGTGTTAGGTGAGTATTGAAATTGTCAAGTTAATAAATTTTTAAAACAAAAAATGTTAATATGTATAATTTATCTAGAATAGGAAAAATTAAATTAAAAAATTCCCCGTTTATAGAAATATTTAAACTCGTAATTTTATATCATAGTGATTTAACATCAGTTGGATTTAAAGACCTAAAATTATTTTATGATGTATAATTCAATTAAACGGATAAAGTTTTCACATCAATGAATGTACTAATATCACATGTGATATTAAATTATAATATGTGATTTTTAATATATACGTAGTATTTCAAACTAATAAGTCAATAACTCACATGATTTGAACTTTAAATTTGAATTTAACACAAAAATGTTATATGAGGTATAATTTATATAGGTATGGAAAAAAAATTGAATTTTAACGAATTTTTATTTTTTCGGTTTTTGTCATATGTTGATATTTATAAGGTATATCACATTAGATTTTAACACTAAATGTGAATTTCAAATATAGATATGTTATATAAAGTATTTAACTAGATTCAAAAAGTAAAACACAAAATGTTAAGTCAAACTACTATTATCATATGTGATAAAACTGTGATTTGATAATATAAACTTTCCAAAACTCGTAAAATATTTCGTCAAAAGTATATAAACTGAGTGCTCTATAGGAAAGAGGATATAATGCTTATTTTAATGGTGTAATTTATTCGTTTCATACATGTATGATTTTAAGATAATGAATTTAAAAAAAAAAATTAAAAAAATTAAAATGGGTTTTAAAATGGAGTGTTATAATGAATCTTTTTATACTCAAATTTTTTATGATCTTGAATGAACTCAACCATATATTATTTATGTATTTTCATAACCATCTTTATATCATTAACGGTATTATCAAATTATAATAGAAACATCTTTTAAAATTGTAACTATCAAAACCCATAAATACTAAAACAAATGTCAAATCGGGAGTATAAATTAAATACTAAATAGTAAAAGCAAATAAACCAGCTCTTATTTTGAAATAGAAAGTAAAACAATCTCAAGACCACCAATGCCAATTGATGCTTTGGGTCAATTTTGGATGGGAAATAAGAAAATATTTTAAAAGTAGTTGTATTTTTATGTTGGTATTTTAGAAAGGATATTACGAGCGACTGTATATGATTTAAAAAATTAAGACGCCATTTTTTTAGTAAAATATATAATATATAGTCAGGTAAAATGTTTAAAGAAGTATCGTATAACATAAGATAAAACAAATTGTTTGTTTTTATTGCATGATAATTTTACTTTTATATATATAATAAATGTATATAGGGGTTTATTCTTTTTCATCACACAGGGCCCTTTAAATCTCGGACTCGACCATGGTTGTATTAAGTAACAAACGATACGAAAATAGTTGACCATGTTTCTATTTTAAAAGAAATTAAATAATCATTAACATAAATTAAGAATAAAAATAAGATATTAATAATTTGATAAGTAGATGATGCAGGTTAACAAATAAAATATAACGAATAATTTATTGTTTTATTATTTAATTACAATATACATAGAAAGTAACGAAAGATGCTGTAAAACTGTTTTCAAAGAACAATATATATTTGGACTTTTTAGTGTCTTGTCATTAACCTAACCCATGACTAAACATACACATCTGAATTTTAAGTTGGTATTGGGTCCTTTTTTTCTTTCAGAAAGACATGTTCGTTATATTTTTGTCTTCAACAAGACTCGAATTCTTAATTTTAAACCTTGTTTAGAAACAAAACAATCGTATTTCTAATTACAAATTGAAGACGATAATTGTATTCAGTAAGGCTATGATTAAAAGCGATTTCTCTTGATATCTCAAGCCAGTTGACTAATACATAACAATATTGTTTGGTCTTGAATATCTTAAGCCAAACGTAACCGTAAGGCGTATAGTAGCAAATTCGCTTAATAATTTTCAAATGGATTCTAATTCCTGAAAAATCACATATTGACAATTTCATGTTGTAAGATTATTACACACAATTTCATCTTTACATTGTACAACATCGGTCAATCATGTTTTCTGTTTTCTCAGGAGCCGAGCATCGGTAGCTCCGCCGACAAGCTTCCTCGAATAACAATGAACCCACTCATCTCACCAGAGAGATCTGAAAACGAAATATGTTCATATTAAAAAAACACGGATTAATAAATAAAATTAATATTTACTTATTTCTATTGAATGGTAAAAGCGGAAATTACCAAAGTGATGATCTTGTATTAAAATAGATACCATCAACAACTCCAATGTCTTCAAGCTCAGCAGCTGCGCCACCCCCAGATGCAACAGTTTTGGTCTCGGTTTCTTTGCTTTCGTCACTTTTTGACACAATATCTTCTGTGTTTGTGTTGGAAACACAAAATTTTTGTAGCCACCTATCAGTTTCCCAAAGTACGTGCATTATGCTCTCTCGTGATGAATAACCATGGCTCTCGAAAGGTAGAAGGACTAGCCGAGAGAGGGCCCCATGTCCTTTTAAGGCGTTAAAGAAACGATCCGACTGCATTGCAGTAATCCAAATTCACTTATAAGAAAAACACTCATGCAGAATACTTGAGAATAAAGTGTGGGTTGGGTAACGAGTCAAAACGGTTTAGCTGACCCGTAACAAGTTTTGTCAAATATGATTTGAAAACTATTCTGTTTCAATAAGAACTTTAGTTTTGAATAAAAATGATTTAACAGGTTTTATGCATAAAGAAACACTTTTAGCTTATTTACATATTTGACCTCTTGTAGATAAAACATAACCTGAATCGACCCATTCATAAGTAAATGGGTCAAAATTGGCACCCCTAATCACAAGTTTAATTAGAAAGAATAAGGTCGGAGAGCTCACCTGCATTGTTAATGTTCCTGAATTATTGTCTTCTTCTCCATGGATAAGTAAGATTGGCTTCTTAATCTTATTGGCAGCCATGAATGGACTCATCTTGATGTATGTATCTGTAGCGTCCCACAACGTTCTATCTCATTCTGGTGGATACAAATATTATCCATTTAATACAAACAATAAATAATTGGTATAGTGTCTGAATAAAAAACGTTACCTGAAACCCAAAAGGTGTAAGTGTTCTATTATAAGCTCCTGAGCGAGCAATTCCACAACAGAAAAGATGAGGGGCATGTGCCAAGAGATTTGCAGTCATGAACGCCCATAAGAATGTCCACCAATAGCTATTTTGTCAGGGTGAGCCACCTTATACAAATATAACCAATTAAATAAAAAAGATAAACAAGTCTAGGGGTTATAGATTTCGAGAAAAAAGAGTTATTATACCCCACGGCGGATCACTTCCTCTACGGCGGCCTCTGCACTTCCGACAAGTTGTTCAATGTAACTGCTCACCAATAAATTGAGACATTATAGTCCTCTGCGAACACTCGTATAGGTATAAAACCTTATCTCTATCTACTAGATATATGATTCAGTTTCATATTGATTTCACTTTTAAATGGGTCAAACTGGTTGTGATTTTATCTCAAACGAGCCTAATGACCAAAACTTGGCCAAAAGGGGAGCGGGTCAAACATGTTGAAAGTTGTCATAAGTCTATTTTTAATGCATACAACCACCCTACATCATAACATTTCCGACCCAAAATAAATCCAGAATACCATTTTACTTTTTCCCAAAAAGAATGTCCACTTCCAAAATAACTTACCCTTAATCACATATTTTCATTAAATTACAAATTCCAAATCTAAGTGCACTTTATAGAGTAAATTGGCATTGATTATTCAATGCAAAAACTGCACTTTTCTAAAAAACTATGTTACGTGTATTGGTAATATATTTTGGAAGGGATGGAGTAAAATAAATTATATCAAAATTGATGCATTAACTACTTATTAAAAGGAAAAAGAAAATACATAATTACCTGTCATTGCTTCTTCCTTGCCCTCACCGATGATGGGAATTGTTTGGACCTGACAATATAGCATATCTGCAAAACTTAAAAGAATGAGTAAATCCCTCAAAAAACCAAGTATCGAAATATAAGGAACATTTATAAAATAACAACATGCCTTCTGGCCAGCCAAAGGAGAGGTGACGTGGGACCTATGCCCGCAAACTCATTAGGAGAACCACGAACTTGTCCAGCTGCTTCTTTATTTTTGAACTCTCCAGGATACGACCAAACTAAATAAGGTAATGGGCCATCTCGTGAGGGTTCATAGCAGGTGGCAGGTACAGAGTTGCCTGGAGTTGAACTCCATCTTTTCTCTCATACCGCACCATTTCCTTTGTAAGGATGCTAATTGAGGGTATGGATGCGGGAAGCTTGTAATTTGACATGCTTTTCTCTCCGGCCATTTCTGTATGAAATACTGTGTGTTTTCAGTTTTTGACTCTTTGGAAGTCAACACTTTTAGCTCGTTAACATTCAAGTCTCCTGCTGTTTGATCGGACATTAAAGCCACCACACTTTCGAAATATTTTTCTTTGTCACTTTCCATATTCTTTCCTTTTCCCCCGTATCTCTGAAATAAGTTGTTGTGTCAAAAATTTTGTTTGCAAAAGCACGCAGTTTAAGAGAAGTAAAATTATTACAGTTTAACCTTTTTACCAAGTATTAAATGTTGTCTTTGAATTTTGTGATAGTAGTTTAAATTAGGGGTAATATGGAGAACTTAATTTATTATACTTATCGATATTTAAGTGAAAAATTTGTATGGAACAAATAAAAGTAGTAAGGTGGGTGATAATTTTGGGACAAGAGCGAGTATGTGTATAAGCAAATACTTACATTTCAAAGAGATCTAGGAAAGGTATGTTTCCTTCAGGTGTAGCACCGCTTCCATTTAGTAACAAATATGTGCCTTCTTTATTTTCTTTTTTAAAACTTAGCAATAACATACGTCCCAGAAGGAGTTCTCCGCAACATAGGAGAACCAGGGTCAGCGTATACATCTTCAGATGATCTATCAAATAATAAGCGTGGATTCTCATTGGACCCAGGAGCAACCAACCAGGTTCTTACACGACGTGTTTTGTCAAGATTCATATACTAGAGCAAGTGAATCATCACACCAGCTAATTCCTCTGCAAATATACATAACTGATGTGTTACTTGTGTTACAATAATTATATAAAATATATATATATATGAATAAAAACGATTAGGGGGTTGTACGCGTTAAAAACAGACTTGGGTTAACTCTAAACTCGTTTGACCCATACCCTTTTTAGCTACACAAATTGACGTAATCCGTTTGGTATTAAACCACAACCCAAACTGACCCATTCATATGTAAACGGGTCAAATTTCCATCACATACTTACCCATATCGAAGATCAAGCTTAAAAAAGATTGTTGGTTCTTCACCTTCAGGGCATCAGCAGCTTGGGGTGTAAACTATATCACGCGGAGAAACTTCAACTTTAGCATCACCACCATCTTGTGTCTCCACCCTTTAACCAATTAATTACTCGAAAACATTAGCATTCATTTAATCATTTCCCTTCAGTATATTATTATTTTAACAAAGTCTAATGTATACATACCAGTACAGATCAGAAGGCTTGTCCGCTCTCCAGTTTAACGATCGCATGCCTTTTCTAACACTACTATTTGTAATTGGAATGTCTTCAGCAAGGGGTAAATCACAAAGTGTCCTCAAAAACTTTCCATCAGCCGACCACAAATCAATCTTTTTAGGAAACCGTCCACATGGAACAGTGAAAGAAAACGGTCTATGAACTGAACTAAGTAAAATATATTTATCATCAGGAGATGGATCTAGTGACGTATATAAAGCTGGTTCCCCGAATAATTTCACAGTCCCATCTAAAGACACCAAAACAAGCTGCGAGGTGGGCATAGTACTCGAATAGTTTTTCATCATATTCATCTTTTAGCAAATCTTGGTATGTTCGCGATTGAACAACAGTTTTCTGCTCATTTGATTGGATTTTGGGACCCGCAGGGACTAATGGTTTTTTTGGTGGGCTTCCTCGAGATGCTGGGATTGTACAAACTAAAGAGTCGAATTATTCACCCAAACATAACTGCAAATCAACAGAAAGAAATTATTATTACATAACAAACTGGAATATTTCTAAGTTTATTTATCTTTAAAACGGAAAATGGTCATTACTTGTCGAAAATTGCATTAGAAACACATCTGGTGACTGAAATAAGGGTTCTCGCTTTTCTGTTTCCACATCAGCAACCCCATACTCTAAGCTTACTGCCACCATCATCTTCCTGTTTCACTCGGTTTTCAGACTGTTAGGTTTATCAAAACAAAATTACAACTTAGAAACACAATAAGCTGAAATGAATTCGTCATTTTACTTGTTCTTGCCGAATGCTGAATGCTAAATGTTTTCCATCAGTTGACCTTTTCAAAAAATACATAAATGAAATTAATCAGAAAACAGGGGAAATTAGATACAAACCCTAGAAGACATTGGAGGTTTACCATGTAACAAAATTAAGTTTAGATCCGTCTGGATAGCCATGAATCGTTTTTTCTGGGCCTAATGTTACCATCATCTTTTAACTCATGGATTCCAATACCAGTATAAAACGACCTGTACACAAATGACATATTTTCTTTATTTACTTATCAAAGTCTTATCACAGAACCCAGAATGAGCATTTTTCATCACTTACATCCTACTACGAGTATTAGCTTTCCCATCAATACGAATTCCGGCAAGTTTGTCTTCTGGTTTCGCCAATTCTGACAATGGAGGTAAAGATCTTCGTTTTAGAAACAAAATTTTATCCCTCTGTGGAGAAAACGATAAAGCTGGCAGTGGTGGTGCGTCAACAATATCTTTAATCTCTGGTGGAGGAAGACGATATCCACCGTTCAATGCTGATTCCACATGCAAAAACAGAAAGAAAAAAATTATCAGTCCATTACAAACTCAAGATATTGTACCATAAACATAATCCAAAAGCAAAGTCATTAACAAACTCAACAATCAATTGTTAATACAAAATTCATTCTGCGTACAAACAGATGTATAACGTGTCTAACAAACTATTTTTGACGAGTCTAACAAACTATTTTTGACTTTACGTACACGGATTTCACTCAAATTCTCTATTTATTTAGGTTGTAGTCAACTGTATAATCGCATCACGAGTTATAAAGTAACTAACTTAGCACTAAAGGCGAAGTTCAACCTTCTTCACAAAAGGAGAGACTATTTTACTCCTTTTATTGTCTTTATTAAAAGCGCCAAGTGCATGAAAGTGTAACGAACTTTGTCCGTTTTGCTATTGGTATTTGCGATTTTATAAGAGCTATAAATAGATGTTATGAGAGCTAGGGTGTGTTTGTTTGAGCTTATATAAGGGCTTATGAGCTTATTGAGTTTCGGCTTATGTTTCATAAGCCCGAATTTTATGGCTTATGTAAGAGATTACGAGCTTATTACTGTTTATTTAGTCTTAATAAACAGTAATAAGCCCGTAAGCCTTTACATAAGCCATAAAATTCGGGCTTATGAAACTCAATAAACTCATAAGCGCTTATATAAGCTCAAACAAACACCCCCTTAGTTACACGCAATAGCAAAACAGCTAAATTATGAGCTTATTCCTTATTTAAACAAACAGTTAAAGTAGTTTTAAGTGTCTAAATTGGCTTTATAATAATCAGTTATTTACCATCATCATCTAACGGTATTGAGCCATTAGGAGCAGCGTTTTCGGTTGCGATTGCGTTAACAGGGACGAGATTATGTAATCGTGAGGTAGACATAAAAGCTGGATTTCGTGTTTTTGATGATGAAATACGACAGCGTTTTGAAGAAGGAAAAGGGGAGGAATAATTTAAAGAAGAAGAAGAAGAAGATGGAGGATGAAGAAGAAATGGTGGAGTGAGAGAGATGAGAGAGAAGCGATGGTAGACTTTATGTAATCGCATCATGAACAACGAATCTTTAAATGTTTATGTGTCCAATTGGATGATTTCTAGGAGAAATAAAAAAAACCATAAAAAGTGAAGGATGTGGTCATATACTGTAATACTATTTGGGGATTTTCTTCTTGTTGGTTCATATCCATTAAATCCAAATGACTTGGATACTGTATCTTCGTATTTACAATCCGGAGTGGGTCTCGTTGTGGCTCGTTCTTGAGCTCACAAGGAGCCATGGTCCTCGTTATCACTCCGTCGAGCTTTGTTGTGGGCTCGTTGTGAGGCGCTCGTTGTGCCCACAACGGCTCATTCTCGAGTTTAATGTTTTTTTTTTTTTTTTTTAATTCCAACGGATATATATCCGTTATAATATATATATATTAATTTTTTGGGAAAATGCACTGGATGACCATTGTACTACACAAAAATATCCGTATAGGTCATTGTACAAAATTTACGTCTATCTACATCACTATACCGCATTTGACCTGTTATTTAAATCATTATTTCTCAATCAACCGGTTTTTAACCGGTGACATCATCTCCACTGATTCTCTCTCTCACGGCGGTTCAATTCACGTCACCGGCGACACTCCACCAACAGCCTACGAAGCTTTACTGCACGGTGGATTGTAACGGCGGTGGTTATTGCTTCTCAAGCATTCGAATAATGTTAATTCGCATCTCGAACGCTCCGTAAATGTCGATTGTTACAGTAATTTATGTTTCATTTATTAGGTTTTTGAAGTTTTATTTTAGCTGTAGGTGTTTGAAGTTTAACATATTAGGTTTTTAATATGTTTTAGTTTTATGTAATTGATGAAATATTGAGGTTTATTACTCAAGCGGTGGAAATAATGTGATTGAGAAAAACTGATGAAGGAAGATGACATGACATTAACATAAACAAATACAAATAATATATTTATATTTATTTAATTATTTCCACCTCCAAGATTTGATTTTTAATCATACCCATTTCTCCAATTTCTCTAATTTTCAATTTTTTTTTTCATACTCTGTTTTTTAGGGCATAAAAAAATGGTGCATACTCACTTTATATGGCCTCATGGTGGTAATCAAGTGTTTTTATGTGGCGATTTTACTGCGTAAGTTGTTGATTTTGCTAATTTAAGTTTAATTTGATTGAATTTTGAATTTTTTATTTTGACTTTATTTAGTCAAACCTGTTGAATTTATAATACAATTAAGTGTTATTATGTGTAGATTATACTGTTTAAGTTGTTAATTTCTTTAATTGATTGAATTTTGAAAATTTGATTTTGACTTTTATTTGGTCAACGTTGTGAAATTATAGAGAAATTATAGGAGATGTGGTTGTGAGAATGAGATAGAGAGGGGGAAGAGAGAAAATGTTTGGGTGGTCTGATGACGTGGCGGTTACCAACAGGTTTCAGGTCACCAAAATGATTTATTTAAACGGTTTCTTAAAGTTAATGTTATAATTTAAACGGTCAAATGTGGTATAGTGATGTAAATAGACGTAAATTTTGTACAATGACCTAGACGAATATTTTTGTGTAGTATAATGGTCATCCGGTGGATTTTCCCTAATTTTTTTAATTTTTTTTTTCTTTTCCCAAATTCACCTATAAATACCCCCACAATCTAACCAAAAAAATCACACATTCTTTCAACAATCTTATTCTTAATCCAATTCAATCTAATACCCAAACCCAAAATAATCACGAAATGTCTTCGTCTTCATCAAACGCTCCCCAAACAAACACAAACAATCCCTCGACGCCACAATCGCAAACACCATCCGGTTTCGCCAACTATTTCGGCACACCAAACGCCTTATATCCTCCCCAAATACCAAACATTTCGCCACAACAATCCCAACATATTCTTAACACGTTTTTAACGCAACAACCTCTTCCACCACAATACCCACAATACCCACAACAAATGTTCAATCCCGAGCAATACGCCATGCATCAACAACTTCTCTCACAAACCCAAAGTTTTCTTCCCCAAACTTTTCCAACCCAACAAACACAAACCCCCCAAGAGATCGTCCCAGAAACCCAAGAGATCGTCCAAGAAACGGACGATGTGGTCGAAGTAACCGCGGCACGTAGGTCCACGTCGAAAAAGAAAAAGACGTGCATAAAGGTTGCATGGACGGAGAAAGAGGAGGAACTTTTGGCGGAGATGTGGTGCTCGGTCTCGGAAGATGAGAGGTTAGGAAACGCCCAACCCGGACCTCGATTTTGGATACGGATCGTTGAGGGTTACAACACCGAGGCGGCGAAGCTAGGATTGCCGGAGAGAGGCAATGAGTCCCTCAACTCCAAGTTTACGGCGATGAGTGCCTTGGTCAAGGCTTTTATCGGCCACCATGCCGAGGCGGTAAGATGTCGAGGAAGCGGGACCGACGACCATGCGGTTTACAAAGCGGCTCGGCAAATGTACTATGAGTGCGAGAAATCGACGTTTAGGCATGACAAGGCCTGGGAAATCTGGAGGGAGCACAGCCGATGGCGCTCATTTGTCAAGATAGACCCTCCACTCGATACCGTCAACCTCGACGACGTTGGTGCCGGGGACGACATATTTGCGGATGATGTGGAACAACGACCTCAAGGGAAAAAGAGAGGTAGCAAAAGAAAGGAATCATTCGACCCCTCCGATAAGACGCAAACATCTTCGTCCTCGACGCTTTGCGGGCTCATCGCGTCACACCTTAAGAAGATTACGAAGACGAAAAAGCAAACGGCGGAAATAAAGGCAAAAACCCTCCACCGACAAGAACAAGCGGCTATGCGACAAGAACAAGCGGTTATCCGACAAGAGGAAGCGGCTTACTCTAGTGCAAGAAGAGACGATATGATGTTTCTTCAACAAAACACGGAGGGGATGCCGTCGGCACAAGCGGCTTGGGTCGAAGCCGAGAAAATAAAAATCCTAGAAAAATACGGGATGAATTAGTTTAGCTTTTATTTGTATTGTTTTAATTATTTGTTTTTGTCTTAATTATTTGTATTTTTATTTATTTATCTTATTTAATGTTTTAATTATTAAGTTTTAATATTTTATATTCTTTTAATTATTTATTTATCTTTGTTTGAGCAAATAGTAGAAGGCTCAGTAACTTGGGTGTTTGGGGTTCAACCTCTTGACCTCCTGCTAAGCAGTGCAAACCTATCAAGCCCTTGGCGAGCCTAAGGTGGTCAAGTTGTTGGTTGAAGAAGGTGGTCGGAATATGATTACTACGGCAAGTAGGTATTCCGGTGAGATAATACTGTGTGTGTGGAGAGGATGGAATGTTAGCCTCCCTTTGAGCTGCATCAGGGTAGGGTATTTATACCCAACAATCCCAAACATGGGAAACGGTTGGCCATAAAGGCTTATCATGGCTCTTGAATGCTATTCATGGGGTTCCAACGTTCGTGACTTTATTGTCATCATTATGGGAGAATAAAGGGTAACGCCTTTGTTCATAATGATGCCAACGGTCTGAATCCTAAGGCAGGAGTTTAAGACCGTCTGGCATAGTGCTTAGAGGGAACAGCAATGAAGTCAAGGACCAGGAACCCGGGAGCCAGGAGATCGGACCCGGGATATCGGGAGCCGAGAGGCCGGGAGCCGGAAACCTGGAGGCCGGGAGCCATAAGGCCGGGAGCCGGAAGGCCAGGATCCGGAACCGAGAGCCGGGAGGCAGGGAGCCGAGATCCGGAAGGCCGGGAGCCGGCCAGTTGGATCCTGTAGCTCGGAGCCAGGGCCTGAGTGCCGGCGCCGGGGAACGAGTGCCGGGTACCAGGGCCTAAGTGCCGGACGTTGGGGCAAGGACTGAGAGCCTGCATAATGTGGAAGGGACTAAGAGCCTTTCCTTGATGTAGAAGGGACTTAGCATTTATCCTGCGTTGTGTTAGCTTTTTAGGGTTTATAGGCTATATGTATCGAGCCTATTCCCTACTAACACTATCATGCCCCCCAGTTAGGTTTTAAAAAATAAAGTTTTGAAGCCTAACTTCATGCATTTAATGGCTTTGCTTTGGGTTTGACCTTGCCTTTTCCACGCTTGGCATGTCTTTGCCTAGTTATTGTCTATGATATTTTTTAGTATCTGCACAAGTAGATCTTTCATGAAGTGGATGAAGGAGGATGGTGCCAGATTGCTAAGTGCATACATATGGACTTCAAACTGATGGAGATTTCAACCTTCAGAGTGTGTCCATCACAAGTATTTTTTCCATTGTACTACGACATTTGGATAAGTAATGTGTCTATGACACTTTTGACTATCTATTGTGCCCATGACACATTTAGATTTGTATTGTGTGCATCACACTTTGATGGTCAAAGGTAGATTGACTAAGAAGAATGCCCATCTCACTCGATGTAAGGAAGACAAAATGTGGTTGGCATGTATGGATTCTTCCATTCATTCTAAAAGGGATTTATTAGATGTCTTCGCGATTGTGCTTAATCACGTACCTACTCACCCTAACGTGATATATGTGCCTTGGGATGCCAATAGGCATTTCTTCTGCATGAGAGACATCTTGCAGACTCTATACCCTGATGTTGGGATTGCAGTGTTGCGTTATTCCGATCCATTGGGTCACGGGGATATGTTGTGTGACAATGGTATGTTGAAGACTCGAGCTTTTCCAATCAGGAGCTGACTCGTGGAAGGTTTTGATATTTCTGCACCAGACATCCTTACTCTCATTTCACGAAAGCCTTAGTATTTTCTCTTTGTGTTTGTAACACAATTTCATTTGTATGACTTAGCCCTTTTCTATCATATGATATGTTTGGACTACCATTTGTAGTTTTTTCTATTCGTGTATGTTGCTATAAATTTTGTATGTGTTGGTTTTACATTATATAACCTTGAAATGAAAAAATAATGTATTATTGTATGATCAGACCAATAACATTTATGTGGCTTCATAGCTTTGTCAGATGTCTATGTTACATATAGATGTCCAAGACATTTTTGAATTTTATGTTGGTGTCTATGACACCTTTTGAATATTACAATATCATTGTGCTTATGATTCTTTCTTGTGTGCCCGTTGCATGTGTTATGCCCATGGCTTATTACATACAGTGACTATGACAACTGGATGGCAGTGACAAGTTCTTATATGCCTATGACATTTTTCAGATGCATGTAGTATCTTTTAAAGTTTGTATTTTGCTCGTGGCACTGTGCCTATGACACTTTTTGTTGGTTAACCTTTATTTATTTGTTACTCGCGAGGATTGTCGCTTCCCAATGAGAAGTGCTTGCCTTTCCCCAAGTAGGTGAAAAGACGAAAATGATGATGTGCATGTTTGGCCTAGACAAAAATGTCCATCTTAGCCTAGGCACTTGGTCTGAACGTTGTTCAGAGTTATGTATATGATGATGTGCATGTGTGGCTTGGATTTAAATATCCATCTTGCCCCAATGCACTTGGTCTGAACGTTGTTCAGAATTATGTAATTGTGTATGCACGTGTGTGCAATGTCCTAACCTTGTAATAAAAGGTATTGCTTCATTTGGTATTATTGGGATACATGATCAGACCAATATTATTTTATTCAGCCTCATGGGTTTCCAAGACTTTGCGGGATACATAGATCACACCCCATGATATTCTTGAACATGACATTTCCATGATTTTGATAAAAAGTATTAATTGAAATAAAATATGAGAGTAATCACCTTTAAGGGGATTACTATACTTACCAGATGCACGGTATAAGTATAGGTTCCAGAATGTCGGACACCAAACGTGTCGGGACACAACTGATAGCTTACGCGCAAGTGCTACCAAGGTGTCGGACGCCGGGTCCAAGTATCGGACGCCGGGTGCCGGTGTACGAGTACCGGATGCCGAACCACGGACGTCGGACGTCGAGCCATGAGCGCCGGACACCTCTTGGCGTCGGGGCCTGAATCCCGGACGCGGGGCCAAATCCCAGTTGTCGGGGCCTTAATCCCGGACCCGGGGCCAAACTACCAGACGTCGGGGCCTTAATCCCGGACGCGGGGCCAAATCCTAGGTGTCGAGGCCTTAATCCCAGATATGGGGCCAAATTACCAGGTGTCGGGGCCTTAATCCCGGACGCGGGGCCAAATCCAAGGTGCCGGGACCTTAATCCCGGACGCCGGGGCCAAATCCCAGGCGTCGGGGCCTTCATCTCGGACGCGGGGCCAAACTGCCAGGCGCCGGGCCCTTAATCCCGGACGCGGGGCCAAACTGCCAGGCACCGTTGCCTTAATCCCGGACGCGGGGCTTGTGTCTCGGTGTCGGGGCTCGTGTCCTAGGCGCGGGGCCTGTGTCTCGGTGCCGGGGCTCGTGGCGGGCGGTGTGCGGTCGGGAGGAAGGCGAGTAGGCTGGTAGACCCGAGTAAGCTTGTAGTGTGGTCTGCCGGTAGGCTGGTAAGAAAGAGGCAAAATCTCTTCACATTTGGGAGTGGGTAAGATTCTTCCTTCCTAGGATTAGGTTCGGTCATTTTCTATCATAAGGAGTTATATCATTCCCTCTTGGGAGATGGTAAGATCCTTCCATGGTGAGAGAAGGAATATATTTCTTTGTAAGATATTTCCCTCTTGGGATGGGGTAAAATCCTTATTTAGGAGGAGGTGAATAAGGTGAAACCTTTCGCTGTTGGTAGGGGGTGAAATTTTTCCCTCTTGGGAGGAGGTGAAACCATTCCCTGCTGGAAGGGTATGATCCTTCCCTCTTGGAGGAGATGGAATCCTTCTCTCGGAGGAGCTGGAATCCTTCCCTGGAGGAGGTGAAACAATTTTCTCTTAGGGGAGGTAAAATCCTTCCCTCTTTAAGATATAAAATCCTTCTCTGCTAAGAGGGGTGAGATCTTTCCATTTTGGGAATATGAAATCTTTCCTTCTTGGGGATATAGAATTCTTCCCTCTTGGAGGAGATGGAATCCTTCCGTAGGAAGAGGTGAAACCATTCTTTGTTGGAAAGGGTGAGATGCTTCTCCCAGGGATATGGAATCCTTCCCTCTTGGAGAAGATATTTCTTGTTGAAAGGGGTTAGATACTTCTCTCTTAAGGATATGGAACCCTTCCATCATCATTTTTTTTTTTTTTTTTTTTTTTTTTTTTTTTTTTCCGATAAGAAAGGGATTGAGGGCCTTCCTCTAGATTTGGAAGGAGCTGAAATCCTTTCTTCTTGGGAGAGATGTTATTGGTGAAACCCTTCCCCCTCTTAGGAGGGATGAGAGGTGATGAAACCGTTACCCCTTAGGAGTTGTGGAACCCCCTCTCTCTTGGGAGGGATGGGAAGTGTGGAACCCTTTTCCTCTTGGGATGGATGGGAGGACTGAAACCCTTTCTTCTCTTGGGAGGGATGAGAGGTGATGAATCTCTTCTCCTTTGAGAGGGGTGGAACGTTTTCCCTCTTGGGAGGGATTGGAGGGTGAAATCCTTTTCCTCTCTTGGGAGGTAACATTGTTTTCCTCTTAGAGGTAAAACCCTTTCCTCCTTGAGATGTGATTTTTTACTTTTATTTTTTATTTTTTTTTATTTTTTTTATTTTTTTCTTTGTTGCCAAAACTGGTCGGCTGTCCAAACCGAATATCAAGGCCTGACAACGAATATCAAGTGTGTCGGCCGAAAATATCAAGTCCGGACAAAAAATATCAAGTCCGGACAAAAATATCAAATTTTTGCCAAATTGGCCGGCTCTCCAAGCTGGCTGAATATCAGGGTCCGACACTAAATATCAAGTGTGCCGGACGAAAATATCTAGTCCGGACAAAAATATCAAATTTTTGCCAAATTGGCCGGCTGTCCAAGCTGGCCGAATATCAAGGTCCGACACTAAATATCAAGTGTGTCGGACAAAAATATCAGGTCCGGACAAAAAATATCAAGTCCGGACAAAAATATCAAGTTTGTCAGGATAGGTATTATGCATGGATTGCTAGTACGTCATGATGGATATTATGTCTGGATGCCTATTATGCTTGGATGGCTACTATGCCCAGGTGCCTATTACGATCCAGTCGGCGGCTGTCGATCAGAAGTCATATCCAAGGCTGTCAGGATCTCGTTAGGTGTAAATGACACGTATTATTCTTTATCCATGAAAATTTTGAATTGTGCCCCGTGAGACTCTTAGATTTGTATTCTGCTAATGACACTTTAAGATCTATCTTGTGTCTATGGCACTTTTGGATCTGTATCGTGTCCATGACACTTTTAGATCCATATCATGACATCCTGTCTCTAATTATGGTTCTGTCCATTGGGGTAGGGAATTTGACCATGTCATGGATGGTGGATGAAATTGTTCTAAACTTTTATAATGCATGCCTGCCCAATTGGACATTGTAGGCTGAAAGTCTTCATGGCATTCAATATCTTTGTGGGATACAAAGATCTGACTAAGTTAAACCTTTTTCGTGTCTGGCCAACATCAATGGTTGCCTATGACATTTTTTAGACGGATTAGTATTTTGGACATGGCATCCTGTCCCTAAGTGTGGCTATGCCAACTAGGATAGGGAATTCGACCATGTCATGGATGGTAGATGGAATTGGTCCAAACTGTTGAGGGCCTGCCCAGTAGGACATTGTAGGCCGATGATGAACTAATTCTTGCTAATTTTATCATTTTGACCCAGTAGTAAGGGTATTCTCCCAACATTAACTACATGCTTATTTTGCCTACTGATCAATGTGTCTCACCTGAGAAGCTGACCAAAGGAGATTGTGTTGTATCGTTTTGAGTGTTTTTCCTTCTAGGATAGCAGCCATAGAATTGGCAGATGTACCTCTTCATTCGTCATTTATATGTAATTAGCTAGGGTGGTGAATGGGGTGTTGGTGGTTGTTTTTGGTTTATGTAAACCTATTTGAGATAGCAACTGTCTTCCATGGAGAAGACGAATTTGTGAAATTAAGAAATGAAATAAGATGGAGATGAAATGAAACACCGTTGCTAAAACGGGTCCCACGGATGGCGCCAATGTTTGAGCAAATAGAAGCAGGCTCAGTAACTTGGGTGTTTGGGGTTCAACCTCTTGACCTCCTGCTAAGCAGTGCAAACCTATCAAGCCCTTGGCGAGCCTAAGGTGGTCAAGTTATTGGTTGAAGAAGGTGGTCGGAATATGATTACTACGGCAAGTAGGTATTCCGGTGAGATAATATTGTGTGTGTGGAGAGGATGGAATGTTAGCCTCCCTTTGAGCTGCATCAGGGTAGGGTATTTATACCCAACAATCCCAAACATGGGAAACGGTTGGCCATAAAGGCTTATCATGGCTCTTGAATGCTATTCATGGGGTTCCAACGTTCGTGACTTTATTGTCATCATTATGGGAGAATAAAGGGTAACGCCTTTGTTCATAATGATGCCAACGGTCTGAATCCTAAGGCAGGAGTTTAAGACCGTCTGGCATAGTGCTTAGAGGGAACAGCAATGAAGTCAAGGACCAGGAACCCGGGAGCCAGGAGATCGGACCCGGGATATCGGGAGCCGAGAGGCCGGGAGCCGGGAGCCGGAAACCTGGAGGCCGGGAGCCATAAGGCCGGGAGCCGGAAGGCCAGGATCCGGAACCGGGAGCCGGGAGGCAGGGAGCCGAGATCCGGAAGGCCGGGAGCCGGCCAGTTGGATCCTGGAGCACGGAGCCAGGGCCTGAGTGCCGGCGCCGGGGAACGAGTGCCGGGTACCAGGGCCTAAGTGCCGGACGTTGGGGCAAGGACTGAGAGCCTGCATAATGTGGAAGGGACTAAGAGCCTTTCCTTGATGTAGAAGGGACTTAGCATTTATCCTGCGTTGTGTTAGCTTTTTAGGGTTTATAGGCTATATGTATCGAGCCTATTCCCTACTAACACTATCAATCTTTTAGTTAATGTTTTAATTATTAAGTTTAATATTTTATATTCTTTTAATTATTTATTTATCTTTTAAGAAAAAAAAATTAATAATAAAATAATCCCACAACCCACCACAACCCTCCCTATCATAACAACTCACAACCCTCATTCTCACTGCCACGTTATCACCTTTTTCCCCACAACCCACCACAACCTCGTTGTCACTCATTATCACTCCGAGTGGTCATGGTCGGGTTTGTTTTCTTATGAGCTTATGTAAATTTGATAAACTCATAGGGCTTATGAGTTTATAAAATTTACATAAGCTCGTAAGTTGTTTACATAAACCGAAATAAATACTATATAATTGTCTATACTCTATATAATTAACTGATTCATAACCGTTTTGTCGATCTAAGACTATATGTGAGGGGGGGCTCCTCCACTCCCACCCTATTGGCTTCGCCACAACGACCCTCTCTCGTTTCAAAGCTTGGACACCACTACCCACTATTTCGGGAGCCTACCACTTCTCCATTTATCACATTTTTATTTCATTTTCTATATTTAAATTAAAAGAATTTTATAGATGATGTGATAGAAAATCACTCAATGAGATGAATGAGATGGAGGAATATAATATCGCATAAATAATGTTCTACGGAGGTTTCCTAAGAACGATACATACACTTAAAAACCATAAAAAAAAACTTGTGATTTGAACAAACGTCAAGGAGCAGCACACAATTGACACACATAATGGTGAGCCAACAACAAAGGTTGTGGTGTATAAAAGGTACTACGTTACATTACACAACGACATAAAACATGGATAGCAAAAATCAAAAAAATGTGTTTATTTGATCCAAGATATTTGGTGCATAAGAAAAATTATTTTTCCATGATCTTACTTCTTCCCAACATGTCAACTTTAAAGAAAGATTTTACACAAAGTGTAATGATACAATATAGAGAAACAAATTTACTTAATACTTTTAAGTGTTTTTGAAATATCTCATATTGACATTTCATGTTGTAGGATTATTACACACAATTTCACTTTGTCATTGTACATCGCTAAATCATGCCTTTCGTTTTCTCGGGAGCCAAGTATCGGTAGCTCTACGACAAGTTTTCTGGAATAACAATAAATCCACACATCTCACCACAAAAATCAAATCCGACATTATGAAATACGTTATTACTCAAAAATTCATATATTAAATATAAACTGAAGAGTTAATTACATAAATCGTCAGTAAAATTAACGAATTTATTTTCGTCCATAAGTTTAAAAAAATTGCATAAATCGTTAATCTACATATTTCGTCCCTAATTTCTAACAGACACCCATTTTAGGAACACCATGTGTAACTAGTTAGTGATGATTTTAACGGTAAATTTTATCAGACATCTATTTTAGGGACGAAAAGGATAATTAGTTTTTATAAATAGACTATTTATATAATTTTTTAAACTTAGATATGAAATATGTAATTACTTTTAGGGACTATTCATGTAATTAACTCATCTAAACAGGATATCAGCTTGTTTATCATAAATGGCAAAAGCGAAAATTACCAAAGCGGTGTTGTATTAAAATGAGGACCATCAAACTCCAATGTCAAGCTCCGCAACTGCACCACCACCAGATGCAACAGTTTTGTTGTCGGTTTCTTTGCTTTCATCGGTTTTTGACACAATATCTTCTATGTTTGTGTTGGAAACACAAAATTTTTGTAGCCATCTATCGGTTTCCCAAAGTACGTGCATTATGCTCTCTCGTGATGAATAACTATGGCTCTCGAAAGGTAGAACGACTAGCCGCGAGAGGGCCCCATGTCCTTTTAAGGCGTTAAAGAAACGATCTGACTGCATGGTGATAATCCAAATTCACTTTAAAGTCACTAGCAGAGGTGGAAAAATGGGTGGGTTGATAACGGGTCAAAGTGTGTATGAATACTTTTACATGTTGAGTTTGTTTGCCCAAAATTTTGAAAGAATACACTTTTAGCTAACTTATGTAATTTTACATATTTGAACTCTTGAAGATAAAACATAACCTGGATTAACCCATTCATAAGTAAATGTGTCGAAATTGGCACTCCTAATCATGAGTTTAATATTTAGAAAGAATAGGGTCGTAAAGCTCACCTGCATAGTCAACGTTCCGGAGTTATTGTCTTGTTCTCCATGGACAAGCAAGATGGGCTTCTTAATCTTATTGGCAGCCATGAAAGGACTCATCTTGATATAAGTATCAGTAGCTTCCCACAACGTTCTATCCTCATTCTGGTGGATAATTACATCATCCATTAATACAACATATAAATAACTGTTTGTATGTCTGAAAAACGAAACATTACCTGAAACCCGAAAGGTGTAAGTGTTCTATTATAAGCTCCGGAGCGAGCAATTCCACAACAGAAAAGATGAGAGGCATGTGCCAAGAGATTTGCAGTCATGAACGCCCCATAAGAATGGCCCGCGATAGCTATTTTGTCAGGGTGAGCCACCTTAAACAAATACAACCAATTAAATAAAAATGTTGTCTCCAATAGGGTTATAAACTAATAGAAAAAAATGTTTTACCCCACAGCGGATCACTTCCGCTACGGCAGCCTCTGCACTCCGGACAAGTTGTTCAATGTAACTGCTCACCAATAAATTCAAATTATAAACTTGTGAGAAACGCTCGTATATGCATAAAAACTCATATTTTCATATTGATAGTAGTTCACTTTCTAAATGGGTCAATCTGGTTGTGTTTGATCTCAAACGGGTCTGATAACAAAACTTGGCCAAAAGGGGAACGGGTCAAACAAGTTGAAAGGTGTCATAATTCTATCTTTAAAGCATACAACCACCTACATCATATTCTGCAAACACTTCCACGCCAAAATAAATGTCCACGGTACTATTTTACTTTTTCCCAAAGAATGTTCACATCCGCCCCAAAATAACTTGCCCTTGATCGTTATTTCATTAAGTTACTAATTCTAAAACCTCGACTTTCTGTATTGGCAATATATTATGGAAGGGAGGGAGTACTAGAACTTGCAAATCAAAATTAATACATTAACTACTTATGAAAAAGTAAAAAGAAATGCAAGATTACCTATCATTTGCTTCTTCGTTGCCCTCACCAATGATGGGAATTGTTGGACCCGACAATATAGCATATCTGCAAAACATAAAAAAATGAGTAAATAACTCAAATACAAATGAAAAACCAAGTATTGAAATTATAAGAAAAAATGAAATTTCATAATAAAACAACGTGCCTTCTGGTCAGCCAAAGAAGTGGTGACGTGGGACCTATGCCCGCAAAGGCATTAGGAGAACCACGAACTTGTCCAGCTGCTTCTTTATTTTTGAACTCTCCGGGATACGACCAAACTAAACAAGGGAGTGGGCCATCTCGTGAGGGTTCATAGCCAGGTGGCAGGTATAAAGTTGCCGTGAGTTGAACTCCATCTTTTCTCTCATACCGCACCATTTCCTTTTGTAACGATGCTAATTGAGGGTATGGATGTGGGAAGCTTGTGATTTGACATGATTTCTTTTCTGGCCATTTTTGTATGTAATACTGTATGTTCTCGGTTTTTGATTCTTTAGAAGTCAATATTTTTAACTCGTTAACATTCAAGTCTCCTGTTGTTTGGTCAGACATTAAATCCACAACACTTTCGAAATATTTTTCTTTGTCACTTTGCCATATTCTTTCCTTTTCGGTCGTGTCTCTGAAATAAGTTGCCCAGAAGACAAAAACACAGTTTAAGAAAAGTATGGTTAAAAACCTTTTTTACCAATTATTAGAAGCTTTCTTTAAATTTTGTGATAGCAATATTAATTAATCATACCTATCGATTTTAAAAGTGGAGAATTCTCCGGGACAAATGAAAATAGTAAGGTGGGCGACAATTATGGGACTAGAGCGAGTATATGTTATATATGATAAATACGTACATGTCAAAGAGATCTAGGAAGGGTATGTTTCCTTCAGGTGTAGCACCGCTTCCATTTAGTAATAAATATGTGCCTTCTTTATTTTCTTTTTTGAACTTGGCAATAACATAAGTCCCAGAAGGAGTTCTCCGCAACATAGGAGAACCAGGGTCAGAGTATACATCTTCAGATGATCTATCAAATAATAAACGTGGATTCTCGTGGGACCCCGGGTCCACCAACCAGGTTCTTACACGTCGTGTTTTGTACCAAGATTCATACACTAGTGCAAGTGAATCATCACACCAGTTAATTCCTCTGCAAACATTTGTAACTAATGTGTTACTAGTGTTTCAGAAATAATATAAATATCTGAAAAAAAAAAAACGATTTAGAAGGTTGTAGACGTTAGAAATAGACTTTAATTAACTTTCAACCCGTTTGACCCATGCCCTTTTTAGCTATTTTTTTTTACTTTTTTCGTTTGGTATAAAACCACAACCAAAACTGAACCATTCATAAGTAAACGGGTAGAAATTGCCATCACATACTTACCCATATCGAAGATCAAGCTTATGAAGGATCGTTGGCTCTTCACCTTCAGGGGCATCAGCTGCTTGGGTGTAAACTATATCACGAGGAGAAACTTCTACCTTAGCATCACCGCCATCTTGTGTCTCCACCCTTTAACCAATAATTTTTTTTAATACATTAGCATTCATTTGATCATTTCCCAATATTACTATTTTAAACCAAGTCTTCAGGTTACATACCAATACAGATCAGAAGGCTTATCTGCTCTCCAGTTTAACGATCGCATGCCTTTTCTAACACTACTATTTGTAATTGGAATGTCTTCAGCAAGTGGTAAATCACAAAGTGTCCTCATAAACTTTCCATCAGCCGACCACATATCAATCTTTTTGGGAAATCTTCCATATGGGACAATAAAAGAAAACGGTCTATGAATTGAACTAAGTAAAATATATTTATCATCAGGAGACGGATCTAGTGACGTATATATAGATGGCTCTCCGAATAATTTCACTGTCCCATCTAAAGACACCAAAACAAGCTGCGAGGTGGCATAATACTCGAACAGTTTTTCATCATATTCATCTTTTAGCAAATCTTGGTAGGTTCGCGTTTGAACAACAGTTTTCTGCTCATTTGATTGGATCTTGGGACCCGCAGGGACTAATGGTTTCTTTGGTGGGCTTCCTCGAGATGCTGGGATTGAACAAACTAAAAGAGTCGAATTATTCACCCACACATAACTGCAAATTAGACGAAAAAACTTATTATTACTTAACAAGCTGGAACATTTCTAATTTATTTAATACTTAATGACAGAAAATGGTTTATACGTGTAGAAAACTGCGTTTAGAAACACATCTGGTGACTGAAACAAGGGTCTAGCTTTTCCTGTTTCTACGTCAGCAACCCATACTCTAGGCTTACTTCCGCCATCTTCATCCTGTTTCGCTCGATTTTCAGATTCTTACCTTTATGAAAACAGAATGACAACTAGAAACACAAGAACCTAATATCAGTCATATTACTTGGTCTTGTCGAATGCTGAAGGCTAAATGTTTTCCATCACCCGACCTTTTAAAAATAAAATAAAAATGAATTTAATTAGAAAAAAGCGGAAATCAAATGTAGTACAAACTACAAACCATAAAAGACAGTGGAGGTTTACCAAGAAACAAAATTGAGTTTAGAACCGTCTGGAAAGCCATGTATCGGTTTTTCTAGGCCTAATGTACCATCATCTTTTAAGTCATGGATTCCAAGACCAGTATAGAACGACCTGTAAACAAATAATATATTCGTCATTCGACTTTCTTATCAAAAAGTTATTTGTATAGCATAAGCAAAATGAGCATTTTCATCACTCACATCCTACTACGGGTATTAGCTTTCCCATCAATACGAATTCCCGCAAGCTTGTCTTCTGGTTTTGCCAATTCTGACAATGCTGGTAAACAACTTCGTTTTAAAAACAAAAGTTTATCCTTCTGTGGAGAACTTAATAAACCGGGAATTGGTGGTGCATCAACAATATCTTGAATCTCTTGTGGAGGAAGACGATATCCATAGTTCAATGCTGATTACACCAGAATACAAAACAGAATGAAATTTTTAGTCCATTCCAAACTCAAGGTATTTAAACTGTCACTATATAACTCCATTTTTATACTTCGACTACATTTTTTAACATACCATTTTTTTCTTTTTAAATAAGCAGTAAAGTAGTTTGAGTGTTTTAGACCAAAAAAAATGGTTATGCTTTACTTTAAAGTGAAATAAACTGTTCTCCTAATACTTATTTCAAACTGATTACGTTTTATAAGTTCTCTCTTAAGAAAAATAAAGATCAATTTGTGCGAAAAAAAATAGTTTGACGAATTGGAGAAGAATCAACATATTGAGGAAGAATCTAGAGGTAAAGTTTTGATACCATTATATTATCTACCATGTACTTTAATATTAGTCCTGGGGCCGGGCCTACCATATTAGAGCATCCGTAATGTATGAACTTTTTCAAATTTATGACATTGCCATGTGCCATGTAAACTTTTTATAAACCTCTATTTTCTATAAACTTGTTATTTTACCCCTATAAACTTAATAAAGTTTATAACCAAGTAACACCTACCTTTTTGTCTTCCAAATATACTAGCAAAATAAATATTGATCACATAAACTTTGTTTAAAAAAAAATTATATTGTTTTATGTCCCACAACTTTCTCTCTCCAAGGTTCATGGATATGAACTTTGAAACCCATCTTTCTATAAACTTCTATAAACTTGATGAAAAATGTTATGGTTGTAATGTCATTTCCACATTACCATAATTTATAAACCTCTATTACGGATGTTTATTATTGCTGCTTTCTAGTTACATACTAGTGTTTTTCGCCCGTGCGATGCACGGGTTTTAATTTTAACCTTTTATTTTATTTATATATGTAAAGTGGTGAGTTTAATTTTATAGTATTTTTTTTTAATCTTTAGATGGGTTGTCGTATTAGTTTTCATTATTTATTTTAGATTTCATACATATATTTAAAAAATATGGTTTATCAAATTTGGTTAAAATTTGTTAATATATGTCACAGTTGAAACTCAATGTTATTATTTAAGATTGCATTCATATTTTTGTTTAATTTACATACTAAGTCTAAATTCAAGCAATACTCTAAAAAATGAATATAGGATAAATATACTATTTGATAAATAAGATAATAATACCATTTATCTATATACATTAACATTTAATAATTTAACAAAAAAACCGAAGTAAATCTATACAAAATTCACAAAACATGTAACAATATTTCAAATAATAGAAAACTAATAGAAGATTACGATCAAATACAATTATGATAAAAAAAAACTACGATCAAGAAACTACGTTTTGAAGCGAATTTTTGCCTCCATCTTCTCCGACTTCCATATTCTTTTTCTTTTATCTAATGGTTTTTCGAGATCATTTTGGTAGTTTGAATTCATAATGCTTTCATTTGGTTCATCAAAATAACATGTTATACTTATTTGGTTGTTTTGGTTTAAACCCATTTGTGGATTCTTTTTAATATAATTTTGGCTATTTATAGTGTATAGTTTGTAACTTTTATATAAATCAAAAGACTATTTATAAATGTAGTTTTATTATAATTTAAGGCAAAACTTTCCATCTTATATTGTGGTTATAAATAAATTTATTTTAGTTATTTATGATTAAAATTAAACTATGTTTTATCACAAAACTTTTAGTCTTTCTTTTTTAGTTATTTATGATTAAACTCAAATTATGAAGCTTTTGTCTTTCTTTTGATTAACAATTTTATCAATTTTATCATTTATGCGATTATTATTATAATTAAAGGAGTTTATAAACTATAATATAGTTTTACTATAAGTTAAGGCAAAACTCTTCATCTTATATTGTTGTTATAAATAAATTTATTTTAGTTATTTATGATTAGACTAAAATTATGATTTATGACAAAACTTTTAGTCTTTTATTATAGTTATTAATGATTAGGCGTGTTCACTATTTGGATAAAACCGAATTGTCCAATCGGACGATTTGGATTGGATTATATGGTTTGGTTTTTCGCATTTTTGGATCGGATTGAACCAAACCGGATTAGTATTTTAGATTTTTGATTGGTTTTTGGTTCACATAGAAGAACTGAATAATCCAAAAAAACCGAATCGTAAATTACTTTTGATATATATTTCATATATAACTATTAATCTTTTACTAATTTCTTTAACTATAAGTTTCACACCTATGATATTAGTATCATTTTAATTACTTTTCTTAATAAATTAGTGCAATTTCACAAGAAATTCCAACTTTTTCTCATATTTTCAAATTTCTTTTAATACATTTGTGCATAAGTGTATTGAAATTATTAGCTTGATTTTGAGATAAAACCCAATACCGATCCAACCGAATTGTAATATGGTTCGGTTCGGTTTGGATCTTAAGTTTGTTTGGATGGTTCGAATCATATTTTAGGAACCGAAATCCAATCGAATTCATCTAATTGGATCGGATCAAACCGATCTATCCAAACGAACACCCTTATTAATGATTAAACTCAAAGTATGATTTAGGACAAAACATTTTGTCTTTCTTTTGATAAACAATCTTATAAATTTATAACTTATCATTTATGCTAATTATTATTATTTAAAATAAAATAACTTATAAACTCTAATAAGATAAATAATTTATTACTAATATTTATTACAAAGACTCAACTTTTTAATATTATATAAAATGTTCAAGAATATAAATATTTGAAAAACTGTTGAAAAAATATTAAAAAACTTATATTTATTTTTTGTTAAAATTTTAGTTACATGTCAATTGTAACAAAAATAATCCCTAAATAGATCATTTAAGTGTTTGAAAGTTTATTTATTAAGTAAAAATGAATTTAGTATTGTTTTTATTTTAAATATTGATAAGTATATTTATTATTAAAAATATATATATAAATCATTTATTAATTTAAATATATTTATTACAATCATTAATACCTAAACTCAATCTTTATAATATATAAGATAAGATATAAAATGCTCAAGAATATAAATATTTGAAAACGGTTGAAAAAATATTGAAAAACTTTAACAAATTTTTTGTTAAAATTTCATTTACATGTCAATCGTAACAAAAATAATCCCTAAATAGATCATATAATTGTTTGAAAGTTTATTTATTAAGTAAAAATGAATTTAATATTACTTTTATTTCAAATATTGATAAGTATATTTATTATTAAAACTATATATAAATTATTTATTAATTTAAATATATTTATTACAATCATTAATACCTAAATTCAATATGTATAATATATAAGATTATGGAAAATAACAAAGCACACCCTGAAATTTTATTTTCAATAGTTTTTGTATTTCGGTAAACATATATTTAAATTCAAAATTACAAGTTAAGTTGATTAAAAGCATAAGGTGACTGAATAATGCTAGAGCATACTCACTCATGGGGTGTTCGGGATTTCATATTTTAAGTGCATATTGCATATATGAAACGCAAAACTCAGTTTTAAGTGTTTGGATAATATGTGTTTTGGTTTATTTTAGTAGAAAATACGTACTTATTTTTAAGCACCAACTTTAACTTCAGAATAAACTTTTAAAATATGGAATCCCAAACACCCCTCACTACTCAAATTACCTATTCTAAAATGATTTTATTATAATCGGTTATACAAATTAGTTATTGATGTTATTTATAAAATAGAAATAAAACCATCATCGGATGCAGGTGCATCTATTAAGCCATTAGGACCACCACTAGCAGCAACGGCGTCTTCAATTACGACTGTGTTAACAGGAACGAGATTGTGCAATCGTGAGGTAGACATGGATTCGACAACGTTTTGAAAAGAGATACAACAACGTTTTGAAAAAAGAAAAGAGGGAGAATAATGTGAAGAAGATGGAGGATGAAGAATAAAAAGAGTGGTGGAGTAGTGAGAGCGCAACGATGATGTAATCGCATGACGAACGAATTTCTTGTTTTTTTCTAATTAATATATGTGTGTCCAATTGATGCAATGTTTTTTAATAAAAGGTGAAGATGCACTCATACTATTTGAAATTTCTTGTTATTGGCCTATTGGGTCAGATGACATTGATACTTACCCGACATCCCGACCCGAATGAGTTAGATATTTTATTTACCACATTCGACCATACATTGCTATCAAGATAAAGTAGCTATTTGGTAAATAAAACACCCCATATTTCCCGTGGATAATATTCATCACATAGCTCTAGCCGAAGAAAATAAGTGTGGATCGAGTCAATGTGGCAAGATACAACTGGGTCGGGTCACGACCCAATAGTAGCCTAACAGGTATGTGGTTGAACATTGGAGCAGGATCAAGCTCACTGTAAACTAAGTTGGGGTTGGATACAAGTCCTAAACAAAAAGATGACAGAAAAAGGGAGCGGTTGTGGCTAAAAACATGTCATATGTCTAGCTCTACGAAAGATAACAAAGTTGGTGTTGAGAGATAGGTCCGAACAAGATGGTAGAAGTTGTGTAGAGGCGTGCCCCAAAAATCTAATAAAAAGAAGTTGAACTAGTAGTGACGCACACAACGGACACTCGTAATGGTGAAGCCACAACGAATGGTTGTGACGGAAAGAGCTCCATCAAAATTAAGAAATTGTCTATATTTAATCCAAAATGTTTGATGCATAAGAGACAGTACAATAAACGACGAGTATAGGACATATTTTTTGAAAGTTTCACCCTAGCCTCCACTATCGTATCGTCTGATCCAGCACCTCCAACAAACGTTGCTTTGTGTTGACCGATATATTTTATGAACATGTGTTCACCATATGGCTAGGATCACCACATCCATAACACTTACTAATATTTTTCTTATCTTTCCGTTGGAATCAAAAGATAATTATTTATTTTTCTTTTCATCTTAGGGTTGCATCACGTAAGATTTATACCTACTGAAAAAAAATTTGAAGTTTCTTTTTCATGGCTTTTATTCTAACATGATCTTCAATATTTGATGATTCTTGAACTTGTTCGGCTTTCAAGGCAATCAATCTTACATTTTCTTTCTTAGCATCAGTGATTTTATTGACCTTGTTCGGTCACTACCTCATACACGCCTTGGTAACTCACATGGGTCGTGGGCTCGTGGCTTGTTTTATGTTACTCACTTTAAACATGAATACATGCTTTAATAGCATATCTTTATCGAAATTATCTATGTATTTTTCTTTGTTTGTTCAACAATTTAACTAAACTTGTATACATTCTATACTAAGAGCACGGGGTGTGGGCTCATTCTCACTCGTTCTCATATTCCTTGTCAACCCACAACGAGCCAACATGCTCGTTATCATATCGCGGGGCTTCGTTGTGGGTGATCGTTGTGAGGCTCGTTATTACAATAACGTTATTGGTTTTGGCTTCTTTCTTTTTTCTTTTTTTTAAACTACAAAATAATCATGAAGAATACAAGATAATCAAAACTACAATACAAGATAATTTGGAGGTTTAATAATGGAGATGGAAGGTTTAAGGAGGAAGAAAAAGGGTAATATTGTCTTTTCAAAACAAATTTACTTTTAACCTAATAGTTTTAGTTATTTATATTTTTATTCTAAAGTTTTTTTTTATTTACACTCTTAATTTCTTTTTAATTTTATATTTTATAAAAAGTTAATTTTGTTTTAAATTTGATTATATGTTATTTATTTGTAGTTTTATTTTTTATTAATAAAATATTATATTTATTTTATTTAATTGTTAAAAAAAAAAAAAAACTTGGGTCACAGTTCTCCCACAATCACCCACAATCCTCATTATCATACCACCCAAAATCTCATAATCATGATTCTCACTGTCACGTCAGCAAAAGTAATCGCAGAATCACTAGAATCGTAATTATCATACCGTGTGCTCTAAAGGTATACAAATATTATCTAATACAATATAGTCTTGAAAGTGAATACAACCTTCGAAGTTAAAACATGAGGAATTTTTTATAAAACTACTCGGGTTTTCAAAACCATTATCAAAACTACCCTGGTTTTCGAGCTTAGTATAAAACTCCCCTAGTCGCACCCACTAGGGTTGTGTTGATGATGGGTCGCACCTGCCATGTGCGATCCATCAACACCTGACACCCTTTAGAGGGGTCGCACCTACATGTGAAGACCACTTTCATGCATGTAACATAGAAATTCTGCCTATATATATCACAAACACTTACACAAAATAAAACAAAATACACATATTACAACACAAACTCAAAGATACTTATCAACTAGATATTTCGATGGAAAATTCACGACCTGCACAACTTCGCGAATAACTAGTTAGACTCGATGAGGAAAGAAAATAGAGTGCAAAATGAAATTACCGAGATTCTAAAAGTTGTTGAAGATGATGATACTTGTACAGTTGGAATTAACGAGAAAATACATATGATTTTTACATAAAAAAAAAAAAAAAAAGTTAATCATTCAATTAATAAAAAAAAATAAAAGAAATTAAAATTACATTTTTGGTCATTTCAATTAGTTCAGGTAACATTTAACGGTAAAACTAACTGTAACTTGGCCGAAGGACAAAAAAACGGAAAAATAACAAGTTGTGGACAAAAATTGCGAACAAAAAGTTTAAAGACGAAATCGACGAATTTACTAGTTTTGAGGGACTAAAATTAAAATTTACTCTATTTTCTATAATATTTCAAAATTTCATTTTTTTCTTTAAAAAACATGTTGTTTTTCTTACCCAACTTTCCGATCAATACAAGATTAAATCTCATAAATGGTACTTTTGCTCATTCATTTTCTCATAAGCGTCCTTCTCGAGTCAAATTAAGAAATAAACTTCTCTTGTTAGGTTTTTTTTATTACTCGTCGTTCCTGTGTTACATAAAACACGAATAACTTGTTTTTTTTTTTTTTTTTTTTTTTCACTCTTACATACACACAAGTGACACATCAAAATCTCGATTTACATTACTATGGTTAATGATTAATTTTGTCTAGTTAGTTTAGTTATGATAGAATTTAATCCATTTTGTCTCGCCCTAAGTTTTTTTTTTTCCTTTAAATAAAACCTCTTTTTATTTATTTTTCCTTTAAATAAAAACTTATTTTAGTGGCCATAAGTAAAATATCTTACATTTGTGTGACTTCATATCTTGGTCTTAATTATCTTCTATGTCAAAAATCTACAACACTAAAAAAAAAACTTTCAAGCTTTTTTATTCACATGGATTGATTTCAACTAAAAATATCTCTAAATTATATGTAAACGTGGAACACCATGATTGGTGAAGAGATGATAAGAAACAAGTGTTCCAAAACAATTACGTTTTTCAATTATATATCTACCCATATCATATAGTCCATACCCCATATCATATTACCACCATTCACAGATAACCAATCAATCCATTAAACAAAAATGGCAACAATAGCCGGTGTTAGCCTCTCAATCCCAAGAGTCTTGGCCAACCCATCATCCGACTTACCGAAAACCGCTACCGGCCTAAAATCATCTTTCCTGAGGATGCCAACCATGGCAACCTTAGGAAGGATGTACTTGAGGCCGGTTATGGCTGGCCCCGAAGGTTTGTCTGATTTGATAGCCACAAGCATTGAGCAAGCTAAGGAGTCGTGTGCGGACGACCCCGCGAGCGGCGAATGTGTCGCTGCATGGGATGAGGTCGAGGAGTTGAGTGCGGCTTCTAGTCATGCTAGGGACAAGGCGAAAGATGCTGACCCCTTGGAGGCTTATTGTAAGGAGAATCCCGAGACCGATGAGTGCCGTACATACGAGGATTGATCGATGGATCGGTAGGTTGCTCCTTGGAAGATATATTGTTTAGTGGAATATTTGTGTTTGGTTTTATGGTGGATATTGACACTTGTTATGTATGATGAAAACATGTTATAGTATTTGAATCATATATACCAAAAGACATATTTTGTTGGATTATTAGGTTATGTGTTTTTTAAAATTTAGTATTCTTATCGGCCCAATTATCATTTATCAACTAAGTATTTGATAACGTTTTTAATAGTAAGTATAAAAAAATCAAAGTGATGATTTTATATAGATGTCAATTTCTCATGATTAAGTGATCGTTTTATCTATTGAAATATCACTTGTACAATCAACCAAACATATCACTTTCTATGGATCCAGATCATTTTATGTTCAAATATCGTGTTGGTAACGATGAAAGTTTATCATTATCAATACAAATGTTTATTCACTCTCACCCATATATATATACACACAAATATATATATATATATATATATATATATATATATATATATATATATATATATATATATATATATATATATGAGTAGGATCAAATAAAAAGTGTTAAATTTGTTAAAAGTGTGAGAAGCATTGTGGAAGTGACATGTGGCAAGCTTGGAAAAAAAAAAGAAAAAAAAAATTAATAAAAAGATATTTAAAAAAATAATATTTTTTTTTTGAAAAAAAAAAATCGTAAAAAAAAAAAAATTTGAAATTCTTTTTGATAACATCATCTGCCACGTCATATGATGCACACACAAAATATGATGCACATTAATGATGCACAAAAAATATGATTCATATAAATGATACACACAAAAAAACTATGCTATTCAACTATGATACACACATAAAATGTTCATCATAGATGTGCATCATAAATGTGTATCATATTTTTTTTTCGTACATAACTTTTTTTCGAGCAAAAAGAAAAAAAAAAATTCACGGAAAAAAAAAATTTCGATTTTTTTTTAAATATTGTTTTTATTAAAAATATTATTTGTTTTATTAAAAATATTTTTTTTTTATTCAAGCTTGTCACATGTCACTCCCACAACGCTTCTCACACTTTTTACAAATTTAACACTTTTTACATGAACCCTCCCCTACTATATATATATATATATATATATATATATATATATATATATATATATATATATATATATATAACAAGGATCAAGTAAAAAGGTTTTGAAAATAAAAAGTATAGGGAGAAAGGAGGAGGTGACACGTGTCCAAAATGAATTAGGTCCATTTTAATCTCATTAAGGGTAATTTCGGTATTTTACACTCCAATTCTTCTATCACTTTCTTCTTATTCACAGATCCCCAATCCTACCCTAATCCAACACATACTCCATTTTCCAAAAACCCTAACCTCATCACCACCGCAAAATCACTGCCGCTGCTCCGATCGACTGCCGTTGCTCCGCTGCTCCGATCGATGAACAATCCACGCGCCTCCGTCAATGAAAAAACCGCCACCACAAACCACCGTAGACTCCATGGAAGAAACCACCGATTCCGCCACCTCATTCACCAGCGATTCCGACATCTGCAAGCAACTCCTAGACCGTTACGCAAGTCCGCCGCACCTCAACACCGTCACCTCTGCGCAACCGCCGCCGCGATTCCGGCGACGGCGTTCCGGCGATGGCGATGGCAACGGCGTTCCGGCGATGGCGATGGCCACGACGTTCCGACGATGGCGATGACGAGATTTGTGGCTCAAAGTCATGAAGATGACGAGATTTGTTTACATCCTTTTGTTATTTTCAGTAAGTTGTGCATAACAAGTTGTACATTTTGATGTAATAATAGTAAAGTACACGAATTATGGATATCATGTAAGTTTATGCACATTGATTTTTTTTATGCACATTGATTTTTTTTATGCACATGTTTTTTTCCGGTGGATTTTTCCGGTGCACATGTGTTTGTTTTGGTGGATTGATTTTCCGGCGGTGGATATGTTTTGTATAAAAAAAACTTATGTAAAATCAATACACACATTATTTTGATAAAATCGATGCACAAGAAAATCGATGCACAAAGATTGAAATAGTTATGCACAAAGATTCAGAAAATAAGTAATCTGGGAAAATGAAAAAAAAAAAAAAAAAAAAAAAAAAAAAAACAGATTTCTGCAAATTACCAAAAGGGCATCAAAGTTCTAAAATATTACCAAAATGTCACCGCGTTGACTTTTTCAAAACCCCTTTTTGTTGACTAAATGAGTGGCTAGGATTGCTTCCTACCCTTTTTATTTCCAAACCCTTTTTACAATAACCCACCCCTATATATATATATATATATATTGTCACTTTTGTGACCGACCGACCCAGCCTGCACGAAGTCTTGGTCCCGTTAAAACACCCCTGCTGAAAGAGCCACAAGCATTGGTAGAAAATCTTCTTGGGAGGTCACCCACCCCAGTACTAAGTTTCGAACTCGTGACCTCCCACACAAAGGTGACAGGTGATAACCACTTGGGCAAGCCCTAGTGGTCATATATATATATATATATATATATATATATATATATATATATATATATATATATATATATATATATATATATATATATATATATATATATATATATATATATAGGAGTAGGATCAAATAAAAAGTTTTAAATTTGTAAAAAGTGTAGGAAGTTCTGTGGGAATGACACTTGGATGCTTAGGTGGCATTTAAAAAAAAAATATTATTTTTATTTTTTTAAATAAAAATAATAATATTTATTTATTAATTTTTTTTTTGTTTTTTGGAAAAAAAAATTTATTTTTGGAAAAAAAGATTGAATTTTTTTTCGATAACGTCACCTGCCACGTCATATGATGCACACAAAACATACATATGATGCACACAAAACATATGATACACATTAATAATGTATAAAAAATATGATACACATTAATGATGCACACAAAAAAGTTATGATATTCAACTATGATGCACATATCAATGTTCATCATAGGTGTGTATCATAAATATGCATCATATTTTTTTCGTGCATAACTTTTTTCGAGGCAAAAAAAAAATTCCCGAAAAAAGAAAATTCAATTTTTTTTTTAAATATTTTTTTATTAAAAGTATTATTTTCTTTATTAAAAAATAAAAAAATAATTTTTTTTTACAAATGTGCCACATGTCAATCCCACAATGCTTCCTTCACTTTTTACAATTTTTGGACTTTTTAGAAGAACCCTCCCATATATATATATATATATATATATGGGCCTTAAATGTCACATGGCGAAGTAAGTAACCTTAGATGGATTAACTTCTTTAATTTAAAATCAAATTGATTATGTCATCAAACACTATTTTCAGTTTACACTTTTTTACAATACATAATTACATTATCTCTTTAATTCTCATCTCTACTAAATAAAAAACAAAATTCTAATTTACTTAAAAAAAAACACTCAATTTTAAATATGACTTACCTTATTGTTATTTTAAAATCTCCCAATAAAAAATATTAAAACATGTGTATAAACGTAAAAGTGTTTATTTTATTATAACTATAAATAACATGTGTATAAACGTAAATGTATATATATGTTATTATACGTATAATATTGTTTTTTCATAATAACTTAAAATGTATATAAACATAAAGTTTACGATTCAATTTTTATTTTTTTTCATTCTATCGCGGGACAATAATCTAGTATATATATAGAGGTGGGTTTAAATAGAAACCATTAAATATTTAGGAAATATATAAACCACTTTTTACCACGAATTTAAAACTCACTTTAAATTAACAATTAAATTTAAATTGACAAATATAGAGTATAACTAGGTTTTAGGAAAAACTAATTACACCATTAAAACAAACATTTAATTCTCTTTCTAACGAGCACCCAGTTGATATACTTTTGACGACTTTTTTTTTCCCCGGTATATTCACTAGTGTATATACTAATTCGCCAAAAACACTTTTGAACCATATATTCACTACTGAATGCATATGTATACACAAGTGAATGCACTTCTATTCACTGGTGTATGAACTAGTTCGTGACGTACATTCCAACCATATATTCACCACTGGATACATACGTATACACAAGTGTATAAGATGGTATTCATCGGTGTATATACACAGTTTCTGAAAAATTCAAAATTTGTAATATATAAACCAGTGAATATAAAAAAAGGTCGTCAAAATTTAAAAAGTTTATATTTTTCTTCAAAAGAATTAAATTCTCGTTCTAACGGTATACTTTTTATTTCGTAAAAGTTTATAATTTAAAAGATATTTACTTTTGAAAATGAAGTGTGTTTGTTAAATGAGTAATTAAAAAGTGGTTCATATGGTTCCTAAATATTTAGGTGGTTATCATTTCAAACCATCTATATATAACAAAAATAAAGAATTGGAACATAAGATATCATGTGTATTCCTAATCTATCAGAAATTAAAGAAATATGTAAGAATCGATAAGGGTTGTACTTTGACGATAAATAGTTGAAGAGTCGTTTCACTACTAACGTAATTTATCAGGTCAAAAGAGAAAAAAATACTCCAACAATTTCATAAGCAAGTGTGTTATAATTTTCCAAAGGTCAATTCAATTAGCTAGGAATTTACTCTTGTTTCGAATCTCAAGCTTAGCAAGTAGGACTTTGTTTAACCCGTGACAAACTCTGTAACGACTCATTTAATATCTCCTAAGAGAACGATTCATATTTTGACTATTCGACGAGAAATTACTTCTCATACCGTTTAGGGTATAATTTTCATTGTAAAAAACAGAAACATCTATGAATATTTTATAGGTATACAACTCGAGTTATATTTTCAAACAATAAATGACAGCGGAAAATAGGTTCAAGAATAATTAAATCGGATTAAAGTTGTACCTTTGTGTCTTGAATTAATAGCAAGTAAACTATAGATCTAGGTATAATATCTATTCCACAGTTACGTACGCGACATCTTCTTTAGCAACAGACTTGTATACTAGTGCACGTTTAAAGCTTCCACAACGATTGTCCAAGCAAACGAACCAAAACTCACCACAAGGGATGTTTGGCCGATCGGTTCCCTTAGGGAATGAGCCGATCGGTTTTGCTTCTTAGGGAGAGAAAACCAAATCTCCAAGGATGGTATGGAATATAGAACTTGGTGTTCCTTATATAGCAAAACATTTAATTGGTGTATAAATTGTATTATGATTAGAAAACATTCATAATTACGTAATACATCATCCAATTTATTAATTATTACAAATAACTCATTTAATTAATAATATCAAATTATAAACGTATAGTCGTGTCTGAATATCGATGCATACGTTTCCGTAGACTCACACATTTACAAACACATATTTACTAAAACCATTCAAATATCAACATATTTTTCACATAAAGTTACATTTAAACTATATGACTTGAATTCTTGCAAACTTTTTCTCACTGAACATGTTTTTCTTAACCAAAAGTAGTGGCGAGTCTAGGATAGTAATGAAAGTAGGTCCTAAAATAATTTAGACGACAAAAAGTAATGAATCGAGCGGTTCGGAAATGTTAAACGGGTCGGGTCGAAGATTACTACGAATATACATAAAATAAAAGTAGTATCGATTAACAAACAATACAATGCTTAAGTAGTTAAGTCACAATATTTCATATAAGTTTATGTAAGGCGTATACGTTCCACGAATTTTAACAATAAATATGAAAATAAGTAAAATCGTGTTTACTTAACATGATATTGCCAATGTTATTTGCTAACTTTAAAATAAAATGTATGGTTCATATAACATAATTAATAAACTTGATAAATTTTTAAGTTTATAATTTTATTGTGTATTTATGAGTTTTAGTCACATATTTGTGGTAAAATGAAATATGAATACTATTACTCAACAAGAATAATTGTTATGATTAAAGAATATTAAAAGATAATTTTAGAAAACATAAAGGATTGTTTGTAAATTATACAACCCAACAGACAACAGTTAAAAAAAGAATATAAAAAAAATGTGTTGGGTGAGATTTGAACCCTTCGCCAAAAAAGATTTAAGATTCAACATCACAGAAGGGAGTAACCAATACACTAACACCATCTTTTATTATAGTTTTGTAAAACAATTATCTTAGCCAGGTCCTTCTAATTTTTTTAGGTATGTCCTACGAAAAAAGTCTATATCGTTTCTAAACGATTCGAAAATTAAGGTAGGTCCGAGGATCTGCCTGGGCTCTTACTGAACTCGCCCCTGACCAAAAGTAGTTGTCTAAGAAAAATACATTTGTATTTCTATTTTTATAATATACATTTACAAAATCAATGGTAGTTTTTGCCAAAACATAGCCGTTTACAAAAACAAGAAATATATTAGAATTAAAAAAGAAAACTGAATATGCATTTAGAAAATCAATTGTATTTTGTGCCAAAACATTACCGTTTACAAACACAAAAAAGATATTAAAATATTATTTAAAACTAAAAAAATGGTCAAAATGGTTGCTCAGTTGTTATTTGGGTTTAAATACATTGTTTACCAAAATTTGTAACAAAACACTCCGAGTGATTATGTGACTATGTCCCATGCTATATATATCCAGGACACGTGGGTTTAAATCTTGCATCCTTCATTTTTGTTCAATCATCGCTAAACCCGACCAGTCCAGGCTGCTCTGATCCGTGTAAAATTTTAGAAAATGGACCATATTTAATTTAAGTTATTGTTTATTATAGTTTAGTCTTAATTTCGTAGGTGATCTTTATTTTTGTTTTATTTTATTTTTTCTTTTTTATTCAAAAAATATTTTATTTTGACGAGCATACATACTCACTCAATGTTAGACCACTCTCATTCATAACACCATTTTTGGTGTTATCCGTTGTCACGTCAGCATAACACCAACTTACACTAAACCCCCCCAACCATAACACCAAAATCTGGGACCCACCACTTTTTTTATTTTTCATTTTCTTTCCTTTTCTCATATTATTTTTAATACATTATTAATATTAATACAAAACAAAAATACAATAATTAAAATAAAAATACAAAAGAATAAAAAAAAAAATACAAATACATAAAATAAAAAAACCTAACGTTGTCGAGTTTGTGGGCAAATAAGGTGGCATGGTCCACGTCCAACTAGTGTAATAATAATAATTGTCAAAGTAAACAATCACTCCGGGTGATAGAGCAAGTCCAACTTAATCCGATGATGGTAGAAAAAAGTCAACTTGTGTTACATATCGTTTCCGAAAAAGTCAACTGAACCAACCGCCTCTAACCGAATCCCAAGCCGATTCAAAGTGATTTTCGCCGTTTCGAAAGTTGGGATCGAATGCCAACTGCGAAAGGGCGGAAATCACTTTAAATCGGCTTGGGATTCAGTTAAAGGCGGTTGGTTCAGTTGATTTTTTCGGAAACGATAACTAACACAAGTTGACTTTTTTCCACTATCATTGGATTAAGTTGGACTTACTCTTGCACCCGGAGTGATTGTTTACTTTGACGACTACTATTAGCCAACTCGGACGTGAACCATGCCACTTTTTTGTACACAAACTCGTGCGTCGAAGGCATTTTGGTGTAAATATTTTGTGTTTATGGGTTTTGTGGATAGAATGAATATGATTGTAGAGAGAAAGAAATGGTTTGGTGTAAATATTTTGGGTTTGTGATTGGGTATTTATAGGAAAAAAAAAATTAAAATTAAAAAAAAAATTAAAATTTTTTTAACCGTTTGAATATAGCCGTTTAGGCAAGATTTCAAATTTTTTTTTTTAAATTTTGCAACGGTCGTCGAAAACAAAAAAAAAAGAAAAAAAAAACACAAAACGCGGCGTTGCTCAGGCAACACCGCCATAACGCCCCCCCCCCCCCCCCCCCCCCCCCCCCCCCCCCCCCCCCCAGCCATAACGGCGTTATGGGGGGGTAAAAAGCGGGCTAAAACGCCCGGCTGCGGGTAGTCTTATAGTTAGGATGTCTTTAAGTTGATGTTGTTTGTTTTATATTTTCGCATTATTGTTTTATAAAATATGCAAAAAAAGTCGTTACGTTTGTGTAGGTCTCGGGTAACGGACCAACAAAATTAAACCAATTGATTATGAGGCGGAATATCAATAATCAACAATCAATACACAAATAAATTACTAATAGATGATAATAATTGAATAATCTAAACATATAATACTTGTATTAATCGAATCACTCAATCACAAATACAATTAGTATTTCCAGTGCCTAAACTATCGACTATGAACTATTCTCAGATAGTTTAGTCGTTCACTGTAATTCTCTCATAAGTGTTAACCCTAAACCTAAACTAGTTGTACCTTTATATAGATAAACATGTTCGCTGAACTTGGGCTACTAATGGGCTCATGAACATTCAATGTTCATAAACTCCTATAATAGACTATATAGCCCACTAACAATACAATGTTTGTGGACCATTATACACACAAATAAACTGTAAATACAAACTTAAATGATGTAGAAAAACTGTCTCACAATTTGCACCAATAGTTTGATAAATAAATGTATTCGTATTCTGATATATCTTTTGACTGGAATTCGCACAACTAAATAAACAAAAACTTCAAAACCGCATTGAAATGCGGATTTCATAATAGTTTTATATGTAAAAACTTCAGAAACGGATAGTTGTTTTTGTCGAAAAGGAAAACGTTTCAAGTAATTTAATAACAATATTTAATAGTTTTGTTGTGTTTGACATAGTGGTTTTATAATTTTAAAGAAATGAAGGTTAGGATGACATAGTCAACTAACAACTTTAAAACCAAGTTTCAGTTGAAAGTGTGAAATTAAATAATATACCCCATCCGTCACATATTAATGGGCTAATTGTTTGGAAATATATCGAACTTTACATCAAAAACTATTGTATGCATCCATCTTTAAATTGGTCTATTGTATGTATCTAACTTCAAAATTTTCGATTGGATGTATCAAACTTTCAAAAATCTGCTATTGTATGTATTCAACAATACGTGTCATCCATATAATGTGCCACGTAAGTTGCCACATCATCGTTTTTCTAAAATTTCATTGGTTGGATATATAAAATATCGATTTTTGAAAGTTAGATACATACAATAGACCAATTTAAAGATGAATGTATACAATAGTTTTTGATGTTAAGTTCGATGCATTTCCAAACAATTAGCCCCATATTAATCGCCCATATTTTATTTTTGGATTGTCGCAAGTTAACAATCCACCACTAATGAAAAACTTGATTAGTTTACCGTTTTACCCTTGTTTCAAATTATTGTTACATATTTTATTAAAAACCTTAATTAATTAGTTAAGGGTAAAACTGTTATTCAATAAAAAATAAAAAAGAGAAAACCAATGTTTTATGGGTCGGATCAGGCCGGTCCAATCGGGTTTTCTGATAAAACGGCCAGCCACAAACCGGACTAACTGTTTATGCCATTTCGGTTCAAACCGTCTGATTTGAGGGTTGAACCGGTATTCTATGTGTTTTTTGTCTGAGCACAATTATTTTGAAATAGAGGAAGTAATTTAATTGTATGTATCTATATTATTGTGTCAAATTATTTATTTTGAAACACAATATGTTTTTGTAATTTAATCATACTATCTATAAAGCATTTGGGTGTTTTTTCTTAAAATTGAAATTTAAGAAGGAAGTTACTATTTTGCCCTTATCATCCATATTAATATTATATATAATATATAATATTGTTTCCATATTTTGTGATTTAATATTCAAATATATATCATATTAAATTAACCATTTTTAATATTACATAAGTCGTTTAAATCAAGGGATTTATGTAATTGGTTATCATACTATCTATAAAGCATTTGGGTGTTTTTTCTTAAAATTGAAATTTAAGAAGAAAGTTACTATTTTGCCTTTATCATCTATATTAATATTATATATAATATATAATATTGTTTCCATATTTTGTGATTTAATATTCAAATATATATCATATTAAATTAACCATTTTTAATATTACATAAATCGTTTAAATCAAGGGATTTATGTAATTGGTTACTTTCCTAATTAGTAATTGGTTTAAATCAATTAGTTAAATCCAAAACCTTTATAATCAAAACCTTGGTGAGTAAATGGTTTTGAATCAATTAGTTAAATTAGTAAATGGTTTTGTTTCCATGTTCCAGTTTGGTGAGTAATTGGTTACTTTTATCTTATGATAAAGGTTTTTAATTTAACTAATTGAATGTGGTTATATTTTAGGATAGACAAAGAAAATGTCAATATCTCTATAATCGAGGGTACATGTGACAAGAGTTTACTCAAAGTCGGCTCGACTACAAGATCAACAAAACAAACGTTTTAAGGTCTACAACTTTTTTAAAGTTCAAATTTTGAAAAAAAATATATATTTAAGTATTTTTTTTCCTCTCATACCTAAATGAACTAGAAATCGTTTAAATCAATTAGTTTATACTAAAGTTTATGATTACTCGAAAATTATAAAACATTACGGAACCATTTACTAATTCAAAAGATAATAAACTAGAAATCGTTTAAATATATTTTGAATCATTTGTGTTTTGAAACAAAACCATTTACTAATTCAGAAGATAATAAAATAGAAATCGCTTAAATCAATTAGTTAAATTCAAAACCTTTATAATCAATTTCCCACCAATATACTTTCCTAATTAGTAATAAAATTTAAAAAATTAATAATACAAAACCATTTTACTATTAGTAAATTTCCCTCCACATTTTATACTATATAAAAAATTGAAAATACAAAACCATTTTACTATTATAAATTCCCCTCCACATTTTATACTATATAAATAAAGTTTTAACATTTACTTTTTTTCATACCCCTTTTTTATATAATTGTACAATGAAACCTATTGGCAACACTATCAATAATCCAATAATCATCGAAGATGATAAGGTTGATCGCATTGCCAAGAAACAAAAAAGAGAATAAGACTTGAAAAACTGGAATTGGGACGATGTTATTGTCATCGAAGATGACAAAGTTGATGATGAAGACGTTGCTCGAGATGTTGTTGTAGAAGAGGCTACTACGAAGGTTGTTGCTCATGAAAAGGTTGTGATCTTTTAAATTTAATGCCCTTTATTTGTTAATGTTAGATAAATATTATTTTTGCTCAATACTAAATATGTCTAAACTATTATCGATATATGATCCATTCGACTTTGTGGATATTTTTGGTGAAGATGTTGGACATGTTGTTCCTCAACAACTTTTTGATGTCAATGTAGAGGTTGTAAACTTTTGTTTCTTTTTATTTGTTTTTTTTTTTTTCTAATTATTTGTCTTTACCCTTTTCTTTTGACCTAATATCTTTTTAAACTATTATCCAATATAGGATCCATTTGACTTTGAAACACTTTTTGGATTTGTCATTCCTACCGATTTGGAAGATGACGCTGACGATGTTGTTTCAACTGAGAGCATTAAGCGCAAGAAAAGTAACGAGATTAAAGTGTTGAACCGACATAGAGTTTACAACCTTATAGATGAAGTTACCGAAGAAGACGAAGCTGTTAAGGAATATTGACCCCTCTAATGGATTATGCAACGACACAAGATTGATATGTAAAGCTTTTCAGCCAAATTTCATTGACGCGGAAATAGTTGTTGGTCAACATGCTGGAAAAAGAGTGTTTGTTCCCAGAATTCCGTTATGCCCTTCTGAAAGTGACATGTTTCCGTTCAAGCTGAAAAGAAAACAATTTCCTGTCCGACTTAGCTTTGCTATGACGATTTACAAGGCTCAAGGGCAGACAATTCCAAACGTGGGTGTGTATCTACCAGAATGGGTATCCTCCCATAGACAACTTTACGTGGCGCTATCTAGAGGGATTTCACGTGGAAATACAAAGGTATTAGTAAAGGGTGCCACAAATTTTGATCGAGATGGAGTGTACACTTCGAACGTAGTGTATCGAGAAGTTCTACATGACAAATAAAGTATGCATGTGTGTAGCTGTTGAATACCGCAAGTTATGTTTTCTTATGAATATCATATATGTATTCTTTTATCATACTATCTATAAAGCATTTGGGTGTTTTTTCTTAAAATTGAAATTTAAGAAGGAAGTTACTATTTTGCCCTTATCATCCATATTAATATTATATATAATATATAATATTGTTTCCATATTTTGTGATTTAATATTCAAATATATATCATATTAAATTAACCATTTTTAATATTACATAAATCGTTTAAATCAAGGGATTTATGTAATTGGTTACTTTCCTAATTAGTAATTGGTTTAAATCAATTAGTTAAATCCAAAACCTTTATAATCAAAACCTTGGTGAGTAAATGGTTTTGAATCAATTAGTTAAATTAATAAATGGTTTTGTTTCCATGTTCCAGTTTGGTGAGTAATTGGTTACTTTTATTTTATGATAAAGGTTTTTAATTTAACTAATTGAATGTTGTTATATTTTAGGATAGACAAAGAAAATGTCAATATCTCTATAATCGAGGGTACATGTGACAAGAGTTTACTCAAAGTCGGCTCGACTACAAGATCAACAAAACAAACGTTTTAAGCTCCACAACTTTTTTAAAGTTCAAATTTTGAAAAAAAATATATATTTAAGTATTTTTTTTCCTCTCATACCTAAATGAACTAGAAATTGTTTAAATCAATTAGTTTATACTAAAGTTTATGATTACTCGAAAATTATAAAACATTACGGAACCATTTACTAATTCAAAAGATAATAAACTAGAAATCGTTTAAATATATTTTGAATCATTTGTGTTTTGAAACAAAACCATTTACTAATTCAAAAGATAATAAACTAGAAATCGCTTAAATCAATTAGTTAAATTCAAAACCTTTATAATCAATTTCCCACCAATATACTTTCCTAACTAGCTTAGTGCCCGTGTTACACACGGGATTGTTTAAAAGATTATGTAAAATCGTGGAATTATAAATTTCAAAACTTGATTTTAAGCGTTTAATTAGAACTAAATAAGCAAAAGATATTGCGTTAAACTAAACTAACACCACAAAAATAAAAATAAAAATAAAAATTATGTAGATAACAAAAAAGCCGTTAAACTAAACTTAAAGTATTAATATCAAACTTTGAAGTACCAAGACTTACTCATTTTCATAAATAGAGTTGAAACTAACTAAAACAAAAAACTTAACATAAAACGCATAGATGTTACTACTATAGTAGGAACATGTCAAGTCATTTCGTCACCACTTCAACCAAAATACACTTATTGAATAGCCATATTGATGGTACACAGAAATGGCTCGAGTTTTCCAAAAGAAATTAGATAAACATAATTAAGGAACAAATGTAGTCATCATATTCAATAGCTCTTAACAAAGAAGTTTTACCACTCCCACTTGGTCCAGTAATCTGTCATTAATTCGACAGAATTAGACAACAGTACATAGCCCTGAGCATAAACGGGCCGGACCGGCCCATAACCGAAAACCCGACAAAACCCGGCCCGACGGGTCCCCATTTTCCTGTTTTTCGGGTCTCGGTCCGGTCCGGTTAAAGACCGGTTCAACCCGGTTTAAACCGAAGACCGACCGATCTTAGAAAATTTGGGTTTACACTAAAAATAAAATCTTTTGTTACAGCCTAGATTCGAAGATTCGATCCCAAGACACCAAGGAGACAAAGTGCCTATCTTACCACTCAACTACAAGATGATTTTGTTAATTTTTTGAAACATATCTTATTTAAAACAACAATATTAATAATTTAGTTAACTCAGGGGTGCTTTTTGTAACTTTTTTATACACGAATTTAATCAAATAAAACCAAAATTTTTAACCTAAAATCCCAACTACACCTAATTTCTAAACCTCTTTTCTCTGTATCTTACTTCTTCTTTTTTATGGCTTCCAAACCATCATTAAATCTCAATTCATCACTATATGATCCAAATTAATCAAGTAAGTTTATATATTTGATTTATTTGTTGGGTTTAATTAAAGTTTTATACATTTGATTTGTATGTTGGGTTAAAGATCAAATTTATTCACTTGATTTCTTTGTTTTGTTGGGTTGAAATTAAAGTTTTATACATTTGATTTGTATGTTGGGTTAAAGATCTGATATTCACTTGATTTCCAAAAGAATAAATTAAGAATTTTTCTTTTTCTTACAGTAGCTAAACAGTACCGGGTTTGACCCGACCGAACCGACCCGAACCGACACAAAACCGAACCGGCCCGAGTCATAGTGGTCCGGTTTTCGGTCATGTTTTCAGTGACTATTCGGTCTCGGGTCGGTCCCGGTTTAACCCGGTTCGGTCCGGGTTGACCCGTTTGCTCAGGTCTAACAGTACATAGTCAATATACGTAACATATGGACTTGATTAGAAAATGTAAGAAAAGTTCTAACCAACAAATGCTTATTGCTGCAGACTTCCAGTGACAAATCCCTGATAAGTAGCGCTTTATTTGTGGGAGTTTGTACAGTCAAACTCTCGATTTCAAGTAATTTTTAGGCATCTAAATCTTTCTTTGATTTTGAATAGGTTAAATCGTTCACTTTGGAATATGTCAGTTGAATCTCCTCTAGGGCTTCCGTCTGACCATTGGAACCGGTGGAGTCCAAAACGTCATCAAATTCCCCTACAAGATTATGTAAATAATCATATTTGAATTAAAGTCGAAATAGTTAAGTTATGACTGAATTGATATTACATAAGATGTACCAAGTCGATCAATTACGGCTGAAAAGGCACTCATTGCCTGAAATTGATACACAATGAGAGAAAAATCTCTGAGAATATGATTGAAGGCAGAAACAGACTGATTTATAACACCAAATTCAATCTTTCCAGAGAAATACATGGGTGCAACAACTGCAGCAGGAAGAATCTGAATCAGGTAACGGTAACCACTGGTGAAAAACTCCAGATTTCTTGAAGATATCAATAATTGCTGCAAATTTAAACATGAAAATGAGACATAAAAAAACAGATTTTGCAACAAATTCATCGAAGTAAGGGGGTGAGGAAGTTTGTCCGTCAATCATTAAGAGTGTAAATTATAACAACTAATGCTCCGAGTCTACCTGATATTTTAAAATAAAATGTCAGCATAATCAGAAAAGGTACGGTGTAGATCAGTAAGAACAATTGCTGTAAGATAGCTATCACAGTACGATGTCATGTACTCTTGATAATATTTTATACGAAGTAAAGTTTATAGTTCATGGAACAATCATACAAGGAACCTAGTTAGCCCTACAAACAAATAGTTCTCGATAATTGGAGAATATCTTGCTAGTTTTTTAAATTTCTTAAAATTTTATTTTTGCTAAAAAAAATTCTTTTAAGTGTGGATGCCTTCCCAAGGAAAATGCTCACCTTCCCGTAAGTATGCAACCTTATTTCCCAAAATTAAAAAGCTCACCTTCCCAAGGAAAATGCTGATGGCTGATAAGAAATAAATCCACTAACTGTTACCTTTTCAAGTATCATCCGTAAATCGAGTAAAGATATCAAAAATACCATTGCTCCTAAGATAGAGCGTAAGCACCTACATTCAGTTAAATGAAATAATACGAAGTCACAGGTTATACAAATAAACAAAATAAAACCACAACATTTTTTTTCAGCACACGGTGGATGTACACATGCATACATTGATATAATTGATAATATAGTCCAATAATTCTATAAAGAGTAAAAAAACAGCAAGTTTACATAGGTTGGATGATCAATTACGGGTAAAAAATATATTTGATTACTGGAACGGGCAACAAAAGAAAGTATATGTAAACTTTACCAAGGTCAATATGATGAAACTAAATAGCCGTATACAATTATTATCAAGAATGAAGAAAACCAAGATAAATGAAAACATGATACAACGACACAAACTGAGTTGTAACAGAACTTGCACAGACGTATAGGCAGCCTTTTAAATTAAAGAAGAACAAAATCGAAATCACTATTCCCAGTTCTAGGCAAAAGATTATTTGAGGAAATCAATAATAACAACCCCCAAAAACAAAATAAGAATCAATAGAAACCCGAAGAAGGAGATGGAGATGATGAGAGATGGAGTAGCACAAATTCATAACTTGGCCTAGTTTTTTGATGACGGCTCAATCAATCTTAAATTGTTGGAAGAATTAAGTAAAAAGAAATTCAACAAAATAAAAACTCTAACAGTAGAACTCACCTAATTATTAACTCTTTCAAAGCTTCTCAAAATCTGAAATTAAAAAGGGAGATAACATAGATTCATACCTTCCACATAATCGTCTTTTTAATGCTTTTCGATACTTTCACTAACAACACTCTGCATATTAGTTTGGATCTAAACACAAACAAAAAATGATTAAATTGTTGGATGATATTGAAGAAAATACACAGAGATCGACAAAGGAGAAAGAAATATTTGGATTTTCTAATAGATTTGAATTTCAAATTTTTGGGCAATTAAAAAGTCGGATAGATTTTTTTCAAGAAGAAGAGTACCAAATAAGTTTTTCGAGAATAACACATCTGCAAGACCAATTGCACACTCCACGACATACACGATTTTCTGTACAATACAGATACCCTTTTAAATCAAAACCAGACGTGTTCTACTTCAAGGATCGTGTGCCAATAAAGAAGTTTGACTTTATCAAAAAATGTTATTCCCAGTTCCCAATAGACGCTAAATAATAAGATTGGTGTAGAAAAAGATTTAATTGATTTAAAAATCTAATAAATTGACACTTAAGCACATGACATCAGCGTTAAGTAATCTATCCTACGTGGACAGCTTAAAAACTCGCCACATCAGCTTTATGACGTCATCCGTAACTCCCATTTATTAGATAAAAGAGATTAGTAATAAAATTTAAAAAATTAATAATACAAAACCATTTTACTATTAGTAAATTTCCCTCTACATTTTATACTATATAAAAAATTGAAAATACAAAACCATTTTACTATTATAAATTCCCCTCCACATTTTATACTATATAAATAAAGTTTTAACATTTACTTTTTTTCATACCCCTTTTTTATATAATTGTACAATGAAACCTATTGGCAACACTATCAATAATCCAATAATCATCGAAGATGATAAGGTTGATCGCATTGCCAAGAAACAAAAAAGAGAACAAGACTTGAAAAACTTAAATTGGGACGATGTTATTGTCATCGAAGATGACAAAGTTGATGATGAAGACGTTGCTCGAGATGTTGTTGTAGAAGAGGCTACTACGAAGGTTGTTGCTCATGAAAAGGTTGTGATCTTTTAAATTTAATGCCCTTTATTTGTTAATGTTAGATAAATATTATTTTTGCTCAATACTAAATATGTCTAAACTATTATCGATATATGATCCATTCGACTTTGTGGATATTTTTGGTGAAGATGTTGGACATGTTGTTCCTCAACAACTTTTTGATGTCAATGTAGAGGTTGTAAACTTTTGTTTCTTTTTATTTGTTTTTTTTTTTTCTAATTATTTGTCTTTACCCTTTTCTTTTGACCTAATATCTTTTTAAACTATTATCCAATATAGGATCCATTTGACTTTGAAACACTTTTTGGATTTGTCATTCCTACCGATTTGGAAGATGACGCTGACGATGTTGTTTCAACTGAGAGCATTAAGCGCAAGAAAAGTAACGAGATTAAAGTGTTGAACCGACATAGAGTTTACAACCTTATAGATGAAGTTACCGAAGAAGACGAAGCTGTTAAGGAATATTGACCCCTCTAATGGATTATGCAACGACACAAGATTGATATGTAAAGCTTTTCAGCCAAACGTCATTGACGCGGAAATAGTTGTTGGTCAACAAGCTGGAAAAAGAGTGTTTGTTCCCAGAATTCCGTTATGCCCTTCTGAAAGTGATATGTTTCCGTTCAAGCTGAAAAGAAAACAATTTCCTGTCCGACTTAGCTTTGCTATGACGATTTACAAGGCTCAAGGGCAGACAATTCCAAACGTGGGTGTGTATCTACCAGAATGGGTATCCTCCCATAGACAACTTTATGTGGCGCTATCTAGAGGGATTTCACGTGGAAATATAAAGGTATTAGTAAAGGGTGCCACAAATTTTGATCGAGATGGAGTGTACACTTCGAACGTAGTGTATCGAGAAGTTCTACATGACAAATAAAGTATGCATGTGTGTAGCTGTTGAATACCGCAAGTTATGTTTTCTTATGAATATCATATATGTATTCTTTTATCATACTATCTATAAAGCATTTGGGTGTTTTTTCTTAAAATTGAAATTTAAGAAGGAAGTTTCTATTTTGCCCTTATCATCCATATTAATATTATATATAATATATAATATTGTTTCCATATTTTGTGATTTAATATTCAAATATATATCATATTAAATTAACCATTTTTAATATTACATAAATCGTTTAAATCAAGGGATTTATGTAATTGGTTACTTTCCTAATTAGTAATTGGTTTAAATCAATTAGTTAAATCCAAAACCTTTATAATCAAAACCTTGGTGAGTAAATGGTTTTGAATCAATTAGTTAAATTAGTAAATGATTTTGTTTCCATGTTCCAGTTTGGTGAGTAATTGGTTACTTTTATCTTATGATAAAGGTTTTTAATTTAACTAATTGAATGTTGTTATATTTTAGGATAGACAAAGAAAATGTCAATATCTCTATAATCGAGGGTAAATGTGACAAGAGTTTACTCAAAGTCGGCTCGACTACAAGATCAACAAAACAAACGTTTTAAGCTCCACAACTTTTTTAAAGTTCAAATTTTGAAAAAAAATATATATTTAAGTATTTTTTTCCTCTCATACCTAAATGAACTAGAAATCGTTTAAATCAATTAGTTTATACTAAAGTTTATGATTACTCGAAAATTATTAAACACTACGGAACCATTTACTAATTCAAAAGATAATAAACTAGAAATCGTTTAAATATATTTTGAATCATTTGTGTTTTGAAACAAAACCATTTACTAATTCAAAAGATAATAAACTAGAAATCGCTTAAATCAATTAGTTAAATTCAAAACCTTTATAATCAATTTCCCACCAATATACTTTCCTAATTAGTAATAAAATTTAAAAAATTAATAATACAAAACCATTTTACTATTAGTAAATTTCCCTCCACATTTTATACTATATAAAAATTTGAAAATACAAAACCATTTTACTATTATAAATTCCCCTCCACATTTTATACTATATAAATAAAGTTTTAACATTTACTTTTTTTCATACCCCTTTTTTATATAATTGTACAATGAAACCTATTGGCAACACTATCAATAATCCAATAATCATCGAAGATGATAAGGTTGATCGCATTGCCAAGAAACAAAAAAGAGAACAAGACTTGAAAAACTGGAATTGGGACGATGTTATTGTCATCGAAGATGACAAAGTTGATGATGAAGACGTTGCTCGAGATGTTGTTGTAGAAGAGGCTACTACGAAGGTTGTTGCTCATGAAAAGGTTGTGATCCTTTAAATTTAATGCCCTTTATTTGTTAATGTTAGATAAATATTATTTTTGCTCAATACTAAATATGTCTAAACTATTATCGATATATGATCCATTCGACTTTGTGGATATTTTTGGTGAAGATGTTGGACATGTTGTTCCTCAACAACTTTTTGATGTCAATGTAGAGGTTGTAAACTTTTGTTTCTTTTTATTTGTTTTTTTTTTTTTTCTAATTATTTGTCTTTACCCTTTTCTTTTGACCTATATCTTTTTAAACTATTATCCAATATAGGATCCATTTGACTTTGAAACACTTTTTGGATTTGTCATTCCTACCGATTTGGAAGATGACGCTGACGATGTTGTTTCAACTGAGAGCATTAAGCGCAAGAAAAGTAACGAGATTAAAGTGTTGAACCGACATAAAGTTTACAACCTTATAGATGAAGTTACCGAAGAAGACGAAACTGTTAAGGAATATTGACCCCTCTAATGGATTATGCAACGACACAAGATTGATATGTAAAGCTTTTCAGCCAAACGTCATTGACGCGGAAATAGTTGTTGGTCAACATGCTGGAAAAAGAGTGTTTGTTCCCAGAATTCCGTTATGCCCTTCTGAAAGTGACATGTTTCCGTTCAAGCTGAAAAGAAAACAATTTCCTGTCCGACTTAGCTTTGCTATGACGATTTACAAGGCTCAAGGGCAGACAATTCCAAACGTGGGTGTGTATCTACCAGAATGGGTATCCTCCCATAGACAACTTTACGTGGCGCTATCTAGAGGGATTTCACGTGGAAATACAAAGGTATTAGTAAAGGGTGCCACAAATTTTGATTGAGATGGAGTGTACACTTCGAACGTAGTGTATCGAGAAGTTCTACATGACAAATAAAGTATGCATGTGTGTAGCTGTTGAATACCGCAAGTTATGTTTTCTTATGAATATCATATATGTATTCATTTAATACCAACAATTATATGATACTCGATTTTTACATCATTCTAAAAAAGTTGTGAACTATTTCACCCAATCTATCTTTGCATTAATCTAAGTTATATTTATGATAACCAAAAGTCATTGCTATCCGTTATCCGTTTCCATTGAAAACGATTGCCGAAAGAAATCAAATTGCATATACATTAAATAACTATAGTCGCCGCTACAACGCGCGGGTACCCTACTATTCTATTCTATAAGCAATTGACACAAATGAATTGTTGTTAATGTGAGTTTGTTGCGAAGAAGATAAATGAGTCTTGTTCGGCGAAAGGGCTCTCCATGTTAGGCCTGGACAAAGGTTTCCAAAACCGAACTAAACCTTTTGCCCAAGTTGTAGTTTTCAATACCCGTAAATTTTGAAAATGCATGATTAATTATTGTGTTAAATATTTAGTACAAATATTATCTTTACATATATTTAAATGACTGAAATACGTTTACTCATAAAAGAAAACATCAAGGAATATTTTAGTATAATTGACGATATCCTTATTAAATGTTTTCATCTCAAAAAAGAAAACCACAAAAAGGATTTTTATAATTAACTCTAAAAAGAAAAAAAATCAACAAATCATGTCTTTCTTAAATCTTAAGCCACTCTAGGGACAAAACTTGTGAAGTTGTGAGTGTAAATAAAAATTAGACAAAATAAACATAGTTACCCAATGGGCCGGCCCTAATTTTCCATCAGAACCCTAAAAAAAACCATACGTTATACCAATATCCCCTATATATATAATCACATCATCGAAGAGTTAAACCATCACAGCCTCACAGATCATTCTTCCCTCAACTAAATCATAGGTGTTTTTTATATTTTGAAATTGCATGTAGCACCCCGGGCTTCTCTGAAACAATTAAATGGTATGAAGAAGTAAGCCCCAATGCTCGTGCTATATCATATTTATAGCCGTCAAGTGTTACAGCTCAGCCTTTTGTACCTACTTTTCAATGGCTGTTTTTGTGTCAATTCGACTGCTACATTTACCTTATTATATATACGTATACATTTATATATCTATATCTATATCTATATTCTTGTTTAGTTTTGATTATCGGCAATGATTTGACACTTATCCGCGCTTCTGAGAGTAATCAATGAAGTACAAGGATACAAAATGGTTGAATTTCTTAATATGAGCCCATTTTTATTTGCAGTGATGATTTAATATACAGCTTTAAGCCAGTTCTGCTTCTGAAAATTCATGATTGATAGAGCTGTCATTTTATCTGAGCTTATTATATTTTTTTAGTTGTGTTTGTTGGGGCTTATATACGCCATTTATGGTTTATTGTCATTTCGACTTATGTTTCATAAGCATAGATTTTCTGACTTATGTAACTGTTTGTGGACTTATTAGCAAAATTTTTGAAGTTGCCAATGATGGTATAATCCAATTGTACGAGGTACAGTGAATACAAGACCTTGTTTAACAGGGAGAACCACTTGTTGAAACTTTATTTCAAATGATATTACAGGATTTAACTGAGGTTTAATTTTATTTATTTTAATTTTAATTTATGTAAATATATTTGCAGTGATGATTAATTACACAGCTTTAAGCCAGTTCTGCTTCTGAAAATTCTTGATTGATAGAGCTGTTTTTTAACCTGAGCATTTGTTTTTATAAAATTACTTTATGATTTAGTCGATACCGATGATGAAACAATCCAATTGTATGAGATTGGATCCGAGACCTTGTTTTACAGGGAGAACCACTTGGTTGAAACTATACTCTTTTGATCAAATGGGATTTATTTGAGGTTCTATTTTGTTGTTGTTTGGAATTAGTTTAATTGTTTTGAGTTTATAAAGCAGTTTACTTCTTGCCTTGGAATTTATTTCTACCGGGTGTGTAGTATAAAGAAAAACTCAAAGAGCAATGTGTTGTCTATCAGCTTCTTCTCTTGTAATATTAACGAGCACGGAGTTAAATAACAGCACAACAATATATGTTATTTATTTTTCTACTTTTTAAGAGTTGTTGGTATTCGGTTTGTTTGGACCACAGTGAAACGTTGTATCTGACTAGAAGTTTGTGACTAATTTTACGTTGAATGAAAAAAAAATTCATAGTGTTGTCAACGATGGTTTACTCCAATTGTATGAGATAATTGTGCAACCCCTGCATTGGATAAACTTGCTGATAATAACAGTAGTCAGGGGTAGAACTCCTTGAGTGAGTTCAAGGAGCAATCAAACTCCTTGAGTGAGTTCAAGATTAGAATTTGGTTATTTTTGTATATGGAAGGAGCTTCGTATGGTGGGATTTGATCTCATTTACTTACAATATGTGAAGGAGTTGTTATTCTGTATGTAGTCTCCTACCTAATAGGGGCGTTAGAGTGTTCAAAACATCCGGAAAACCTAAGCCAAACCGCCAATTTGACTTGAACTTGAAAAAAACATCCGGAAAACCTAAGCCAAACCGCCAATTTGACTTGAACTTGAAAATCCCGCATTTTACGGGGTGGTGTTATCTGAATATCGGTCTATCATAACCATGAGTAACCCTATACGTTAGGGTACTCGCTGTCAAAATATCGGTCTATTTCGGGACAAGTACGGGTATTAAACCCGTGTACTTTGTCCCCTATGTATTCCTATTAACAATATGTATTCCTATTAACAATATGTATTCCTATTAGCAATTACCAAAATCTAAGTAAAAACAAATTAAACAAAAAGAAAAGAAATAAGACCAACAGCATGCTGAAGCAGGATAAGAGAATGAAGAAGCATATGCACTACAAGAACTGGAACCTAAGGCAACGACAAAAAATCGTGCCTAAAGGAAAAATATCGTGCCTAAAGGCCTTTGGCGACGATTTGTCGTCACCATAGCATCGTGGAGAAAGGTGTTTGGCGACGATTTCACGCAACCTATAGCGACGATGGCGGGACCCCCTTTGACTTTTTCAAATCCGTTTTTTTATTTAATTAATTAATTAATTAAATAATTAAATAATTATTATTTTTTATTTTATTATTAATTTAATATTATTTTTTAATTAATTAATAATATTTAAATAGGGCTACAGCGACGACATTTCGTAGCTTTTGGCGACGATTTGTCGTCGCCGAAGGACCCTACAACAAAAAAAAACAATATTTTTTTAATTAATTAATAATAATCAAGGTTCGGTGGAACTCTCGACGTGGTCACGAATTCACATGGGAGCGTGAAGACCAATTCCGTCAGAAGTATCCCCATCTGTTCGAGAACCCTTCTTCCTGATGGTACGAACTAAATTTCGGGTACTTGTTCAATTAATTAAATCTGTTCGAAACGTTAGTTACTCTTTTATCGCGTTCGCTTTATCCTAGTTCGTAACTTTTGAGTCTATACCTTGTCGGAACCAGTGTCGGAATAACTTCCGGAATCAAATTATAAGTCCTAATACCAAGAAAACACCCATTGAACTTTCCTAAGTTCATAACTTATCATAACTAAGAACTTGTAATTAACAAAAAGGTCCAACGAAGCAATAACGTAAAAACGAAAAATTGAAAAAGGCTGAAAATTTGCCCGGTGCGCCGCACCTAGTGTGGAGGTGCGCAGCACCTCACGCCAGAATTCAAAAATAATTACAATTTCAGTCCCTACCTCGTTTTTACACATCCACCACCCAATTCCACCAATGGAAATCGACCCTTTACTGCCAATTAACAGTCCCAAGGGCAGATTATCATCACCTATTCTTTTCCATTTCATTTTTCATTTTACAAAACATAAAAACACACACACACACACTTATTCTCTCTAGCTTCTCTCTAACTTTTCTCCAAAAACACAACCATTCCAGTGATTTCCAGTGACTTAAACATCATTTTAATCCATACAAATCGTTCCTTTCTTCAAGAGAAACAAGGGAGTGTTGTTTTTACCGAAAAAGGACCACGTTTGCAAAGATTTTTGGAGCTCAAATCCGACCAAACTCATCATCCAAGCTATTCCTTCGGTAGATCTCTTTATTTTTACTATTCTTACACAAATATTCAATTGCATGTAAGATCTAACGGTTGAAAATATGATTTTTCATAAATCTATGACTTTTTACGGTCAAAAAACGTTTTTAATCGAAATACTCATTAGATCCACGAATCTGTGGATAAAAACACTTTAGAAACTGTTAAAATGATGTCTTAAAAGATATTTACTAATTGCATGTTCGATCTAAACAACAAAGATAAGTTTTATAAAGATTTATGTCACTTTTCACACAAAAACGATTTTTATCTAAATAATACTTAGATCTATATTTTTGTGGTTAAAAGTTGTTTAGAAACTGTGAAAACGTTATTTTATAAAGTATCTACTGGTTGCATGTCGAAATCCATAAGTCACAAAACGTTTTTAGCAAGAAAAACACAAAACGGGATTGAGACAGCAGCTAGGTGCGCAACACCTGTGCCCAGGTGCGCAGCACCGAGCTGCTGTTCTCCCGAAAAATCGTCGCTTTACTCGTTTTAAGATTATGTTACATTCTGGACTTTTACCAATATCATTGTGGGACTGAGACAAATAAAAATAAGTATAATGGTGACTTGTATTGGACTATTTGGACTCTAATGAACTATAATATATGTAATATTGTGTTTTAGGTGATTTGTGAGCGGAAGTGGTAGTACAATTTTTGGGCATGAGATTTGGGCGCGGAAGCGCTGCCCAAATTTCCTCAGAAATTGTAAATCACTTCATCGAGCAAAAGCACTTAAGATATAATAATCTAAAACGTTAAATCGGACTTTTGGACAAAAACGTGACAATTACCGTTACGGACTATTTTTAACTATACTTGACTTTGACACATAAAGTTTAATAAAGTTTATCTATATTATTATATAGGAACATAATAATATAACAACTAATTAAACTATCTTGGTAATTAATAGGCAATCCGTGATTCCCGGCTTACATATTCCGACCGAGTTCCAAGTTCTCGTTCTCTTCGCAATCCGTGAGTTACAACCCCTTGTTTTATATGTTTTACATAAATTTTGGGGGAAACATAAGATTATTTGCATTTAAAGACTTTATGAAACAATTTGCAATATCTCAAACTTTGACTTTTGACTTATTAAACTTTGACTTTTGACTTATTAAACTTTGACTTTTGACTTGTTAAATTTTGACTTTTGACTTATTAGACTTTGACTTATTTGATCGACTATTTGACTCTTATGCGTAAATTATTTGACTTTACTTAGACTTAATTGTCGCTCTCTTTTGACTAAATTAATTATTGATGCTTGTATGCGTAACCAACCCTTGATGGAACTATAACACGTTCTTAAGTGATAGACGACTTACTCTCTTTTAAACAAAACTACTTAGTGCCCGATGACTTTTTGACTTTGACTTTCACACTATTAACTACTTAGCCGTATAATAATTATGGGTATCGATACTTAGGAAAGAACCGTTCCTTGCTTAGATGGCAGTCTAAGTACATATTACTAAGTAACTATTAATTTCCCGTTTGAGAGGCGGGGAGTTGGGGCCGCACGGTTGGATAATCGGATTAGTGTGAACACTTAAGTTATAGATGCCAAGAGGTTGATACAAGAAAATCTAATTAGTTACTTACGCATAAACTTATAAACTTTTAGCGATTGTTATCCGCTTCTACTATTTGACTAAATTTGACTCTATTTGGTCTTTACAAACTTAGGGCACCAGTTCGCCCGTTACTTAGACTTTAAAGTATATAAATTTTAAGCGACTTTTCTCCGCTAATCTCCTTTATGGAAACATCTACTTTTATATACTTTACTTACTTTTTGGTCGACTATTTAAACTGTAACTCACTCACTGCGTTTTCGTAGTTGACACTTTATCTTATGTTTCAGGAAATTAGTGTAAGCACGAGGTGCATGGCATGGACGGGTCGAGGCGGTTGTGTGAGAACCTTGTTGGGAAAAGACTTGGCCATTTATTTTGGGAATTTTTAATGAAACTTAATTGTCGTGTAACAATGTACTAAGTTATCGTATCTTGGTCGTTTGAATGGATTTGTAAACACTTTTATTTTTAATTAATGACTTGATGACCGTTATGTTTTATATGACCTGTGATATGATTTTCCAGCTCTTCACATTCCGTGTTTCCGCTTTAGCGGGGTGTGACAGACTTGGTATCAGAGCACAGGTTATAGAGAAAAACGGTTTTAAAAATTTTTCAAAAAAGTTTTCGAAACCAAACTATAACCAAGACTTTTCGGAAAAATCACTTATGGGTCTAAACTTTAGAGAATTAATTTCGCGATTGCATATTTATTTTCAACTACGCATGGCCTGATCACCCATGCCTAGTTCAAAAGAGATTATGCAAGGACGGAACGTAATTACTAATGTTAACGGTTTTGAGTCAAAAATTCCCGGTACTGTCTTTTCCCGATTCTCACGCGACTGACCCGTACATGCATTTCATTACACATTTCCTTTATCATTTCTTCGTGTCTTCTAGTACTCACGAAACTCATTGTTCACAGATTCGTCATGTCTCAGTCACCCCGATCGCTTTCACCGTCGCACTCTCAGTCTCGCTCCTTGCCTAGAGCAGCGTCGCCTTCCGAGGGCCGTACCGCCTCGGAGAGCCAACGACACCAGACTACTGATCCCACGGAGGACACCTCCATGGCTGTCTCGAGCAGCATCGGGTCCAGCCCGAGGGTTGTGCTACCGCCACCTCCTCCGGTACCCGTTGCCGCCACCCTTCACTACCGAGGCCCACGTACCAGAATGACCGCGCGAAAGCAGGTCATCCTCCCGGGCCGTCTGCCAGACAGGATGGCTGCCCGCCAGGAGGGACCATCCCAGCCTGCCCCGTCACACCTACCCTTTGGTCACCCTCCAGAGGTGCCACGTACTAGTGTCATGGACCACTACTCTTGGGAGAGACAGTTCGAGCGCGAAGAAATGCAACGCGCCAGAGACGCTGAGGCCGCAAGGCAGAGGATGCCTCCTACCCTTCAACCTCCCCCACCGGCCGCATTCCTTCACTTGCACCGCGAAGTGCGGGGATTGGCCCAGGAGACCCAGAACCAGGGACACCTCATCAGTGAGGTTACCGACTCCGCTGAACGGTTGTCGGAGCAGGCGTTGCGATTCATCGCATCGACCCGAGCTACGGCCCGCACTGTGCAGCGCCTTATCGGTACGTGTCTGGTGATGGGCACGTTGATCGTGGTTATGGCAGCGAAGATGTTTCTGGATAGGCGCCATTAGTTGTTTCTTCATTTATATTGTACTTAGTCTGGTCGTAATTTTCTCTTTGTACACGACGTAGACTTTTATTATCCTTCTTTTATGTTTGTCGTATCTTGTGAATCTTGTGCTTATTACGATTATTATAATTCCATCTCTCAAATTCTAATCTTGCGTGTACTACTTGATCAGTCATCTTAATCGCGTGCTATAACTATCTATGGTTACTTAAATTATATTCTTATCATATTCCATTCGTGCGTTCTAAGCTAAATCTGTTCTTCTGATTGTAGAATCATGGCTCCTCGCACCAATGCTAGCATCATTGCCGAGCAAGTTGCGGAACAGCTGAACGCGGCTATGCCCAACATGATCGCTCAGATCACCGCCGGAATCAACGCCAACGTCAACAATCACCATCAGCAGCAGCAACAGCAACAGCAACAACAACAGCAGAACAATCAAAACCAGAACCAGAATCAGAACCAGCACCAACACCCGAACCCTCCTCCATGCACCTACAAGAGCTTCATGGCATGCAAGCCGAAAGAGTTCCACGGCACAACTGGTGCTGTAGGTTTGGTCCAGTGGTTCGAGAGCATCGAATCGGTCTTACACATCAGCCGATGTGCTGAGGCGAACAAGGTGGAGTACGCATCCTGCGTATTCCATGGTCGAGCTCTGTCATGGTGGAACACTGTAGTCCAAACCCGAGGACGAGACAACGCCTATGCCCTTCCCTGGAACACCTTCAAGAACCTGCTTATCGAAGAATACTGCCCGAGAGGGGAAATTAAGAAGCTCGAGGCTGAGCTGTGGGACCACAAGATGGTCGGGAACGATATTGAGAAATACACTACCCGGTTCCACGAACTCGCCCGACTGGTTCCAAGGCTGGTAACCCCTGAAGAGAACCGGATCGACCTGTACATCTCCGGTCTAGTTCCGGAAATCCGAGGAATGGTCATGGCAGCCGAGCCCCAGACCCTCCAAAGTGCAATCATCCTGGCCCATCGTCTTACCAGCAACCTCCTCACCGCCCCTGGATCCTCCAAAATGGAGTCAGGTGAGAAGAGAAAGGCTGAGTCCACCCCGAGAAGAAGTGACCGCAACAAGAAGAAGACCCGAAACTATGCCTTGACTGCTTCACCTGCACCTACTCCGGCACCTGCACCGCCAGCTAAATCTGGGTCTTACACCAGACCACACCCAAAGTGCAACAAGTGCAATTTTCATCATCTCGGGAACTGCCCAGTATGCCTCAAGTGCCAGAAGGTGGGACACTTTGCCAAGTACTGCCCTGACAAGACAATTGCTCCAGCCCCGAAACGGTCCTGCTTTGGGTGTGGAAGCGACCAGCATCTCCGCAATACCTGCCCTAAGCTCAATCGGACTCCTCAGAATCAAGGAGGGCAAGGTAGGGGTCGCGCTTTCGGACTAACGACTGAGGAAGCACGTCAGGACCCTAACGAAGTTACTGGTACGTTTTCCCTCAACAATCATTTTGCTTCAGTACTATTCGACTCAGGAGCCGAAAGAAGTTTCATTTCCTTAGAATTTAGACCCCTCATAGAATTAGAATCTGAAGTTCTTAAGGATAGTTTTACCGTTGAATATGCTAACGACCAAGAATTTGAAGCTAAGGACATAATCCTAGGTTGCTCACTACGCCTATCTGACAAAACCTTCCCCATCGATCTAATTCCTATCGAGCTTTCAAGTTTCGACGTTATTGTTGGGATGGACTGGCTATCTCGCTTTCGAGCGGAGATCATTTGTTTCGATAAGCTCATTCGTATCCCTCTTTCGGAAAAAGAGACTCTCGTCGTTCAGGGAGACATGTCACACCCCGCTAAAGCGGAAACACGGAATGTGAAGAGCAAATATATCATTACACGAGTTATAATAAAAACATATGGTTTCAAGTCATTGATAATAAAAGCATAAGTTTAAAGTTTGAAAACAACCAAGCATTTTACGAGTACATAACACAATACAAAGTAAATTGTTTAACAAAATTCCCAAATATTATAAAAATAGGTCTTCTCCCAATTCGTGCCTTCACGTGACATTCCATGACCCATCCAACTATTGCACTTCGTGACTTACACTTGATTTCCTGAAACAAGAGATAAAGTGTCAACTACAATAAAGTAGTGAGTGAGTTACAGTTTTCTAGTCCTTGACTAAAAAGGTTTTGAGTTAAGTATATCAATACTTAGAAGTTTCTAAAAGTAGAACAAGACTTAAAGGATAGTTCGAACCAAAACAGTTGATTAAAAGATAGATGCGGAAGTCGTATAACTCTATACGCGCATGATAAGTAACTATTGATTGAATTCATGTATAACGACTACTTGGCATAATATAACTTAAGTGTTCACACTACACCGAATTACCAACCGTGAGGCCTCTTACCCCGACTATCTACAGGGAGTCATTTCTGATCAAGTAATATGTACTTAAGCTGCCACTTAAGCAAGGAACGGTCATTTCCTAAGTATCGATACCCATAATTACTAAACGGCTTAACAAAGCTAATAGTGTGTTACGAAAATTAGGCACTAATGTTATTTTAAAACTGATAGTAGTCACTTATGGTTAGTTATATCCCTCAAGAGTCACAATAGTTATACGATCAATCAAAGTACATACGAGTGCCGAGAGTGGCATTAAATGAGTTTAATATAGTTTTGTATCAAAAGCCGAGTAAAGGTGGCAACCCAATAGTTTATCATAGGCCAAACGGCCATAAAACTAAATAAGTATAAGTTTCACAAAAACGTTCAATAGAGTTCATAATTTCACAAAGTTCATTTAGACCTCTTGTTTCCCCCAAAAATTAATCGAAAACAGTAAGTAGAGAGGGGATGTAACTCACGATTTGCGAAGGGTTGCACAAAAGAGAGAGCGGTCGGAACGGGTAGGAATCACGGAACTCCTAAAGAAATACCAAGATTTAATAAGTATCCATGTTTATAATATTGTTAGGTAACAAAATGTTTTTATTAGAAGTGTAGGTTTTTGGTCTACCGAAAATCGGGCAGCGCTTCCGCGCCAAAATCATTATGTCCAATTCAAAACACTTTCCCGCTTAACAATTTTTATCACCAAACATTCATACATTTTTACCACATTTAAATGATGGGAACTTGTTCAATTAGTCTCTTTATATGTAAGTTTGGTTCTTTACAGGTTATGGTTCTCGGTTTGGTGAAATAAGTTCAAGGTTGCGTTTAGTGGCGAAAACAACCCATTTCCCAGAATCTGGGTCTGGAATGCGCCGCCTGTGGTCCAAATGGCGGCGCATTCGGACCTCAGATTTCTGGGAAATCCGTTTTGTTGCTTGAAATTGCTAATTTGGTGGTAGATTTCGACATGCATTCATAGATTCATATATTTACATGATTTTTGATAGTTTCTTTACAGTTTTTAGCCACAAATTCATGGATCTAAACATGCATTGCATAAAAAATTCGTTTTTGTTCATAAATAGTCACCAATCTTTGTAAAAACCCATTTTTAATGGATGGATTGCACATGCAATGAGTAAGAATCAAAAAGACAGAGGATTAAAAAGAGTTTTACCAAATGGATGATGATTTGAAGAAGGTGGAAGTGTTCTCTTGGTGATTTTTGACCCAAAATGCTAGAAATCGATTTTCAACCCAAGTAGATGAAAGCTCCTTTCTTCCTTCTTGTTTATGAACGATTTTTAAGTGTTTTATGTGGCTAGATTTCTGTATTTTTGAAGTGGAAATCACTGGAATTAAAGAGGGAGTTGTGTGTGTGTTCTTGAGAAATTGGTTGTAGAGAGAGAGTGAGCAAATGAGAGTGTGTTTGTGTTTAGATGTGTGTGTGTGAATTGTGTTATGTTTGGGTGTTTATGTGGGATGTTTCTGGACCATTAAAGGGGCTTTTGGACCCTTAGAACCTGGGCCAAACGTTGGTTTATGTTTTGGGTCCGTTTAGTTAATTTTTATAAAAACACAAACATTGTTGAACTGGCCCCGAATGCGGCGCCATTGGGACAACAGGCGGCGCATTCGGGCTTGTTTCAGCCTTGTTCGTTTTTCGTTTGTTCCATTGTTAAGCGCTTTCGTTAGTTGAAAGTTTCCGGTTATTTTTGATAGGAACTTAGACAAGTTTACTAAGTGTTTACTTGGTATTAGGATTCGATTATGTGATTCCGAGTTCGATTCTACACACTCGAGTTAACGAGACAAGTGATAATAAGATGAATTTAAAATTGAGTCAAAGATAGAGAATGCGGTTTTCACCTGAAATAAGACGGTTGTCACATTCTCCCCGGGTTGAAAAGAATTTCGTCCCGAAATTTAGTTCGCCTCATCGGAGGAAAGATCTTTGAACAGGTGCGGGTACTTCTGACGAATCTGGTCTTCACGTTCCCATGTGAATTCGTGACCTCGTCGGGAATTCCACCGAACCTTGACAATAGGGATACGACTTTGCTTGAGTTGTTTGACCTCTCGGTCTACAACCTCAAGCGGTTCCTCGATGAAGTTAAGCTTGTTGTCGATCTGGACCTCGTCCAGTGGAATGACAATGGTTTCGTCCGATAAGCACTTTTTCAAGTGCGAGACGTGGAAGACATTGTGAATGTTGGAAAGAGCTTGGGGAAGTTGAAGTCGGTACGCCACTGGGCCGATACGCTCAATTACCTCAAAGGGGCCTGTGTACCTCGGGCTTAACTTACCGCGTTTCCCGAAACGGACTACCCCTTTCCATGGCGATATTTTCAGGAGTACTCTATCGCCCACTTGGAATTCTAGGGGTTTCCTTCGGTTATCGGCATAGCTCTTCTGCCGAGTACGAGAGGTCTTCAGCCTTTCTCGAATGGTGGTGATTTTGTCAATTGTTTCCTGGACGATGTCGAGCCTTGTTAGTTGTCGATCGCCAGCTTCTAGCCAACAAAGCGGCGACCGGCACTTGCGTCCGTATAAGGCCTCGAATGGGGCACACTTGATGCTGGCATGGTAGCTATTATTATAGGAAAACTCGACTAAGGGCAAGTGAGCGTCCCAACTTCCTCCGAAGTCAACTACACACGCTCTCAGCATGTCCTCAAGTGTCTGAATCGTCCTTTCACTCTGACCATCGGTCTGAGGGTGGTAAGCAGTACTGAGGTCTAGTCGTGTCCCGAGCGATTTCTGAAGCGCGTTCCAAAATCGGGACGTGAATCGACTATCCCTATCGGAAATAATGGAGAGAGGCGTTCCGTGACGAGAGACGATCTCGTTAATGTAAATCTGGGCGAACTTCTCCATTGAATGATTCTCTCTTACCGGCAGAAAGTGTGCGGACTTAGTCAATCGATCCACAATCACCCAGATTGTGTCATTCCCCCTTGCCGTACGAGGCAATTTAGTGATGAAATCCATGGAGATCTGCTCCCACTTCCACATGGGGATCTCCGGCTGTTGCAATAGCCCAGATGGTTTCTGATATTCAGCCTTGACCTTCGAGCAAGTAAGGCACTTAGCCACATACAAGGCTATGTCCTTCTTCATGCCCGGCCACCAATAGTATTCCCGTAGATCCTTATACAGCTTGTCGGATCCCGGATGAATAGAGTATCGGGATCGGTGGCCCTCGTCCAAGATGAGCTTGCGAAGGTCTTCAGCTCTAGGAATCCATGCTCGATTCTTGAAGTAATGGATTCCGTCCGGTTTAAGCTCAAATTCCTTTTCATGATTGTGCAGGGTTTCGCCCTTAAGGTTCTCAGGTTTCAATGCTTCCTGCTGAGCTTTAGAAATTTGTGATTGGAGGTTAGTTTGAATCTGAATTCCCAATGCTCTAACTCGAGATGGTTTAGCCCTTTCCTTACGACTCAGGGCGTCAGCTACTACGTTTGCTTTACCCGGGTGGTATTTGATCTCGCAATCGTAGTCGCTTAAAAGTTCGATCCATCTCCGTTGTCTCATATTGAGCATTTTCTGTTCGAGGATATGTTGAAGGCTTTTGTGATCCGTGAACACCGTGCACCTAGTGCCGTACAAGTAATGCCTCCAAATTTTTAGTACAAACACGACAGCTCCCAGCTCTAAATCGTGTGTTGTATAATTCTGTTCGTGAACCTTCAACTGTCTCGACGCGTATGCGATGACCTTTTCCTTTTGCATAAGGACACATCCAAGTCCTTGGTGAGACGCATCGCAGAACACTACAAAATTATCTGTACCCTCCGGTAGGGACAGAATCGGTGCATGGCACAGTTCATGCTTCAGTTTCTGGAAGGATTCATCCTGTTGTTCTCCCCAGGTGAAGTCCTTATCCTTTTGAGTGAGTTCGGTCAGTGGCTTAGCGATTTTCGAGAAATTTTTAATGAATCTCCGGTAATAGCCCGCTAATCCTAAGAACTGTCGGATTTCGGTGGGAGTCGTGGGGGCTTGCCATTTCTCAATCGCTTCGATCTTTGCTGGATCGACATGAATTCCCTCTTGGTTGATCACATGGCCAAGGAAGTGTATTTCTCGGAGCCAGAATTCGCACTTCGAGAATTTGGCGTAAAGTTTCTGATCCTTAAGGAGTTCGAGGATGAGTTTCAAATGTTTCGCATGGTCCTCCTTGTTCCGGGAGTAGATGAGGATGTCATCTATGAATACGATTACGAATTTGTCCAAATACGGTCGACACACCCTGTTCATCAGATCCATGAACACCGCTGGTGCGTTGGTCAGACCAAATGGCATGACGAGAAATTCGTAATGTCCGTATCGGGTTCGAAAAGCGGTTTTTGGAATGTCGTTTTCACTGACTCGAACCTGGTGATAACCCGAGCGGAGGTCGATCTTAGAGAAGTAAGTTGCACCCTGCAACTGGTCGAACAGATCATCGATCCTCGGAAGTGGGTATCGGTTCTTGACGGTCAGTTTGTTCAATTCTCGGTAATCGATGCACATTCGGAAGGATCCGTCTTTCTTTTTGACGAAGAGGATTGGGGCTCCCCAAGGGGACGAGCTCGGACGAATAAGACCGTGGTCCAAGAGTTCATGTAGCTGTTTCGATAGCTCTTGCATTTCTGGGGGTGCTAGACGGTACGGTGTCTTGGCAACCGGTGCTGCGCCAGGAACTAGGTCTATTCGGAATTCCACTTGTCGGTGTGGAGGTAGCCCGGGTAGATCCTCAGGAAAGGCTTCTGGATGATCCTTGACTACGGGGATATCTTGTATTCGTTTTTCCTTAGGCTTACGCTCGATGACATGCGCTAGGAATGCATCGAAATCCTTTTTGAGGTACTTGTGCATTTTAACGCTGGAGACGATGCGAAGTCGTTGACCCGGTTTGTCGCCTTGCACGACAAGGGTTTCGCCGTCTGATAGAGGGATTCGAATGAGTTTGTCGAAACAGACGATCTCGGCCCGGAACCGAGATAACCAGTCCATTCCGACTATGATGTCAAAGCTCTTCAGCTCTATCGGAATTAAATCAATGGGAAACGTTTTATCAGCTAGGCATATAGAACATCCTACGATTACATCCTTAGCCTCAAATTCCTGACCGTTGGCATACTCTACGGTGAAGCTATCCTTAAGAATCTTAGATCCTATATTAATGAAGGGTCTAAATTCTAAGGATACGAAGCTTCTTTCTGCTCCAGAATCGAACAATACAGATGCATAGTGATTGTTTACAGAAAACGTACCGTTCACCGCATTCGGGTCTTGCCGAGCCTCCTCGGCTGTAAGTGCGAAAGCACGTCCGCGACCCCGTCCACCTTGATTTGGTTGGGCATTCTGAAGCTTGGGACAGGCATTACGGAAGTGTTGATCGCTTCCACACTCGAAGCACACCGGCTTCTGACCCTGAATCGCAGCTTTCTCTGAACAATACTTGGAGAAGTGCCCCACCTTCTGGCACTTTGAACATACCGGGCAGTTCCCGTGGTGGTGAAAGTTGCACTTATTGCACTTGGGGTTCGTCCCCGTGTAGCTTCGGTTCCCAGCTGGTGGTGGTGGTGGTGCAGCAGTCACCGCGTAGTTGCGGGTGGTTTTCTGTTTCTTGTTGTTTCTCCGAGGGTTTTGATCTGCCTTTCTTTTCTCTCCTTCCTCCTTCTTGGAGGGTGCTGCGGCGGTGAGGAGATCGCTGGTGAGTCTGTATGCCAGGATAATTGCGCTCTGTAGGGTTTGGGGTTCAGCAGAGAGGACATTTCCCCGGATCTCGGGAACTAGACCAGAAACGTAACGGTCAATGCGGTTTTCCTCGGGGGTTACAAGTCTCGGAACCAGTCGGGCCAGTTCATGAAACCTGGTGGTGTACCCCTCGATGTCATTCCCGACCATCATGAGGTTTCACAACTCCACCTCAAGCTTCTTGATTTCTCCCTTAGGACAGTATTCGGCAATCAAAAGGTTTTTGAATTGCTCCCAGGAGAGAGCATAGGCGATGTCACGCCCTCTGGTACGAACCACGTTGTTCCACCATGAAAGAGCCTTCCCATGTAGTACGCATGAGGCGTACTCTACCTTGTCTGCCTCGGCACACTTGCTAATGTGCAAAACTGATTCGATGCTCTCGAACCAGGACACGAGTCCAACAGCTCCGGAGGTGCCGTGGAACTCTTTGGGCTTGCATGCCATGAAGCTTTTGTAAGTACAAGCGGGAGGGTTTTGGTGCTGGTGTTGATTTTGGTTTTGGTTGTTGTTGTTGTTGTTGTTCTGGTTCTGATTGTTGTTTTGATTCTGGTTGTTGTTCTGTTGTTGCTGTTGCTGTCGCTGATGGTTGTTGACGTTGGCATTGATTCCCGCCGTGATCTGGGCGATCATATTGGGCATCGCTGCATTCAACTGCTTAGCGACTTGTTCAGCGATGATACTGGCGTTAGTCCGGGGTGCCATAGTTCTACAACAGACAACAGACAACAGATTCAGTTTAGATCACACGATTAGAGTATGATAGGAATATAATTCAATGTACAGGACAACAATTTCGCAAGAGTAAAGTAATAGAACAGATAAAACACGCACGACAGAGATTCAAGAGATTCACACAACAAGATTCACACGCAAGAGATACAACCCAAAGATAACTAAAGATTCACACGACAATAGCACAAATAGATAATAAGGTAGAATTTCCATTCATTAATAATATAGAGTTGAATACAAGGTTCAAAATGTGAATGAAATACAAGTACAATACATAAGGAAATAAAATAGATATGGCTTTGAGTTGTGTACACAGGAAAATTACAACTCGAGCCTACAGTACAATAAGTAAAAGAAAATAACTAACGGCGCTTCTCGAAAAGCATCTTGGTGATGATTACCGCCAAGAGGGTCCCCATAACCAAGCAAACTCCCACCAGACGTTGCACCGTCCGGGCAGTGGCCTGAGCCGTAGAGAGGTGTCGCAATGCCTGCTCCGACAATCGGTGCGCGGCATCAGAGACCTCACAGAGGAGCAGCCCTTGTTGCTGGGCTTCCTCCGAAAGTCCCCTTACCTCGCGGTGGAGGTGCAGGAAAGCGGCGGGAGGGGGTAGCTGTGGAGTAGGCGGTATCCTCTGCCTGGCTGCTTCAGCGTCGCGGGCACGCTGCATTTCCTCGCGCTCGAGCTGGCGCTCCCACGAGTAATGGTCAAGCATGGAGGTGCGCGGTGCCTCAGGAGGTGGATGACCAAACGGGAGGTGTGAAGGTGTGGGTCGGGATGATCCGGCCTGCTGCGCGGCCATCCTGTCAGGCAGTCGACCTGGGAGGACGACCTGCTTGCGTGCCGTAGTGACAACGCGAGGTCCACGCCTCTGGGGCGGTGCCTCAACAGGTGCCGGGGGTGCCGCTGGTAGCACGGTCCTCGGGCTGGAGGTACCCATGCTGCTGGAGTACGCCATCGAGCTCTCCTCAGTCGGGTCAGTCGTCTGATGACGCTGACTCTCGGATGCTGCGGGATCCTCAGATGGTCCGGGTGAGGACGCTAGTCGTGAAAGTGAGCGGGACTGAGATCGTGAGTGCGATGACTGAGACATGTCGGATCTGCGAATAATACGTTACGTGAGTACAGGAATTAAGGAAAATGTAAACGAAAATGCATGTATGGGTCAGTCACGTGAGAATCGGGAAGGAATAAGACCGGGAATTTTTCGACTCGAAAACCGTTTGACAATAGCAATTACTTTCCGTTCTCGCAGAATTTATTTTGAACTAGGCATAGTTGATCAAGTTACGCCTAGTTAAAAGCAAACCATGCGATTGCGGAATTAATCTACTAAAGTTTGAAAGCTCGTGAAATGATTTTTCTGAAAAGCCTTGGTTATAGTTTGGTTTCAAAAATTTTTGAAAAATTCTCAAAACCGTTTTCGCTATAACCAGTGCTCTGATACCAAGTCTGTCACACCCCGCTAAAGCGGAAACACGGAATGTGAAGAGCAAAGATATCATTACACGAGTTATAATAAAAACATATGGTTTTAAGTCATTGATAATAAAAGCATAAGTTTAAAGTTTGAAAACAACCAAGCATTTTACGAGTACATAACACAATACAAAGTAAATTGTTTAACAAAATTCCCAAATATTATAAAAATAGGTCTTCTCCCAATTCGTGCCTTCACGTGACATTCCATGACCCATCCAACTATTGCACTTCGTGACTTACACTTGATTTCCTGAAACAAGGGATAAAGTGTCAACTACAATAAAGTAGTGAGTGAGTTACAGTTTTCTAGTCCTCGACTAAAAAGGTTTTGAGTTAAGTATATCAATACTTAGAAGTTTCTAAAAGTAGAACAAGACTTAAAGGATAGTTCGAACCAAAACAGTTGATTAAAAGATAGATGCGGAAGTCGTATAACTCTATACGCGCATGATAAGTAACTATTGATTGAATTCATGTATAACGACTACTTGGCATAATATAACTTAAGTGTTCACACTAAACCGAATTACCAACCGTGAGGCCTCTTACCCCGACTATCTACAGGGAGTCATTTCTGATCAAGTAATATGTACTTAAGCTGCCACTTAAGCAAGGAACGGTCATTTCCTAAGTATCGATACCCATAATTACTAAACGGCTTAACAAAGCTAATAGTGTGTTACGAAAATTAGGCACTAATGTTATTTTAAAACTGATAGTAGTCACTTATGGTTAGTTATATCCCTCAAGAGTCACAATAGTTATACGATCAATCAAAGTACATACGAGTGCCGAGAGTGGCATTAAATGAGTTTAATATAGTTTTGTATCAAAAGCCGAGTAAAGGTGGCAACCCATTAGTTTATCATAGGCCAAACGGCCATAAAACTAAATAAGTATAAGTTTCACAAAAACGTTCAATAGAGTTCATAATTTCACAAAGTTCATTTAGACCTCTTGTTTCCCCCAAAAATTAATCGAAAACAGTAAGTAGAGAGGGGATGTAACTCACGATTTGCGAAGGGTTGCACAAAAGAGAGAGCGGTCGGAACGGGTCGAAACGGGTAGGAATCACGGAACTCCTAAAGAAATACCAAGATTTAATAAGTATCCATGTTTATAATATTGTTAGGTAACAAAATGTTTTTATTAGAAGTGTAGGTTTTTGGTCTACCGAAAATCGGGCAGCGCTTCCGCGCCAAAATCATTATGTCCAATTCAAAACACTTTCCCGCTTAACAATTTTTATCACCAAACATTCATACATTTTTACCACATTTAAATGATGGGAACTTGTTCAATTAGTCTCTTTATATGTAAGTTTGGTTCTTTACAGGTTATGGTTCTCGGTTTGGTGAAATAAGTTCAAGGTTGCGTTTAGTGGCGAAAACAACCCATTTCCCAGAATCTGGGTTTGGAATGCGCCTCCTGTGGTCCAAATGGCGGCGCATTCGGACCTCAGATTTCTGGGAAATCCGTTTTGTTGCTTGAAATTGCTAGTTTGGTGGTAGATTTCGACATGCATTCATAGATTCATATATTTACATGATGTTTGACAGTTTCTTTACAGTTTTTAGCCACAAATTCATGGATCTAAACATGCATTGCATAAAAAATTCGTTTTTGTTCATAAATAGTCACCAATCTTTGTAAAAACCCATTTTTAATGGATGGATTGCACATGCAATGAGTAAGAATAAAAAAGACAGAAGATTAAAAAGAGTTTTACCAAATGGATGATGATTTGAAGAAGGTGGAAGTGTTCTCTTGGTGATTTTTGACCCAAAATGCTAGAAATCGATTTTCAACCCAAGTAGATGAAAGCTCCTTTCTTCCTTCTTGTTTATGAACGATTTTTAAGTGTTTTATGTGGCTAGATTTCTGTATTTTTGAAGTGGAAATCACTGGAATTAAAGAGGGAGTTGTGTGTGTGTTCTTGAGAAATTGGTTGTAGAGAGAGAGTGAGCAAATGAGAGTGTGTTTGTGTTTAGATGTGTGTGTGTGAATTGTGTTATGTTTGGGTGTTTATGTGGGATGTTTCTGGACCATTAAAGGGGCTTTTGGACCCTTAGAACCTGGGCCAAACGTTGGTTTATGTTTTGGGTCCGTTTAGTTAATTTTTATAAAAACACAAACATTGCTGAACTGGCCCCGAATGCGGCGCCATTGGGACAACAGGCGGCGCATTCGGGCTTGTTTCAGCCTTGTTCGTTTTTCGTTTGTTCCATTGTTAAGAGCTTTCGTTAGTTGAAAGTTTCCGGTTATTTTTTATAGGAACTTAGACAAGTTCACTAAGTGTTTACTTGGTATTAGGATTCGATTATGTGATTCCGAGTTCGATTCTACACACTCGAGTTAACGAGACAAGTGATAATAAGATGAATTTAAAATTGAGTCAAAGATAGAGAATGCGGTTTTCACCTGAAATAAGACGGTTGTCACAAGACAAGCCCGGACGACAACTCCGCATCGTATCTTCCATCAAAATGCGCAAGTACCTCCAGAGGAACTATGACGCATTCCTTGCCCATGTCGTCGAGCGAAAACCTTCTGAAATTCGACTCCAAGATATTCCTGTGGTCAAGGATCATCCCGAAGTCTTTCCCGAGGATTTGCCAGGGCTGCCACCTAATCGACAAGTGGAATTCCGAATAGACCTCATTCCTGGCGCAGCACCGGTTGCTAAGACACCGTACCGTCTGGCACCACCCGAAATGCTAGAACTGTCGAAACAGTTACAGGAACTCCTAGACCATGGTCTTATTCGTCCAAGTTCGTCCCCCTGGGGAGCCCCTATCCTCTTCGTCAAAAAGAAAGACGGATCCTTCCGCATGTGCATAGACTATCGAGAGCTGAACAAGCTGACCGTCAAGAACCGATACCCTCTTCCGAGGATAGATGACCTCTTTGACCAGTTGCAGGGTGCAACTTACTTCTCCAAGATCGACCTTCGTTCGGGTTATCACCAGGTTCGTGTTAGTGAGTCCGACATCCCGAAAACCGCTTTTCGCACCCGATACGGCCATTACGAATTCCTTGTCAGGCCTTTTGGTCTGACCAACGCACCGGCAGTGTTCATGGACTTGATGAACAGGGTGTGTAGGCCATACCTAGACAAGTTCGTGATCGACATCCCGAAAACCGCTTTTCGCACCCGATACGGCCATTACGAATTCCTTGTCAGGCCTTTTGGTCTGACCAACGCACCGGCAGTGTTCATGGACTTGATGAACAGGGTGTGTAGGCCATACCTAGACAAGTTCGTGATCGTGTTCATAGACGACATTCTCATCTACTCGAGAAACGAGGAAGATCACGCGAAGCACCTTAAACCCATCCTAGAACTCCTCCGAGAACAGAAGTTGTACGCCAAATTCTCGAAGTGTGAATTCTGGCTTCGAGAGGTACATTTCCTTGGTCACGTGGTCAACCAAGAAGGGATTCATGTAGATCCAGCCAAAATCGAAGCGATTGAGAAATGGCAAGCTCCAACAACCCCGACAGAAATCCGTCAGTTCTTAGGATTAGCGGGTTATTACCGAAGATTCATCGAGAATTTCTCAAAAATCGCGAAACCCCTCACCGAGCTCACCCAAAAAGATAAGGACTTTATCTGGGGAAAAGATCAGGAGGATTCTTTCCAAAGACTCAAGTACCAATTATGTCACGCACCAATACTATCTCTGCCAGAGGGCACGGACGACTTCGTAGTGTTTTGCGATGCCTCCCACCAAGGACTGGGATGCGTACTGATGCAGAAGGACAAGGTCATCGCTTACGCTTCCAGACAGCTAAAGATCCACGAGCAGAACTACACTACGCACGACTTAGAGCTGGGAGCAGTCGTGTTTGCTTTGAAGATTTGGAGACACTACCTGTACGGTACTAGGTGTACGGTCTTCACCGACCATAAGAGTCTTCAACACATTTTAAATCAGAAAATGCTCAACATGAGGCAACGCAGATGGATAGAACTGCTGAGCGACTACGATTGCGAGATCAAATACCACCCGGGTAAGGCAAACGTAGTAGCAGATGCCCTGAGTAGGAAGGAAAGGGTAAAGCCATCTCGAGTTCGAGCATTGGGTATACAAGTTCAGACGAGCCTTCGCACGAAGATTGCAAACGTACAGCAGGAGGCGTTAAAGCCCGAGAACATTAAGGTCGAGACGCTTCACAATCACGAGAAAGAATTCGAACGCAAGTCGGACGGAATCTACTACTTCAAAGGTCGAGCATGGATTCCAAGATCTGAGGATCTTCGCAAACTCATTTTGGATGAGGGCCACCGATCTAGATATTCCATCCATCCGGGATCCGACAAGTTGTACAAGGACCTCCGAGAGTACTACTGGTGGCCAGGCATGAAGAAAGATATCGCCTTGTACGTAGCCAAGTGCCTTACTTGCTCCAAGGTCAAGGCGGAATATCAAAAGCCCTCGGGTCTACTTCAACAACCAGAAATTCCCATGTGGAAGTGGGAGCAAATTTCTATGGACTTCATCACCAAGTTGCCCCGTACGGCTAAGGGTAACGACACGATTTGGGTAATCGTGGACCGTCTGACCAAATCCGCTCATTTCTTACCAATTAAGGAAAACCACTCTATGGAGAAGCTCGCTCAAGTCTACATCAACGAGATCGTCTCTCGTCATGGAACACCACTCTCCATCATCTCCGATAGGGATAGTCGATTCACCTCCCGTTTCTGGAACGTTCTACAGAAATCCCTAGGTACTCAATTAGACCTCAGCACGGCGTATCACCCTCAGACTGACGGCCAGAGCGAAAGGACGATACAGACACTTGAAGACATGCTGAGAGCATGTGTGGTGGACTTCGGAGGAAGTTGGGACGCTCACCTCCACTTGGTCGAGTTCTCCTACAATAACAGCTACCATGCCAGCATCAAGTGTGCGCCATTCGAGGCTCTCTACGGGCGTAAGTGCCGGTCACCACTCTGTTGGTTAGAGGCTGGCGACCGACAACTTACGAGACTCGATATCGTCCAGGCGACCATCGACAAGATCACCACTATTCGTGAACGATTGAAGACGTCCCGTACCCGACAGAAGAGCTACGCTGACAACCGAAGGAAGCCCCTCGAGTTCCAGGTTGGCGACCGAGTACTCCTCAAAGTATCGCCCTGGAAAGGGGTAGTCCGCTTCGGGAAGCGCGGTAAACTGAGTCCGAGGTACACCGGTCCATTTGAAGTCATTGAACGTATCGGTCCCGTTGCTTATCGTCTTCAACTCCCTAAGGCCCTCGCGAATGTTCATAACGTATTCCATGTCTCACACTTGAAAAAGTGTCTGTCTGATGAGACCATTGTCATCCCTCTCGACGAGGTCAAAATCGACAGCAAGCTAAACTTCATCGAGGAACCGCTCGAAGTTGTCGACCGCGAGGTCAAACAACTTAGGCAGAGCCGTATCCCGATAATCAAGGTTCGGTGGAACTCTCGACGTGGTCACGAATTCACATGGGAGCGTGAAGACCAATTCCGTCAGAAGTATCCCCATCTGTTCGAGAACCCTTCTTCCTGATGGTACGAACTAAATTTCGGGTACTTGTTCAATTAATTAAATCTGTTCGAAACGTTAGTTACTCTTTTATCGCGTTCGCTATATCCTAGTTCATAACTTTTGAGTCTATACCTTGTCAGAACCAGTGTCGGAATAACTTCCGGAATCAAATTATAAGTCCTAATACCAAGAAAACACCCATTGAACTTTCCTAAGTTCATAACTTATCATAACTAAGAACTTGTAATTAACAAAAAGGTCCAACGAAGCAATAACGTAAAAACGAAAAATTGAAAAAGGCTGAAAATTTGCCCGGTGCGCCGCACCTAGTGTGGAGGTGCGCAACACCTCACGCCAGAATTCAAAAATAATTACAATTTCAGTCCCTACCTCGTTTTTACACATCCACCACCCAATTCCACCAATGGAAATCGACCCTTTACTGCCAATTAACAGTCCCAAGGGCAGATTATCATCACCTATTCTTTTCCATTTCATTTTTCATTTTACAAAACATAAAAACACACACACACACACTTATTCTCGCTAGCTTCTCTCTAACTTTTCTCCAAAAACACAACCATTCCAGTGATTTCCAGTGACTTAAACATCATTTTAATCCATACAAATCGTTCCTTTCTTCAAGAGAAGCAAGGGAGTGTTGTTTTTACCGAAAAAGGACCACGTTTGCAAAGATTTTTGGAGCTCAAATCCGACCAAACTCATCATCCAAGCTATTCCTTCGGTAGATCTCTTTATTTTTACTATTCTTACACAAATATTCAATTGCATGTAAGATCTAACGGTTGAAAATATGATTTTTCATAAATCTATGACTTTTTACGGTCAAAAAACGTTTTTAATCGAAATACTCATTAGATCCACGAATCTGTGGATAAAAACACTTTAGAAACTGTTAAAATGATGTCTTAAAAGATATTTACTAATTGCATGTTCGATCTAAACAACAAAGATAAGTTTTATAAAGATTTATGTCACTTTTCACACAAAAACGATTTTTATCTAAATAATACTTAGATCTATATTTTTGTGGTTAAAAGTTGTTTAGAAACTGTGAAAACGTTATTTTATAAAGTATCTACTGGTTGCATGTCGAAATCCATAAGTCACAAAACGTTTTTAGCAAGAAAAACACAAAACAGGATTGAGACAGCAGCTAGGTGCGCAGCACCTGTGCCCAGGTGCGCAGCACCGAGCTGCTGTTCTCCCGAAAAATCGTTGTTTTACTCGTTTTAAGATTATGTTACATTCTGGACTTTTACCAATATCATTGTGGGACTGAGACAAATAAAAATAAGTATAATGGTGACTTGTATTGGACTATTTGGACTCTAATGAACTATAATATATGTAATATTGTGTTTTAGGTGATTTGTGAGCGGAAGTGGTAGTACAATTTTTGGGCATGAGATTTGGGCGCGGAAGCGCTGCCCAAATTTCCTCAGAAATTGTAAATCACTTCAGCGAGCAAAAGCACTTAAGATATAATAATCTAAAACGTTAAATCGGACTTTTGGACAAAAACGTGACAATTACCGTTACGGACTATTTTTAACTATACTTGACTTTGACACATAAAGTTTAATAAAGTTTATGTATATTATTATATAGGAACATAATAATATAACAACTAATTAAACTATCTTGGTAATTAATAGGCAATCCGTGATTCCCGGCTTACATATTCCGACCGAGTTCCAAGTTCTCGTTCTCTTCGCAATCCGTGAGTTACAACCCCTTGTTTTATATGTTTTACATAAATTTTGGGGGAAACATAAGATTATTTGCATTTAAAGACTTTATGAAACAATTTGCAATATCTCAAACTTTGACTTTTGACTTATTAAACTTTGACTTTTGACTTATTAAACTTTGACTTTTGACTTGTTAAATTTTGACTTTTGACTTATTAGACTTTGACTTATTTGATCGACTATTTGACTCTTATGCGTAAATTATTTGACTTTACTTAGACTTAATTGTCGCTCTCTTTTGACTAAATTAATTATTGATGCTTGTATGCGTAACCAACCCTTGATGGAACTATAACACGTTCTTAAGTGATAGACGACTTACTCTCTTTTAAACAAAACTACTTAGTGCCCGATGACTTTTTGACTTTGACTTTCACACTATTAACTACTTAGCCGTATAGTAATTATGGGTATCGATACTTAGGAAAGAACCGTTCCTTGCTTAGATGGCAGTCTAAGTACATATTACTAAGTAACTATTAATTTCCCGTTTGAGAGGCGGGGAGTTGGGGCCGCACGGTTGGATAATCGGATTAGTGTGAACACTTAAGTTATAGATGCCAAGAGGTTGATACAAGAAAATCTAATTAGTTACTTACGCATAAACTTATAAACTTTTAGCGATTGTTTTCCGCTTCTACTATTTGACTAAATTTGACTCTATTTGGTCTTTACAAACTTAGGGCACCAGTTCGCCCGTTACTTAGACTTTAAAGTATATAAATTTTAAGCGACTTTTCTCCGCTAATCTCCTTTATGGAAACATCTACTTTTATATACTTTACTTACTTTTTGGTCGACTATTTAAACTGTAACTCACTCACTGCGTTTTCGTAGTTGACACTTTATCTTATGTTTCAGGAAATTAGTGTAAGCACGAGGTGCATGGCATGGACGGGTCGAGGCGGTTGTGTGAGAACCTTGTTGGGAAAAGACTTGGCCATTTATTTTGGGAATTTTTAATGAAACTTAATTGTCGTGTAACAATGTACTAAGTTATCGTATCTTGGTCGTTTGAATGGATTTGTAAACACTTTTATTTTTAATTAATGACTTGATGACCGTTATGTTTTATATGACCTGTGATATGATTTTCCAGCTCTTCACATTCCGTGTTTCCGCTTTAGCGGGGTATGAAGCCATGCATGCTTGTAAGAATGATTGTTGTTTGTTTTGGGAGGATACACACTTGCAAGTCAAAGTTCTCCTCCCAAAACAAACAACAATCATTCTTACAAGCATGTATGGCTTCATATCCTAACTCGATCGCTTTCATCAACCTCTTAGCTTCATAATGTGACGACGGAATCTTGTTATCTTTTGGAAATGATGTTTTGAGTAATTCCAACAATTGGTCAAATGAACTATCTGTCCATTTATTCATGACCTTCATGTGCAATATCTTAGCCAAAAAGTCTAATGAAGACATCCAAGTACAACCAGGGTATAGCTCGGTTTCAGCAAACGCTAATAATTTATCAAGATCGTTATTTGTATCACTCGTATCGTCAGTAGGATCATTACTTGGGTCATTGGTGTCGGTGTCGTGTTCATTGGGAGTATTCTCTTGACGAACATCGTTCAATACATCTACCATTTGGGGAGGTGAGTCGTGTATAATATACGGATCATTACTTGTGTCATTGGTATATATTTGTTCACCGTGATGGTTCCACGTCTCATAAGACTCGTCAAACCCGAATCTTTCTATATGACAATCAACTGGTCTAGGGGTACCCCATCTTGTATTACCACAGTTGTCACATGGGCAACGACATTCACCTTCATGATTCAAGTGGTCCTTACACCTTTCGATAAAAGCGTCAAGACCGGTTCTAAATTCGGGGGAAATACGATTTCTAATATAAATCCAACTCTTATCAATAGTCATTTCTGCGGATGTAAGATTTGTTCAAATTTGTAGTGAGAACTATATACTATTTTTTATATAATTTAATCAAGTTGTCAAAAACATCACTACGATTTCTACAAAGCCGGGTAGTCCAACTATGGAAGGCAACCTAACCCACTCTTTGAATGTTTTGTCTCATATATAGATGTGTATAATTGATATACTATTTAAGAAAAATTCGGCAGCATTTCTCCTTAACTCCCCAAACATGTGTATTGAACACATATTCGTAGGAGTAAAGGAGAAATGATAACCAAATTTTTCTTAAATAGTATATCAATTATACACATCTATATCTTAAATGAGACAAAACATTCAAAAAACAGTCCCAAAATGGGGACTTTCCGAAATTAATTTCTAATAAATTAATTTCGGACGGGTATTCTACGGGATCGATTAATTTCAGACCTAAGGTATCATTACTCCGAAATTAATCACTAAACCTACATTATACAAACTTATATACATACAAACCATACAATTCTACACATTTAAATCATACAATTTTATACATACAAATCATACAATTCTACACTTTATGAAAATCATACAACTTCATACAATTTTATACATACAATTCTACACTTAATTCATACAACTTCTACACTTAATTCATACAACTTTATACATTCAAATCATACAATTCTACACTTAACCCACTTTGCCCACTTTGACCCATTTCATAAAAATCATACAAACTTATATACATATACTAACTATACAAATTCTTATTAACAAAAATAAAACCCAAATTAATTTTGATACTAACCTTTTAATAGAGATGCTCAATAAAAATCAATAACCGGAGCTTTTGGCGGAAAATATCTAACAAAACAATTCCTAAATTAATAATCTAACAAATTACAAATTGATCAAAATAATTAAGTTTATGAAAAAGAAAAAGAAAAAGAAATAAACCTAGATGGTGGTGGAGGAATGGAGGAATTGGTGGTGATGGTGGTGGGTGGTGGCGGTTTGGTGGTGATGGTGGTGTTAGCCGGCGGTTTGGTGGTGGCGGGTGGTGGCAATTTGGTGGTGGTAGTGGAATGTTGGAGTGATAATAACGGTGGAGGAAACCTAAATTCAACAAAAATGGCGATTTTGAAGCTAAGAAATCGGGTGGTGGCGATTTTGTGTTTTGGTGTAAATGAAAGAGATAAGAATCTGCAATTATTTAGACCAGTCTTTTTGGTCGTCGTTGTACCCCTTTGTCGTCGCCATAGGCCTGACCCGGGAAACTCCAAAAGTTTGGCGGGCTTGCCCAAATAGGCTGACTTTTGTTGACCGGGCCTTTAGGGACGATTTGTCGTCGCCAAAGGCCTTTCCAAAAAATTTTTTTTTTTTTTTTTAGTTTAGTATGTAATTATATTAGTAACGAAAACGTTTAAATAATATTAGTAATGAAAATGAAGTTAAATTATATTAGGTATAAGTTAAATATTTAAATTATATTAGGTATAAGTTATTAAACTGTGGAAATACGATATCGACTTGTTTTACCGTTGTCGATGATCAATGGTGAGTAGTCGATTGAATACCTCTACGTGTGATAGTATACATTGACATTGTTACAAGTTATGTAATGATCGATCAAATCATTGATAATTGGATGTCATATATGGTGTACGTAGTCGATGAATGTTGTTCGGGTTAATTAGCTCTAATTATCGATGAATGGTGTTCTAATAGTCGATGAATGGTCGATAGATGAATGGTCTATACAACTTTGCCTTACTCATGTTACCTTTAATAGTCGATAAAATGGTGAGGTTAGGATGGTTTAAGGATTACGATGGTTTAGGTTTCTAGGGTTACGATGGTTTAGGTTTCTAGGGTTACGATGGTTTAGGGATATGAGTTTAGGATTTAAGGTCTAGCATTACATGGTTATGATGTTATAATAGTCGATGAATGATCGATAGATGAATTGTCTATACAACTTTGGCTTAACTCATGTTACCTTTAATAGTCGATAGTCGATGAATGTACGTTGTTCGGGTTTACCGTTACGATGGTTTAGGGATATGATCGAGTTTAGGATTTAATGCCTAGAATTAGGTGCTTATGGTTTAAAGTTATACTTATACCACAACATGTCGTATTACAACTTTTCGTTATAACAGTAAACGATTATTAATCGTATTAATTATTTAATTACGATATTAGATTTTTAAAAATATGTATATACATTTATTTTAAGTATATTAACATTAATAATATAATTACTTTTAATTTCTTATTATCAACTAATTTTATTTTAAACACAAATTATTATTTAAAATTAACATTATATATTATTTAATTTGATATATTATATTTTCATTTTTTAAATATTATTTAATTAAAAAAAGTTATATATATTAACATTATATAATTTTAATATATTTACATTATATATTATTTAAATTAATTAATATATTTAATAAACATTTAATTATTTATTAAATAATTAATTAGTTTAGTAGGGTCTACGGCGACGATTTGTCGTCGCTGTAGGCCTAACTAAATTAATTAATTATTTTAATAAACATTTAATTATTTATAAAATAAATAATTAATTTAGTTAGGCCTACGGCGACGATTTGTCGTCGCTATAGGCCTAACTAAATTAATTAATTATTTTAATATTTTATAAATTATTTAAATAAGCATTTAATTATTTATTAATTAAATAAATATGTCAGAGTGGGCTATGGCGACGACAAATCGTCGCCGTAGCTTTTGGCAGGATTTGACGGGAATTATTAATGATTTTAGTTAATTAATTAAAATAGTGTCGTCGCTAAAGGTAAATGTCGTCGCCAAAGGCCAAAGTCTGACAAAGTCAAAAAGTTGAAATTTTTTGTCGTTTAGCGGGCCTATAGCGACGATTTCATGTCGTCGCCGTAGGTATCGTCGCCAAAGGCCCATATTCTTGTGGTGATGGTTATGGGAGATGGCTTTCAATCCCTCGTACAAAATCTAAAGTCATCAATGGACGTTAATGGTGACATTGATACTTTCACTACCGGCGTTGAAAATTCATTATCAATCGATAACCACCGTCTTAATGTACAAGGCTCCCATGTGACTATTACGATGACATTGATGATCTCGATGATTATGATGTTTTCCTTTCTCCAGAGACATGCATCACCGCGACGAATGTAAGCTTACTAACGTGAAATTCTTCAATTCTTTTGCTGATGACTTTGATGATTTAGATATTCTTTAGAATTTTTTTGGTTAAATAATTATTTGATTCTAGAAGTCAGGCTTTATGTTTTCGTAATTTTGATTCTCATCTAGCTAAGAGAAAACGTTATGCTATTGATATAGTTTAATCGAAATCGCGTTGGTTTTGTTATTATAGCTACAATTGCAGGTTTACATTATTTCAATTTTTGTTCATTTAAGAAAGAGTTAATTAAATGGCTCGTCCCTATGGTTTGCACCATTTTTACCGGTCGTTTCTATAACTTTTTTATTACACCACTCGTCCCTAAGTTTAAATTTTGTTGCTTGCAGAGTCTCTATTTTGGATATGACGTTAAATGTGACGTTAAGTCTTATCATGTGAGAAACATGTGAGGGCAAATTCGTCTTTTTACCACCATCTTCCCCATTAACTCCCCAAATTTATAAGAACCCTAATATCCACAAAACCTTAATTTTTCCAATTCCAATTTCAAAACCTTAATTTTTCCAATTCCAATTTCAAAAAAATTTAATCAAAACAAAGCTCTTGAATTCCAACCTTTCATAAGCACCAAATTAAAGTAGTGAAAAAAAAACCCAAATTGAACCCCAAATTGCAAATTCTCGGCTATAACCTCTTTAATGTTAGTTGGAAGATTTGGAATTGACTTTAAGTTGAGATAAGTGTATCTCCTCGAGTTCATAAAGTTGGCATAGGCTATCAGGTAGGCTAGTGAATCTGTTTCCATCATACTCAAGCATTTTACATATCTATAATCTGGCAACTACTTCCCCACTGTACATCACCGTCTCCGCCATTTGCTTTCGACGAAGAACAAAGAAACACGCTAGAATTTATATCTAGTAGCCACAATCGTCGACGCTCATCACCACCTCCGTTGCTCGATTCTCCAACAATTCATTTCTTGCTCATTTGTTACAGATTTGCAATTTGGGGTTCAATTTGTTACTTTAATTTGATTGATACGAGTAGTTTGTTACAGATTTGCAATTTGGGGTTCAATTTGGTATTTTTTTTTTCACTACTTTAATTTGGTATTTTTTTTTTCACTACTTTAATTTGGTGCTTATGAAAGGGTTGGAATTTAAGAGCTTTGTTTTGATTGAATTGTTTTGAAATTGGGATTAGAAAAATTAAGGTTTTTGTGAATATTAGGGTTCTTAGAAATTTGGGGAGGTAAATGGGAAAGATGGTGGTAAAAAAACGAATTTGTCCTCACATTTTCTCATATGATAAGACTTAACGTCACATTTAACGTCACATCTAAAATCGGGACTCTGCAGACAATAAAATTTAAACTTAGGGACGAGTGGTGTAATAAAAAAATTTATAAGAACGACCGGTGAAAATGGTGCAAATCATATAAACTACCCATTAGAAACCAAATGAACCATTTAATTTACTCATGAGAAACCAAATGAGAAACCAAATGTACCATTTAATTTACTCCAAAAATAATGAGATGTTCTTTATTGAATTACATATTATTGTTCTATCGACGAAAAGTTTTGTGCGCTTCGTTTTGTGACTTGAAATCATAATTTTTTGGTTAAGGGGCGGGCCTACTCAAATGTTGGGTTAGAGGCTATTTGGTTATTGTGTTACATATTAAATATTCAAAACTACTTGTTTTGTTCATAACTCACAACTTATATTTCACATATGATTTTATCTTCTTAAATATAATGTCTGTAACGTTGAGATGGTAACCCGAACAATAAGAAAGCCGTAAAAAGAATGGTCTTATTTTTTCGATGGCAGGGCCAAATAGAGTTTGCTTGTCCTATGAATAACGAATTGAAGAATTTCACGTCAGTAAAGTCCCTGGCCGCGGTGGAGCATATCTTCGCAAAGGGACCACCACGACCATAGTGATCAACGATTATATCGTACTCAGTTGGGAGCCTAGTATCGTCTCAACGATGGTGATCGATTGATAGAGCTTTCGACACTTGTAGGGAAAGTATCGTCGATCATATTGATGTCACCATAAACGTCCAATGATGATTTTAGATATTGTTGCAGGGTTTGAAAACGATTCGCCATAAGCATATGCTTCTTCATTTTCTCATTCTGCATCATCATGGTCGGGGTGGACAGAGTATTCAATTGTCTCCGCTAAACATTTTTCACAATGTAAAATTAGTTATATTTATGACATTTTTGAAGTTTTGCATCCAATAAATTTAAAAATCTAAACTTTGCCCATACGTGAACTATGAAAAGTTATGCACTTGATAAATTCTCTTTAGTTTGACCAACGTGAAAAATTTTCTAACTCCGTCTCTGATCATAGACGTGGTTTTATTTTATTTTTGTAATTTTGATATTGTTGTATGTTAAAATTACTACATTTTCATTTACTTTTTACTCCATATAGTTCAAACGATTGTTATAAATTATGTTCGTATGTGATACTATCTATGAATAAAATTAACATACCGGTTATACAAATAATTATTATATTATGTTGGTATATTAGTAAAACTATGTATAAATAATATTTTATGACTAAAATAAAAGATGTAAGTTTTATATTGCTTTTATACCCACCCTAAATTTATATGTTTAATAATCCCAAAACAATGCAAGGGTTGGTAATTTCTCCTTTGAATTATTCTCACAAACTCGGAATTTGAACTTTAGATTTTTACACTAGATTTTCTTTTGGTAATTTGAGATAGTTGGAGAGGGCTAAGCACAATCATAGCCCCACCTTTTAGCTTTGTCTCTAGTTTTCACCACATATATTGTTCATGAGAAACGAGTTACTTAACTCAAATGTTCACTTGAATTTAAAAGAGGATAGACGATAAAGGTGAAAATACTAAAGTCTTAGACGCATGTCTCATGTTTAATTTCAAAACACTATTTTTCATCCTAACCATTTAAATTATATTTTTATTTATTAAAAAATGATTTATATGCCTAATTACATAAGACTATAAATAGATTTAAAAATATGATTGGTTAAATAAATAATTGGTTGGTAAAATGAGAGATAAGTAGTGAAATTACATTTATTATGTTTTACATAAATTAGACATCTTCACGCTTATGTAATATTTACCTACTACTTTCGTCATAATTTTGACTTTTTCTTTTATATATATTTTACACACAATTAAGGAATGAGAGTATGCAAGTACACAACCTATATGGTTTCTTTAATGTTATTTAATTGAGGAGACCAATAATAAGTTAAGATTTTAAAATGGGTATCATGATGTAACATATTTGTGATATCATATGTTGTTGATAACCTATCATTCTTTATACTCCGTACTATTTAAGTATCTTTTGGGATATTCAATAAGCCAAAATACTTTTTCCACTTTAGTATATGCGCGAAAGGGGATTCTTTGATTAATAAAAGAATTAGCTTATATAAGTCCAAACAAACACCACTTAATTAGAAATATTATACCTTTGTAAGAATTTTTGAAGTTGCCAATGATGATATAATCCAATTGTATGAGGTACAGTGAATACAAGACCTTGTTTTACAGGGAGAACCACTTGGTTGAAACTATACTCATTTGATCAAATGGGATTTATTTGAGGTTCTGTTTTGTTGTTTGGAATTAGTTTAATTGTTTTGAGTTTATAAAGCAGTTTACTTCCTGCCTTCTATCGGGTTTGGAGTATAAAGAAAAACTCAAAGAGCAATGTGTTGTCTATCAGCTTCTTCTCTTGTAATATTAACGAGCACGGAGTTAAATAACAGCACAACAATATATCACTCTCTATTTTTCTACTTATTTAGGTGTTGTTGGTTTTTGGTTTGTTTGGACCACTGTGAAACATTGCATCCGACTTGGTGCTTGTGACTAGTTTTTCGTTGAATGTAAAAAAAAATTAAATTTTAGTTCAAGTTGATTTTAGTGTTGTCAATGATGGTTTACTCCAATTGTATGAGATACTCGTGGAAGCGGTATATTAGTCGGATTGTCGAGGATCTTAAAGCTGTAAATGATTTGTGCAACCCCTGCATTGTTGGAAGACGTTCCTAAGACTTTTTATTTATTTATCATAACTGGTAGTTGTGGCTACGTGACAAGTATTATTGGAGATCTATTTGCTATCTTTCCAAGATGTTGTATAAACTTGTTGATAGGGTCTTTTCGAGTGAGTTTAAGATTAAAATTTGTTATGTTTGTATGTAAAACGAGCGAGTTCATATGTCAAACAAGGCTGAAGTTATATTAAAAATACATTAAAATAATAAATTATTTTCAATTCAGCTGGTTCAATTGATCCTCTCAATTTTATGTAGCTCCACCCAGATAGTAGTTATTGACTGTCATTCAAATGTTAATGCATTTATAGTAGTTATTGACTGTCATTCAAGTGTTAGTGTATTTTTAAAGTTAATTTGATTGTTTTATATGACAAAATTTACAGTCCCATGGTGTAATAATTTAAATGTATACACTTTTTGTTCTGTAAACCTATAGAACTTTATATTATTTTCAATCAAAACTCGTCATTGCTCGAAAAGCTAAATATGATTCGTTTAAATAAATTTTCTGTTTTGTTAACGAATGATCTCAGTAATTGGCTGATTTACTAGGTATCAACTAACTTTATATTATTTTTAATCAAAACTTGCACGGTTACTGGTATCGTTCATCTAACTTTATATTATCTTAAATCAAACCTTGCACGGTAACGTGGGCTTGTTGTAATTCAAGAAACAATGGCGTCGGACCAATGTTCTCAGCAATCGGCTGATTTTGGCCCCATTGCACTGGTCGGTGGTATTTGATCTCGTTTACTTAGAATCTGTGAAGGAGTCGTTCATCTGTGTGTAGTCTCCTACCTAATAGGGGCGTTAGAGTGTTCAAAAATCTTAAAACCCTAAGAGCCAAACCGCCAATTCTACTCGAACTTGAAAACCCCGCTTTTGATGGGGTGGTTACGGTTTTTGTTTTTTAGTATATGCGGTTATCCAAACCGACCCATGCATGTATATTTACTTAAAAATGTTTTTACAGTATTAATAAACTTTCGTGTGTATTAAACACTTTTTGTTGATTTGAAATAATGTTTCTTAATCACTTTTTGTTAATTTGAAATAAACTATCACTAAACAATCTATATCATCTTATAATGGTTATTATAAATCATAGACAAAAGTTCAAACAAGAACCAATAAAAGGTTGAGAACTACAAAAAAAAAATTGTTCATATATGTTTTGAGTTCGTTCACATGTAAAACTAATTAAGACTTCAAATCGAGTAAAAATTTCGAAAACTAAAATAAAAAACATCGTAAATTAAACGTTTTTGATGTGTTCGTATATAAATACTTTTGCTGGAAATGATGATCATTCATATATGAAAAAATTAAAAAAACAGTTTTATTTACAATGAGCTTTTAATGGGAAAATGCACTGGGTGGTCATTGTACTACCTCAAGAAATCCGTATAGGTCATTGAACAAAATTTTCGTCTATCTACATCACTATACCGCAAGTAACCTTTTAAATTATAACCTTAACTTTAAAAAACCGTCTAAATCGATAACTTTAGTGACTTACAACCTTTTGGTAACCGTCACGTCATCCTTTCTCCAACATCTAACATTAGCTTAAAATAATTAATATTTTTGATATAAACAAGACCATAGTCAAAAGATGAGACTATCTGGTAACGAAAACCGAAACATACAAATGCACAATCAATGACAATGTGATTCCAAATATAAACAGTAAACCCTAATGCCCAAATCAAAGAAAAAAAAATAAAGAAATAGATATCGCAAACTGTTTGGGATCAGGCCAAGCCATTTTGGAGAACTTCTTAACAGCAATCCATCTCCGATTCTGAAGCCTACCCTTATAAACAACATTGGGAGCTTTTTCGCCGCTTTCGGAGACAATAAAGTCGGAAGTAAAGTTATTAGTAGCAGCTTTCAAGTCGGAAAGTGAATACTCGGAGAACACCAGAACGCCGCCGCTGTCTCCGGCGAAAGAAGCAGTAGTAGCTTTACCGTTGGATGGATGATGAGGGGTATTTTGGGAAGTGGGTTGTTTAGAGAAGCAGGAATTACAACAACCCATCACCTCCATAACCACCACCTTCACCATATCCACCTTCACGGCGACCGCCATATCCACCACCACCTCCTCCATATCCACCTCCACCTTCACGTCTTCCACCACCACCACCACCGCCGCGGCGGCGATTGGAATTGGAAGAATTTGAGATGAAAAAGAACAAATTAGGAATCAATATTAGAAAATGTAGCTAAGATTTTGATAGAGTAAATTAAGAGAGAGGGAGAATAAGTGGATTGTGATGTTATTGGTTTTTTCACCCGGAGAATCAGTAATAATGTTTTAATTAGAAGGTTACTTGCGGTATAGTGATGTAGATAGACGAAAATTTTGTTCAATGACCTATACGGATTTTTTGAGGTAGTACAATGACCACCCAGTGCATTTTTCCGCTTTTAATTTATAGTTTCCATTACTTGTTACATATAAACGAATTCAAAACATATATAAACAAATCCTTTTTTGGTGGTTCTTTTGATTATCGAACCTAACTATGAACCATACACCTACAATGAATAATTTTATTTTAGTTTTATAATGTAATATAATTAAAGTCATTGAACTTCATCTTTTTAGTATAATGTAATATCATTACTATAATCGAATCGAAAATGAATTCATTAAACCTATAATTTATTTAAAATGATCTACGAATGAAAAACACCCACATAATTAAATCCGCTATCTAAACCATGAATAAACGTATAAGTTTGTGACTTGAAATCATAATCTCTTGGTTAAAGGGCCTACTCAATTGTTGGGTTAGAGGCTCTTTGGTTATTGCGTTACATATTAGATATTCAAACTACTTGTTTCGTTCATAACTTTAAAGTTATATTTCACATATGATATTTTCTTCTCAAATATAACGTCTGTCACGTTGAGATGGTAATCCGAATAATAAGCAAGCCGTAAAAAAGTCTTAATTTTTTGCTGGCAGGGCTAAATAGAGTATGCTTGTCCTATGAATAACGAATTGAAGAATTTCACGTCAGTAAGCCTACCCTGGCCGTGGTGGAGCATATCTTCGCCAAAAGGACCACCACGACTATAGTGATCATCGATCATATCGTAGTCAACGGGATCATCAATATCACCGTAATAGTCAGTGGGGAGTTTAGTATCGTTGAGACGATGGTGATCGATTGATAGAGCTTTCGACGTCTGTAGTGAAAGTATCGTCGATCATATCGATGTCACCTTTTACGTCCAATGATGATTGTAGATATTGTTGTAGGGTTTGAAAGCGATCCGCCATAACCATATGCTTCTTCATTCTCTCATTCTGCTTTTATCATGGTCAAAGTGGAGAGAGTATGTAGCTGCTTGAACTAAACATTGTTCGCAATGTAAAAATAGTTGTATTTATGACATATATGAAGTTTAGCCTCCAATAAAATTTAAAATCTAAACGTTGCTCTCACGTAAACTATGACAAGTTATGCACTTGATAAATTCTCTTTAGTTTGACCCACATAAACATTTTCTGACTCCGTCTCTGATCATGATCGTGGTTTTATTTTATTTTTGTAATTTTATTTTTAAATTTTGATATTGTTGTATATTAAAGTTACTTCATCTTTCATTTAGTTTTTACTCCAAATAGTTCAAACGATTGTTATAAATTATGTTCGTATGTGATAGTATCTATGAAAGAAAATTAATATACCGGTTGTACAAATAATTATTATGTTATGTTGGTATATTGGTAAAACTATGTATAATATGTTTAATAATCCCAAAACAATGCAAGGGTTGGTCATTTCTCCTTTGAATTATTCTCACAAATTCGGAATTTGAACTTTAGATGTTCCAACTATAGTTTTCTTTTTTTAATCTGAGATAGTTGGAGAGTGCTAAGCACAATCATAGCCCCTCCTTCTAGCTTTGTCTCTAGTTTTCACTACATATATTGTTCATGTCAAACGAGTTACTTAACTCAAATATTCACTTGATTTTAACAAAGGATAGACGATAAATGTAAGAATACTAAAGCCTTACACCATGTCTCATGTTTAATTTCAAAACACTACTTTTCATCATAACCATTTAAATTATGTATTTATTTACCGAAAAATGATTGATATACCTAATTACATAAGACTATAAATAGGTATAAAAATATGATTGGTTGGTTAAATAAATGATTGGTTGATAAAATGAGAAATAAATAATGAAAATATATTTGTTATGTTTTATGTAGATTAAACATGTTTAGGCTTATGTATCATTTATATTATTTACCTACTATATTTGTCAGTATTTTGACTTTTTCTTTTATATATATTTTACACTACATTAAGGAATGAGAGTATGCAAGTATATAATTAAATAACCTATATGGTTTCTTTAATGTTTTTTAATTGAGGAGACCAATAATAGTTAAGATCTTAGAATGGGTATCATGATGTAACATAATGTCATATCATATGTTTAAGTATCTGTAAGTATCTTATGGGATATTCAATAAGCCAAAATACTTTTTCCTGTTTAGTATATGCGGAAAAAGAATCTATAAGTTACAACCTTTGGTGAATGTCTACCATTTGTCAACTGTTATTCAAATTTAGTAATATTAAACCTTTGCAACATGTTTGAATATTTAACTTGTGAGATACTCCGTACATATGCCTATATAAACACTTCATACTCATATGTAAAATATCACCAACAAAAATACAAACATTTTTTACTTGTTAAAAGAGTAAAAATAATGGAGGTTGAAGGATCTCGAATGGCAAATACTGATCGGACTCCGAAATTTGCCCTACCCGTCGACTCTGAACACAAGGCGACGGTCTTTAAACTCTTCTCATTCGGAAACCCGCATATGAGAACTTTCCATCTATCATGGATCTCTTTCTTTACTACCTTTGTGTCAACCTTTGCCGCGGCTCCGCTTGTTCCCATTATCCGGGATAACCTTGATCTCACCAAATCCGACATTGGGAACGCTGGGGTCGCCTCTGTATCAGGTAGTATTTTCTCGAGGCTGGTGATGGGTGCGGTCTGTGACTTGTTGGGACCTCGCTACGGCTGCGCCTTCCTTGTCATGATGACGGCACCCACCGTTTTTTGCATGTCTTTTGTCGCTGACGCTAGCGGCTACGTAGCAGTCAGATTTATGATCGGCTTTTCATTGGCTACGTTTGTGTCGTGCCAGTACTGGATGAGTACCATGTTTAACAGCAAGATTATTGGGCTCGTGAACGGGACGGCCGCTGGGTGGGGAAATATGGGTGGTGGAGCTACACAACTCCTAATGCCGGTGTTGTTTGAGATCATAAAAAAGGCGGGCGCAACACCATTCACCGCTTGGAGGATAGCGTTTTTTGTACCGGGCTGGCTTCACGTAATCATGGGGATATTGGTGCTAACACTTGGTCAAGATTTGCCTGATGGTAACCTCGGTGCCCTTCAAAAGACGGGTGATGTTGCAAAAGATAAATTCGGAAAGGTATATACGTACTTATTAGTATTAGTGTTTCTAATGATGTTGGTGAATTATAACTTTCTTTCTGTTTTTGATTAGGTCTTATGGTATGCTGTGACAAACTATCGGACATGGATCTTTGTACTTTTATATGGTTACTCGATGGGTGTCGAGTTAACAATTGACAACGTCATCGCTGAATACTTCTACGACAGGTATACTTTAATTTATTTCACTTTGATTATAATCTTTTAATTTGTCGATAATGTAAAAATAACAAGAAAGTCACACTCGATTATGACATTAATGTAACAAAATCATTTTGTAAATCATAGATTTGAGCTAAAGCTTCACCTTGCTGGAATCATTGCTGCGTGCTTCGGAATGGCAAACCTTCTAGCTCGTCCATTTGGAGGCTTCACATCAGATTTCATGGCGAAACGTTTTGGAATGCGTGGTCGGCTATGGAACCTATGGCTTCTCCAAACCGCTGGGGGTGTATGTTGTGTTTTTCTCGGCATGGTCAACACGTTGCCTTTAGCCATCACATTTATGATGCTCTTCTCTATCGGTGCACAAGCTGCATGCGGAGCCACATTCGGCATCATCCCCTTTATTTCCCGAAGGTCACTTGGTATCATCTCGGGAATGTCTGGGGCTGGTGGAAACTTTGGATCGGGACTAACACAATTGATATTCTTTGCGAGCGCATCATTAACAACCGAAAAAGGATTGGAGTACATGGGTATCATGATCATATGTGCTACGCTTCCGGTGAGTTTGGTTCATTTCCCTCAATGGGGGAGTATGCTTCTTCCTCGCAGTCAAGACAGCGTCAAAGGTGTCAAAGGTACCGAAGAGGATTACTATCTTTCCGAGTGGACGGAGGAGGAGAAGCAGAAAGGAATGCACCATGCAAGTCTAAAGTTTGCTCAGAACAGCCGGTCGGAGCGGGGAGGCAAATTTGTGGCGTCGGCTCCAACACCCCCGGAAAACACCCCTAACCATGTTTGATTTCCAAAACACTTAATATTTGTTTTGTTTAAAAAAAGGGATGTTATTTTTAACCCTAAATGTATTACTTCTTCCATCCTATTTTGTTTTTTTGTTTTTTACTTTTTGAAGTGTTGCTTTTCAAACTTTGACTTCTATATATTTTTTTTGTGTTATGTAATAATTGATGTAAGATATACGAATGAATTGAGTTTTAAATATTTTTATATTAGTATAAGTTTTATCAAGTATTGTATAATGCAAACAAAAATATTTAATGTTAATATAAAAAAAATACTTTAAAAAGTCAAACATGACAAAAAAGAAAATGGGACGGAGTAAGTATATTATAATACTAGTATTCACTACGCCAAAATTCACCTTTCGGGACAAACACTTTTTCGGGACTACGAAAATCCGTCCCGAAAAGTCCACTGCACGATAAAAAATGGGTTTTTTTGCCCAAAAGTTTGACCAAAATCTATAGGGACAACGCCATCGTTTATCGGGACAACATGTAGTCCCGAAAACTTCACTACGTGACAAAAAAGGAGTCTTATGTTTTCTTTAATTTTGACTATTATTTATAGGGACTACATGTAGTCCCTAAAAAACCATAACGAAAAAAAGTTGGAGGGAAAACTTGGCGCTCAAACTTTAAGGGACTACAAAGTTGTCCCGATAAATGTTTTGGAGTACAAAACTTCAGGGGACTACCTATTTGTCCCGATAAACTACTATTATGGGACAACCATCAAATTAAACTCAGCTTTAGGGACTACACACGTTGTCCCTAAAACTTCACTAGATGACAAAACATTAGGCTACTTATTTATCGGGACTACACGTAGTCTCTAAAAAAAACATGACGAAAATAAGTTGGCGGGAAAAATTGGTGCTCAAACTTAACGGGACGACATCGTTGTCCCGATAAATGTGTTTGGTCAAAAAATTTGGCGGGACTACGTGTTTGTCCCGATAATCAAATCTTACGGGACAACCATTAAACAATTGTAATTCGACAAAGCTTTAGGGACTACAGGTTTTGTCCCAAAAAATGTCACCAAAGTGAAAAAATGGAGGGAAAAGTTGCCGCCTAAACTGAATTTTTAGGGGACTACAGATGTCGTCCCGAAAAGTCTTATGACAAAAAAATGACTTGTCTGAATACTTTATGGGACAACATGTATTCCCTAAAAACCCTAAAATGTAGTCCCGAAATTATTAAAATGTTATTTAAAATATATTTAAATTAAAAATATATAATATATAAATATCAATTAATTGATTTTATTTAAAATATTATTACTTGATATCAAAAAATTTATATATATTATATTATTAAAAGTAATTATTAAAATGTTATTTAAAATATATTTAAATTAAAAATATATAATATATAAAAGTAATTATTAAAATGTTATTTAAAATATATTTAAATTAAAAATATATAATATATAAATATCAATTAATTAATTTTATTTAAAATATTATTATTTGATATCAAAAAATTTATATATATTATATTATTAAAAGTAATTATACTAAAATGTTATTTAAAAAATATTTAAATTACGAATATATAATATAAATATCAATTAATTGATTTTATTTGAGATATTATTTGTATATATTATATCATATAATAGTATTCAATATATAATAATTGTAAATTAATTTTATAGTTAGTTGTAGGAACCTAACTAAACCCTTAACTCGTAACTAATTACGATAAACGTGAAAAATACTTAAAACAAACCTATATCTGAAAGGTATCGAAAATGTTTACGTGTCGTATTTCAATTAACAAATACCTTAAACCCTAAACCCCTAAAGTTAGACCTTAAACAACGATAAACCATAAACCCTAAACATGAAATATGAAGCTTTTAACAACGATAACCCTCATAAACCCTTAAACCCTAAACTATAATCCTAAACCCTAACCCCAAAGACAAACATGACATCTGAAGTTATTCATCTGTGTGCGTTTTATTGATCAATTAACAATGAATTGGCTTATACTCAATTGGCTTGAAGTTATTATGGAGTGTAATATTTTATAAATAATAATTACTTGAAGTAATTCACCGTCTCTTTCTGTTAACTCTTGCAAATACTCAATTGGCTTATCCTTATTGATAACCCAACCAAGCACTCACATTGCTAATCATACGTGCAAGCCCGAGGTCAACATCTTTTGTATTATCTATCATCAATTTTTAAAAAAAAACACTTCATATGCTTTATATATATAGTATAGATATAAATATAGATAATAATTTGTTCCATCATTTGTTAAATGTATAAAATGTTTGAATATTAACTTCAAGCAACATAATTAATGTTATTATATACATACAACTTTTTTATATCATTAGTTTTGTATATTTTTTCGTGTTATCACGGGCAATTAATTAAAAATTATTATTATTAATTATGGATTATCTCTAGATAAGTAATTAAAAATTATTATTATTAATAATATTTAGACACTTTGATTAAGATATCTAATTTTGATTAAGATAATCTCAAATTTTTATTTAAATCATTGTATTATTGTAATTTTTTTTTTGTTATCTAGCAATCCATTACTTCCCCTTACAAATGATATCATCCATTGATTAAAACTTGATCTAAGGGTCTAAAACATTCCATTCTCCTCTTCTAAACATTCACCATCTCCAATACTTAGATTTCAGTTCTCCATTTCTTCACAAATCACAAACCACAAATCATTATCTCCATTTCTTCTCAATCAAAACCATCACCACCACCACATCTCTTTAGCTACCACCACCAAATAATGCCGCCTGCTGCCGCCGCCTACTGCCGCCGCCCGCTTCCGCCGCCCAAGCCACCACCGCCTGCTGCCGCCGCACGCTGCCCCCTCAAGCCACCACCACCTGCTGCCACCACACGCCACCACCACCTGCTGCCTCCACACCCGCTGCCCCCTCCAGCCACCACCTGCTGCCACCGTGACCCACCCGCTGCCCCCTCCACCCACCACCGCCACTTGCTGCTGCCACCATGGTTTTAGTTTAATTTAATTTAGTTTTGATTTAGAAATTTGTAATATATGATAAATTGTTATTTGTATTAGGTTTTATTGATGATTGAAGATTTATGGTTTGTATTAAATTTTGATTGATGATTGAAGATTTATTGTTATTTATATTAAGTTTTATATATTTTGATTGATTTTTATATTTGTATTTATATAATTATAGTTATGTATTGGTATATTGAAATCAAAAATAAATGTTTTTAATTATATAGATAATTAAATATATTAATTAAAATGAAATTATATTTATTAAATATATTTTATAATGATTTATCAAATATATTATTTAAATAAAATAATTAATAATTAAATAAATAAAATATAGTAACATAATTCTTTAAATAAATAATAAATAAATAATTAAATAAATAGGGTTGAAAAAGTCAAAACTTTTTGGGATTACATGTAGTCCCGAAAACCCTGTCCTTATAAGTTTCGAAAAAATCTTTTGGGACAGATTGTAGTCCCGAAAGATATTTCAATCGACTTTTTGAACAATTTCAAGGGACATAGAGTAGTCCCGAAAGGTTTTGTCCCACATTAAAAAACGTCGACGTGGCCGGTCAACGCGTCGTCCCTAAAAATCAAAAATGTCGTCCCGAAAAACCTATAGGGACGGAGCAGTGGGGACTACGCTAGTAGGGACTACATGTCGTCCCGATAGGTTTTTCGGGACTACAAACGGGGTTTTTCGGAACTACATCCGTAGTCCCTAAAGCCAAATTTTGGCGTAGTAATTATACTCGCGCGATGCATAGTAGCGAAAAAAAATCACACAAGATAAAATATTAGTTATTTATATGCATTTTATTCTACGTATTATTTTTAAAACTGCTTAGGATTTATCAATTTCTAAGCATTTATAAATATGTTAAAATCATATACAATGATAAGTGCGAACAAATTAAAAAACTTCACATTAAAATGTGTGGAAAACTTTATTCTTATTAAAAAGTGTATAGAATATTTTTATTTTGTATACACTTTAAAAGTGTAGATGTCAATTATACGCACGTGATATCTTTACATTTTTTTAGCAAAAAAAAGTTGAAGAAAACACCTAAAATCAGAAAAATCTTTAAGAATTCAAATTCATAAATTTTTACCAATAACTAGAAAATAAATCTTTATCATCTTTATCTTTGAGAATTAATATAAAATGAAGATATATATGTATGTAATGTTTATCATCTACCCATATACAATTTACCAATAACTAGAAAATAAATCTTTAACAATTAAAATTCATTTTAAATTACTTTTATACCAACCCTAAATTTATATGCTTAATAATCCTACGAGAACACGCAGCTAGGTAATTTCTCCTTTGTATTATTCTCACAAACTCGAAATTTGAACTTAAGGGTTTACAATTATATATTTTCATTTTGGTTATTTGGAATAGTTAAAGAGGACCGAGCACAACCAACATTTTTAAATAAAGAATGTACACAAGATAACCAAGATATATTATAATGACCGTTTCCTAATATTTTATGTTCATCTTCCATCTTTAATCTTTAATCTTTAATATATAATAAAAAAGGTTTATTAAATGCCACATGGCGAAGTAAGGTCCATTGAATGTATTTTACATATTTGATTTCAGTCGTTAGGTCAAATTGATGATGTCATCAAAAACTATTTTCAGTTTACATCCTCTTACAATACATAATTACATTATCTCTTTCATTCTATCTCCACTGAAATAAAAAATATAATTTTAATTTACGTATAAAATCGTTCAATTTGGACTATGATATACCTTATTGTTATTTTAAAATCTCCTAATACGAAATCTCAAAATATATGCATAAACGTAAATGTGTATATATTATTATAACTATAAACAACATGCGTATGAACGTAAACGTATACATGTTATTATATAACTTAAAAGCGACACAAACATAAAAATTACGATTCAACTTTTATCTTAATTTGCGCTATCGCGGAAAAATAATCTAGTATATTTATATATGAAGATTCGAAATTAACTTTTATAGTTGCATCTCGTAAAAAAGAGTAATAAAAAGAAGGGATTTGCTAATCATTGCCCCCGGGGCAATGATTATATTTGCTAAAACGAAATAAAATGCATTAAATAAACTCAAACATTCCATATTTATATTAAATATATTCTATAATTAGTGACTTCATAATGACAATTGATTAAAAATCTATATAAACATGGAAGGTATTAGTTAATTTTATGCATATTATTCATTTTTAGCAAAATTAACCATTGTCCCGGAGCAATGGTTAGCAAATCCATAAAAAGAAAAAGAAAAAAAGGAATCAATCAATAACCCTACCCGAAACTCGACGAGACCTTAAGCAAAATTTGGTTTCTCCAATGGGCCGGCCCTAATTTCAATCCAAGTACAGAAGCTTAGAAAAACAAATGCTATACCACTTTCCCCTATATAATCACACATCATCAGTATCAATTTAACCATCAAACCCTCGCAGCTCAATCTCATCTCAACATTTTGTAAAAAAAATAAAAATTGTTTAATTAAATTTTGAAATTGCATGTAGCACCCCGGGCTTCTCTGAAACAATGAAATCGTATGAAGAAGTAAGCCCCAATGCTCGTGCTATATCATATCTATAGATAGCCGTCAAGTGTTACAGTTCAGCCTTTTGTACCTACTTTTTTCAATGGCCGTTTCTGTGTCAATTCGACTGCTACATTATTATATATACATATACACCCATGTATCTATATCTAATATGAGCCGATTTTTATTTGCAGTGACGATTTAATATACAGCTTTAAGCCAGTTCTGCTTCTGAATATTCATGATTGATAGAGCTGTTATTTTATCTGAGCTTATCATATTTTATTTTAGGAGGTGTTTGTTTGAACTTATATGTTTCATAACCCCAAATTTTTTGGCTGATGTAAGTGTTTGTGGCCTTATTATTGTTCATTAGGTTATTATTGTTCATTAGTAGGTAACAATAAACAGTAATTGATCCCACAAATAGTTACATAAGCCAAAAAAATCCGAAGAATCCGGAGTTATGAAACATAAGCCGAAATGTCAATAATCCATAAGCCGCTTATATAAGTCCAAACAAACACCCCTTAATTAGGAATATTATACTTTTCTAAGAATTTTTAAAGTTGCCAATGATGATATAATCCAATTGTACGAGGTACAGTGAATACAAGACCTTGTTTAACAGGGAGAACCACTTGTTGAAACTTTATTTCAAATGATATTACTGGATTTAACTGAGGTTTAATTATATTTATTTTAATTTTAATTTATGTAAATTAATTTGCAGTGATGATTAATTACACAGCTTTAAGCCAGTTCTGCTTCTGAAAAATCTTGATTGATAGAGCTGTTTTTTAACCTGAGCATTTGTTTTTATAAAATTACGTTATGATTTAGTCGATACCGATGATGAAACAATCCAATTGTATGAGATATGGTGGATCCGAGACCTTGTTTTACAGGGAGAACCACTTGGTTGAAACTATACTCTTTTGATAAAATGGGATTTATTTGAGGTTCTATTTTGTTGTTGTTTGGAATTAGTTTAATTGTTTTGAGTTTATAAAGCAGTTTACTTTTTGCCTTGAAATTTATTTCTACCGGGTTTGGAGTATACAAAAACTCAAAGAGCAATGTGTTGTCTATCAGCTTCTTCTCTTGTAATATTAACGAGCACGTAGTTAAATAACAGCACAACAATAATATATATGTTTTCTACTTGTTGTGGAGTTTTTTACAGGTTCCGCTAATACTGGTTTAGACCTCGGTGAAACGTTGTGTCTTGTTGGGCGCATAAGACCAATTGTATGTTGGGTGCAAAATTGTTTGAAAGTATAAAATGGTTCTTTGTGACCGTGCTGGTTTTAGAGCTCCTGCTCTTGGAGTGGCCTTGTCAACGCCTTTGGCTGTATTTGTATCGATACCTCCCTTTCTCATTATTTATTTTTGCTGTACTTTGCTTGGTAATTCCATTTGATAATATGTAGGGATTATAACCTTGATGCAAACAACTTCTTAGTTTATTGTGATCATCATACATAGTTTGTGAAAATTTAGGCAATTTTTCAGTTTTATTGCAAGTGACTGCGTTTGGTTGCAGTTGACCAAACTTGAGCTTGAAAATGAAAACTTGAGTTCTGGTTGAGCTTGGTAGTATAATGACTCCACCCCGCTCGTTTACAACAGTTAATCCACATACGAAATGGGGTGATTTCTGCTTTACCCTCAGTGTTTTGACTCAACTGTTTGTTGTCAAGCAATGGACATGTTGTATATCTTGTAACAGAGTCGAAAATAATTTCAAAGTTGGTTGTGCTATAGCGAAATACTATACATTATATCATCTCGAGTATGATGTCACGATGATGTACAAATGGTAAATTTATCACATCCGTTATTCAAATGTATAGTACGTAAAATGGCGTATAAATCACATCCATTTTTCGAATGTAGTTCTATTGTCTCTCTTTCCGTCTATGTTACTTATACATCAACTGTACAAAATAGCACTTGGTTAGAGCCGGTTCGGTCATATACCAGAAAACTAAACTTAAAACTTTTGGACTAGTTATTCATAAGATATTTCTAGATTCTTCTCGATTATGTTAATCAGAAAATGTTACCCTGAAACTGAAGCTAGGAATGAACAACATCTTCTCGATTATGTTAATCGACGCCGGTAGCGAAAGTAACGTAGATCATGTCGAAGTCACTGTTAACGTCCAATGATAACTGTAGATATTGTTGCAGGGATTGAACGCCGTCCGCCATAATCATATGCTTCTTCATTCTCTCATTCTGCTTCTTCATGCTGCTTGCTTTATTATTTTGTGTAATTTGGCCAAATCCAAAACGTTATCTTATACTTCATGTTTTTTCGTTAATAACTTCGACGAAAATTAACCAAACATTATGACATACACCAGCCTAGAATTGTTCATGGATAACTTGAAGCAGATGGCCTCAAATTCAACTGTTTTATCACGAGCTTGGTAACATGATCCAAACCATGTTTGTTGACAAAGACAATAAGATACATGAAACCGAAGAATTAAGAAGTTTGAAGAAAAGATTCAAAGATGTAGGAGAAGAGGCACACGATTTGATCGATAGGTTTGTATCTGATATAAATGTTAGAAAAATAATACCTCGTGGAAGATCTGGTCATGACTTTGAAATCTCTTTGAATCTTGCGGATGTTATGAGATCACTCGAGTCTATCAAGGAAGAATTCAATAGCATCAACCATAACATGAAGATGGATTCATCTTCAACAACTGATCGTCTCAAAACTGAATCTGCTTATGCTAGCGTTGCTGGTGGTAGAACTTCCTTTACCAGAAATGCAATAGGAAAAAATAAAGTATGGGATGATATCGTAGTGGGGTTTGATCATGATGTTGAGCTGATAAGGGACAAACTTGTGGAAGATAAAAAAAAGCAGCTAGACGTGGTGTCGATTGTTGGGATGGGCGGACTTGGTAAGACTACACTGGCTACCAAAGTATTTAATGATCGTTTTGTTGTCTATCATTTCCAAGTCCGTGCACTGTTTCTCAAACATACAATAAGCAAGATTTGCTAAACTTTTGGTGTCCATTGGCAAAAGAGACGACACCATAAGTCATAGTTACTTTCGACTGCGTGAAACGTTGTACAGGGAACTTAAGTTTAAGAGATATTTGATTGTGATTGATGACATATGGAGCAATGAGGCATGGGATGACATTAAACTATTTTTCCCCAATGATGACACCGCAAGTCGAATACTGCTCACCAGTCGCCTCAATGAAGTCGCTTCACATGCAAAATCTCATGGTTTGGTACATCACTTAACATATTTAAGTGAAGAGAAAAGCTGGGAGTTACTACGAAAGAAGGTTTTCCCTAGTGATGACTGCCCTGAACCGTTGATTGAAACTATCATGGATTGCCACTTGCGGTGGTTGTCATAGCCGGAGTTCTAGCAAAAAAGCTCTAACCAAAGATTCATGGGAAATAATTGCTCGAAGTGTGACATCGTACATTGTTAGTGACAAGAATCGGTACATAGAAACATTGGCTTTGAGTATCAACTCTTTACCTTCTCACTTGAGAGGCTGTTTTCTTTACTTAGGAGGCTTTCCCGAAGGCTACAAGTTTAAAGTATCAAACTTAATCTGGTTATGGATAGCCGAAGGATTTATACAAGAAGCTGGAAATCAAAGCTTAGAGGAAACTGCAGAGGCCAACTTGATGGATCTAGTTTACAGAAATCTTATAGTCGTTCAGACTAAAAAGTCCAACGGTACCATTAAAACTTGTTCTCTCCACGACGTTTTGAGGGAGGTCTGCTTAAAAATAGCAACAAAGGAAAGATTCTGCCATATAATACCAGCAAAGACCCAATTATCTGCGGAACCATATAAGAGTCGTCGCATATTCGTATACCACAGAATGCGCATCAAAATTACCCCACAAATTCGATCATTGTTGTCTTTTTATGACTTTAAATTCCCACAAGATTATTGCATAATGCAATTTCCCTATTCGTAGATGCTTCTAACGGTGTTGGATCTAAAACGTACGACTCTTAATGATATTACTCAGGACTTATCATTATTAGTTCACTTAAGGTACCTTGGAATTTGGTATGATGGAGACTTCCCGTCCTTAGTATACAAGGTTTGGAGCCTTCAAACCCTCATCATTCGAAACTTTAATACAAAAGTTTTGGTGTTGCCTAATACCATTTCAAACTTGGTGAATCTAAGGCATTTGTGGTGTCGTAATGATATTTTGTTGTTTCCTCCAGTTCTGAATTTGCAAACCATTTCTGATGTGCTATTTGACGGGCCTACGCGATGGGTGGAATATTTTCCCCGTATCAAGAAGCTTACGACTACGATTCATGGAGATATGAATTGTGACTTCAAATCACTCACCTTCCTTGAGACACTGAAGATAAGTTGGTTCACTTCAAAGTTACCTTTGGATTCGAGTTACAAAATGCATAGCTTTAGTTTTCCTGCGTCGTTGAAATGCCTTACATTATCAGGATGTAAACTTCCTTGGTGTGACATGTCAAAATTTCAGCATTTACCAAAAATAGAGGTTCTCAAATTATTAAACAGTGCTTTTGTGGGATCGTGTTGGAACGCTGGTGTTGCGCAATTTAAACAATTAAAAGTCTTAAAAATGGATTGGTTGAATATCATGGTGTGGAAAGCCTCTAGTGTCAACTTCCCATGTCTCAAACAATTAGTGCTGAAGAATTGTTTTCAACTCCAAGAGATTCCACATGAAATCGGGTATATCCCAACACTTGAGTATATTGAAATTGATCACTGTAACAGTTTTGCAGTCGAATCAGCTAACAGACTTAGAGAAGAGCAACATGCTGATGGGAACTTTGACCTGAATATCTCAGTTAGGCGCGAAAGACTATTTTATCAAACGATATCAGTAGCCGAGATGTTATATTCACAGTACTCCATGTACGAACTCATGAAGAGTGACGCAATAAACCAGTTGGAATGTTAAAAAAAACACAGGAGCGTCCCTCATTCGTTCGCCACCTCAACATATGCACAGTCGTAGGCTATAGAACGAACAAAGATCAAATCGTCGTCCCATCAAACGGACATTTTAACTGGTTGGAGCTGGAACACTCGAGTTGCTTCAATCAAAATGGTGGAAATGTATTTACTAATACAATAAATTTTGGTGTTCATCTTTACTATACTATGTGTTATTTGGATTTTTTGCATTTCATCAAGGTGGACTGTTTTTTTGGGTAAGTTTTTGGTTATTCGATGTGCTTTTTGGCATTGGCATCCATGATCTCTTCTTAAGGGTGTTTATATTCACTGCGGTTTCTCATTTATAGTAATTGGCCGGTTTTGTCTTATCACTTTGTTTTTAAGATCCATTTGTTGTAGAGGTTAGACTCATTTGGGTAGCAATGCTGACCCGCTCCTAATTCCGGTTCGACTAGAAAACCGGGTTTTAAAATATTGGGAAGCATCACCTATCCTTAATGTTCAATTTGTATCTCTTTTCTCTTTCAACTTTGTTAAAGATGATGTTTTATACAAATAGAAAGATAAACATTAAACTAGGAACTGAGAGAATGCTTTATAGCCTTGAATCTCTTTGAGTCGTCATGATTTAACGAGCCAGGGGGAATGGGATGAACTGATTTATAGTTCAGATCAACAACTCAAATTCTTTTGAATTGATTATCGTGTTTGATCACTGCATCCCACAAATCCACTTGCGTGATGAGGCCGTGAACCACCTTGTTTATTCAAAAAGGTCGAGATTAAGGTTTAAACTGAATGTGGCAGTGTATCGACTCAATCAATCAATTCATATAGAATCAAACGTTTTTGGTTCAACCTTAACTAATGGAACGTTTTTGTTTATTCGCAATGTATCGACTTAACTAATGGAACCACGGCCACAAACTCGCTACGTTATATTGCAACATTATACATGACTACTCCTACCTACAGATGTTTTTAGTTTTGAAAACTGCAAATTTTACCCAAATTAAACGCGATTCAATTCACAAATCACAAACAACTGCTGTATAACATAATGTATTCAATCAATCCATTAGACTATATCCATAGGAAATATCGAATCGAAAATACTAAAACATAAATACTAAACTTCTCGGAACAGCAATTTCAAACCAAAAAATTCTAAACAATATCGGAATCATCAAAGTCATCAGCAAACGAATTGAAGAAATTCACGTCAGTAAGCTTAACCTCGCCGCGTTGGTGCATGTCTCCGGAAAAAGGAAAACCGCCATAGTGCTCACCGATCATATCGTCAACGTGACGATCGTTTGCAAAAGTATCTCCGATCATGTCGAAATCATCGCGTTCACCGTCAACGTGCATCTTCGACTGTAGATAATATTGCAGGTTTTGAAATTGGTCCGCCATAACAGCCGCCTTCTCTTTGTGAAAAACTTTTTTAGATTTTGGTATTGTTGATACCAATATTTATAGGTATAAGGAGATAATTATTAGGAAACAATATATTGTAAACTATAACTTTTTTATTTCTTTTTTATATTTATTTATTTAAAATAGGAAAAAAAAAGTCGAAAACAATTACGGTCTAATAGATGCTCTAGTTAGGTTGCGTAAATAATATATACAACTAGGGGTCGTTTTTATCCGAACCCGAATAACTTATCCGACTCAAAATGAGTTCGGATTAAATGGGTTATGTTAAATGGGTTAAATGGGTCAAACCCGAATAACCCGAAGCTTATATGGGTATAAGTACGGGTTAAATGGGTCAAACTCGCATAACCCATATAACTCAATTAAGTTAACTCTTATATAGGTATTAATAGCTTATGTCCAATTTTATTAGTTATGTTTAATGAAATTATTATTAGTTGCCTTTTATTAGTTTGTTTTTATTTTCATAAAATAAAAAACTTACAGAAAGTTATTCAAATATAAATATTTGTTTCGTTTTTAGTTTGTGTAAGATGAAATGGTTATAAAATGGCAAAATCGACGATAAGTTGAACATATTTATACGTTGTGAGTTTAGCCTATTTCATTGATTTGAAAATTATAACTTAGTATACTATATTAGTTAAAATCCAATTGGTAGTAAACCATATTTGTTGTTAATCGGGTAAAATGGGTTAAAATGGTCAAACCTAGATAACCCAAATCCGAATGACCCAGACCCGTTTAACCCATATTGTTATTCGGGTATGGGTATGGATATTTTTCTCATAACTCAAAACTCAAATAACCCAATACAAATAACCTGACCCAATCAACACCCCTAAATACAACTCAAACTCAGTTTTTGGTTTAAAGTAGCTTCTTTATAGATGGAAATAAGTTTAACAAATTATATCGGCTAAAATACAAATAAACAGTTATTTGTCTGTGTATATGTCCAAGTGGATAATTATAGGTAAGCGGGTGTTTGTTTGTGATTATATAAGCGACTATGTTTTATAAGTTCGAATTTTTCGGCTTATATAACTAATTATGGATTGATTAGTGTTTATAACGTTATAATAAACAGTAATAAACTCATAAACGGTTATATAAGCCGAAAAAATGTGGGTTTATAAAGTATAAACCGAAATGTTATAAGCCATAAGCACTTTATATAAACTCAAACTAACATCCCTAAGAGTAGTTGAAGCTCAACTCGATTAATTAATAGAATAAAAATCGGTTTGATATGATAGTTATGTAAACATACATATATTACAAATGATAGAAGTGTAAAATGTGACAAGCTCGATAATAGACTACTCGAATGGCTTTAGTTTGAACCTGACCCTACTAAAAACTAGAGGATTTCAATTTTAAAGTGTTTTTTTTAATCTTCATAGAGTAGTTTTTAAGCCCGTCTCAGAGTAGTTTATGGGTTCTCTCAGCTCTATTATAGTATCAGTAAATTTGATTAGTTAAACATTGTTTTGTATTAAAAATGTGTTTGTCTAAAGGAGTTGGAGCTTAAACTCGTGTTTGGACAATAGCTAAAGCTTAAACTTAAGTTTGATTTGTAATTGGTGTTTAAGCTTATAGTTGGAGATAGAACATATATATAAAAATAAAAAAAATATGCAGTGATAAGTCATTAAGAAACACGTCCTACTATTTATATATAATAAAAATGTGCAGTGATAACCAGAGAAAGTAAAAAAGTTATATATAGATTATTTATATTTCTTAATGAATTGAAAAGACTTTTTGAAAACAATAGCTCTATCGAATAGAAATAAGACTATTGTTATATGATTATCATTGTTAAGTATAGTTTCTTCCTCTTAACTAGTCTTTGAGATTCTTAAAGGTTAAACGTAAATAATTTTATAAGATTTATGCAGAATAAGTCATAAGTGATACACATTTTTAATAGTTGCCTTGGGTATGGATTTAGGAAAAAACTAGTATATTATGTTTAGCCAACGACACAAATAGTTTCCCCCACAAATTAAAGTGACAAAATCATATTTTTCTTACCATAATATCATATTTAAAAAAAAAAAAAATGATATATGCTTCTAAGTTATCCTACTTATCTTTTTGATAATAAAATTAGAAACACCAACATTTACTAGGATATTTATAAATATTCAATGAATTGTTATAAAAAATTTATTATATTATATGTATTATATACCAAATTTTTAACATAGCATGACGTAAAGAAAGTAGTTTGTTTTTTATACATGGGAATGGGTGGTCAATGGTTTGATCCCCTTCCCCCTACTTTTCCATATATAAAACATAAAAAAAAACCTTTATTTTTATATAAAACTCAACACAAAAAACCCTTATTTTGTATAAAATTCACTAAGGGAAAAAAAATTATGAAAAGAAATTATGGAAAAAACTATTAATTTGTTTGATAATAAGAAAGTTATATTTTATAAGTACTTATTATTTGATAGGTTGTTTAATTTATTTGTTTATTCTAATAGTAAACTAATTAAAAAAAAATTATAAATGTTCAAAGGATTTAAAGATTTAATTTTATTTTATAAATTAAGAAAATGTTTTATTTTTCACTTTTTTTTTCTTTAAATAAATTATTGTTTTAAATATAAAAATTATACAAGATTTTCTATTTAGATACTTATTAACTTATCTCATAGAATTAATAATGTATAATTCAAATTCAAATTAATAATATATATTCTTTTAAATCATAAACTATAATAAAAAATTGTGTGTTTCAAAACATTCTTTTAACTCTAAATTACAAATATTTAATATCATAAATATTGCTATTTTATGTTATTATTAAAGGGTTAATGCACTTGAGGGTCACTCTACTATTCCAGATAATCCGATTGGGTGATTGAAAAAAAAAATATGTCGTTGTCACTCTACTTTCAAAAAAAGTTTAAAATGATCACTCATAATTCAAAAAAAGTTTAAGTGAATCACTCGGACGACCGGTAACCGGATAAAAGATAGTAATCTTGAATTTTATGTGACGTGGCATTTATTTATTCCTTTTTTATAATCCAAATCAATTTATGAGTGTACACATGTTGAATATGTGTGGTCCCCTTCATCTTCCTCAACTACCAATACCAAATCATGTTTAACCAAACTCTAATTTCAAATTTCACAAATTTCCCAAACTACCAGTACCAAATCGTCTTCTATCTTTCACAAATTAATTTTTCTTAAACCCTTTTTCACAAACTCTAATTTCAAATTTCACAAACTCATTCTTTGACTAATTTTAATTGTTGTTGAAGGTTTCGGACTGCAATTCGGAGCTCCGAATTAGAGTGGCGAACAACCGAGTTGATTGATTTCATGATTTGTGGATCTAACTCAGGTTTAGTTGAGTTTGTTGATTTGTCGAATAATCTTAGCACCGTCGTCGGAATCTTGTTCCATCGCCGGAATCTGGATTTCTTAATTTTGACGTTTGTGGTGTTATTTTTGGATGGCTAGAATCTTGAGACTGATTATAAGTTAAGGTGTAAATAATTTCACGATCTGTAAAAATCATAAGTGATTATAAGTTAAGGTGTAAATCGAAAACAGAGATTGATTAAATAAATACCAGTAGTATCGATAGAATGATGGTTAGAGGATGCGGTGGAGAATGGTGATTTGTTGTGTGACTCCATGGAAATCAATGAGGGATAATTATTATTCTTTTTAATTTGGTAAACAACACAAAAAGGTAGAACAGACCGTAGTTTTGAACAAGATGAATTCATATGTAGAGGACCATTCAAAGCAGCAGCAGCCGACATTTTGTATTTGTGTTTTTATTATTTTATACAAACAATCAAAAGAAATGTTTTTTATTTTCATATAAAAAATCTTATAACCTGCTATAACAAGTCGCGATGGGTCCCAATGATCCAAACAAACGGTTTTATAAAGTTAAGTGAACATTATATATATTTTTTTTGTTCAATCACCCAATCGGATTATGTAGAATAGTAAAGTGACCCTCAAGTGCATTAACCCTATTATTAAATATGATTTTTAAAACTCCGCCATAAGGCTTGAGCTAAAAAAATCTCGTTATAACACATAATTTAAATTAATAGAGAAAATAATAACCAAAAGTTAGATATAGATATTATTGAAACAACTTTTACCTTTTATTTTTGGATTTTTCTTCTAAGAACACATGTTAAGACTATGGGGTGTGGGGCGTTAAACACCTCCACAACGCCGCCACATAAGCTTGACAACGCCCCACAACGCCCAAGACCACACCGTGGGGGGCGTTGTCCTCCAAAAAATTGCTCTGGCGTTGTAGCTACAACGGCGTGAAGGAGGGAGCAACGGCCAGAAGTTTGTGTGAAAAGTAATAAACTGATAGTAACAAAAGTATCAAAACATAAACACCAAGAACTTCTTATTAAGATCAACACCAAACTAATTCGTGAGACAAACAAGACTAACAAACAATCAATCAATTGATTGTAAAGAGACTATACTTCTTAATGTTTCAATGAGAAACCCTAAGCATTCTTTTAGAGAGAGAAATAGACAGCCGCATAGAGAAAAGAAAACAATGCAGTGAATTAAACCTAATGAGCTGTACATGATGTTTATATACTGCCATAATACAATAAAGACCTCATACTTCTCATACTTTGATATATTAAACCTCCAACTTCAATATCTTGACTTTATTAATATAAACAGCACCTAACTTCAAGCTCATGACACTTTAAGTCCCTCAACATATTTCTGCATAAAACAAAGCAAGTTAGAACGTGTTTAATCGTAATATGTTTTTTAATAAATTGTAGTGTGTGTTTGTTTTTTTTTAATAAAAATACAAGTTTTTAAATTTCATTTATATAAAAAAAATTATAAATATACAACTTTTTAAAATTACACTCTCTTTCCTCTATCACTCCACATCATCACACAACCACGCCACCCATTTTTATCACTCCACATCATCACACTCTCTTTCCTACAAATCACACTCTCTTTCCTACAAATCACATCTATCACTCCACATCATCACCCAAAACAAACTACCACACCCCATAGTCTAAGACACATTAAATATGTAAACATTCGTCTCGTAAATTGTAATATGCATTAAATGTAGTCAAAATACTCTCAATATTCTTCTTGAAAATATAAATATAAATTTAATTTATATATATTAAATAAATATTACATATTACAAGAAATTTATTCTTGAATTTAATAAGGCAACCCTTTACTTTTACTTTGTCACAAAAAACAATTAAGGTGTTAAAGTCATCTATAATGCTTACAAATTGAGTTCATGTAATAAATTAAGATATTAAATATCATATTATTAAAATATTAAGTTTAAGAATTTAAATCACTAAAAGTTTTTCATAAATATTAAATTTAAAATCATGAAAGATTAAAAAGTTTTAAAGGTTGCAATACTTAAAATATATAATCTATAATACTTAGAAATTACTTAAAAATTAAGTCCATGTAATAAACTTAGGTAATAAATAACATATAATCAATTTCTTAAGTTTAAAAATATGAAACTGAAAAGTTTTATCAAAAATATTAAATAATATTAAATTTAAGAATATGAAAGATTAAAAAGTTTTAAAGGTTTTCTTAATAAATTTAGGTAATAAAAAATCATATAATCAATTTAAGTTTAGGAATATGAAACCCAAAAAAGTTTTCTCATAAATATTAAATTTAAGAACATTAAAGATTAAAAAGTTTTAAAAGTTTTCTCATAAATATTAAATTTAAAAATATAGGTTTTGTTATACATTATCAATATAAAACTACATTTATACTAATTATAAGATTAACAGTCTTGCTTTAAAGCTTACTATATAAACACCACAAATACTCAATATTCATTTCGTAAAACAAATTTCCAAGAAGATAGAACCAACACTTTCAAGTAAATATAGACCATATTTCTCACGAATCGGTGGAAGGCATTTGAAACCCAAACTATCAAATGATATTAAAAACTAGAAGAAAAAAAATATAGAAGTCGAAGGAGGTTATGGAAATTATGCATTTCAAGAAGTGTCTTATTTATTATAATATTTTATCACAAGTTCCCTTCCCTCTACTGAAAAATTCTATTTGCATTTAATTTTTTAAAAAATGACATCAAAGAGAGGTATTTGTAAATTATGTTTTAGAGAGGTAATGTATTAATGGTTTTTATTTTGAAACACATGTTTTTATGAATTTTGTATAGTATTTTTATTATCATTTTTGGTTAGAACATGTAGATGAATGATTAAATTATATTTCCTATTAAGAAATAGTTGTTATCATAATTACTTTCGTGTCCATCATAATATGTTTGGTGGAAAATACGTAACAAAGAGAAGAAAAAAAACTTTTACTTTTTATGAATTTTGTTCAAGAGGGGAACGTGCGATTTCTCTTCAATTGATATGAATGATTTTTGAACAATATTATATTATAGTAGATGTAGTAGAAGTTTATTATTATTTTCTCTATAGAAACATGTTATCCCAATTCCAATTATGTAATTTATGTTTTTAGTCGTTCAGTTTCATAACTAATTTATGTAAAAAAAATTGTAATTAAAGAAAAGACAAAATAGAAAGACACGTGCATCCAAGGTTTTAAGTTCAACTTAAAATAATTTTATAGATAATATAAGACATGTGAATTTAGTTGTTGTTGTAACGGGTCTACATTACTAGTTTATAGTAATAAACGTGGGACACTTTCGTTATTTTAATTTGACATTTACTAAATTCATAGAAAAAGCTGTTGGCTATTGTCATGTGGAAATACAAGTGTAAGTTGTTGAAGTGTTAAACATAGTGTTTTGAAAATTGGACCGGATCGACGGTCGGGCCGGGTCTAACCGGATTTTAGGTCTAATCCGGTCCGGTTCGGACCGGTTTGTATTAGAGTATATATTTAATGTTGTCAAGATTTGACCTCGGGATCTATGGGTCTCAAACTCTTTGACTTACCACCTCAGTAAATGCTCAGGCTTGTTGAAAGTTTAGAAAGTTTAGAGTATATATTTAATGTATACTTTATTTTGACATTTGTTTTAAGACTTAACATACTTTTTGTTGTTTTTATTTTGAGACTTAAAGCTTTATTTTATTTACAATACTTGTAATTTTGATTATTTTTATTGTTAATGTTTAATTATTATATTAAATTTGATATTTTATTGAATAACTTTGAATATTTGTGAATTATTTAAACTCATATTATATTTAAGATAAAATATTTTATATTTTGTATTTTTTGAACCTAAAATAACATCCGGTTCAATGGAACGGTTCGACCGGTTCGACTAGTAAATTTTGTTTATCCAGTTCAGTGTCTGGTCCGGTTTTCAAAACCATGATTAAACATGACTCACTCTATTTCTCTTCTTCAATTCAACCTTTTTCTCCGATTTAACTTTTTTCTTCACTTTTTTTCATAAACTTAGGAAATATTCAACCCACTCAACAACCCTTAACTGAAAGTGAACTAGATAACATTGTATGTTCGTCGGCGGCATTGCCTTTTTCACTTAGTTTAGACCCGTTCTCTTATCACTTTTTTATGGTAGTTTAGCCAGGTCCAAATCAATTACATCAGCGCTATTTTCTCGGCAACAATCTTAATATATAATAAAAGAGAGACCTAAAATGCTACTTGGCAAAATAGTAACCATTAGATGAAAATTCAACTTTAATTTGAACCATTAGATCATTTTGATGATGTCATCACCAATAATTTCATTTTAACCCCTTAATTTAAATAATTTAACCCTTTTTTAAATAGTAGTAATTAAATAATACTAATTAACTTGTCTACTTTAAATAATCTAACACTTATATTTTAAATTAATTATACAAAAATACAAAACATATTTTTTCTTCAAACACATACACATTTTTAGTATAAAAAGAAACAAAAATTATTTTATTGTTTTACGAGTGTTTTACATATAAACAGAAACATATCGTATAAAAAAATATTCTGTTTTTTTTTTCCGTCTTATTTACCCAATATTTTTAGTTTTCTATAATATATTATAAAAAGTATACGAGTGTTTTGCATATAAACGGAAAACATATCATATAAAAAATCTTTTGTTTTTCTTTTTCGTCCTATTGACGCAATATTTTTAGTTTTTTTATATATTATAAATATTTTATTTTTAATAAGGTTTTTTCCGAATTACAGAGTAAATGTTTTATTTAACTTCACATTTGCTAACATAATCATTTTGTTTACATGACTAATAGTTTTATATTAATCTTTTTATATAAGTTATATGTTCTTTGTTAACATTATATATTTTTTGATATAATTTTTCGCGTATTAAGCGGGTCAATGAACTAGTTTGTTACATAGTATTCAATATTTGATTATTTCTCAAAGCAGACCATCAAAAAAGTTGGACTATATTGAGGAAAACGATACTTCCTAGTTCCTACCATTAACCCGCCTAATTAGAACCTAATCAAGCTGTCAACTAATGTGTAAAAGCACAGCATTCTTCACTTCACCTAAAAAACAACCTCTTGTTTGACAGTCAAGATCTTTCTAAAATATCTGATATTAAACATTGCTCAACGAAAGGTCGCGTTTTGGATTGATATTACAAACTCATGGAGCTAATTTTTAAGTAAACTAATCAAAATTTGATGATCTGTTTCCAAGATGTTTAAACCGTTCAAGAGAACAAAGCGATGGTTCATCAACACGGAAATGATGAATCATTAGAAGTACCAATATAATAACAATTGCAAATTAACCGCTCTTGTAAACAGATACATAGTTAAGAACATGTTTCTTGAACTACCACAAGCGTAAACACAATTCCGATTGCTAATTAGCAGCTTATCAACAAAATACATGTTACATTAAAAACAATGATATATTATATATTATTCCAATCATAACTAAGGGTTCTATATCACCCAACATTACATAATATTTTTCAAAAACCATATGATAACAAACCTGCCCAATTAACATACATAATAACTAAATAAACACCAAACAAACAAACGAAAAAAAACACGATATTAGTATTTCAAGATCATAGGCAGACTTGAACACTTCAAAACTCGATCTATGCTAAAACATATTCATATTGAACGATGCTGCAATAGGCTGATACGCGCAAGGGAGTTTCCACGGTTCAAGCAAAGTATCAGGGATTTCCGGTATTTCCATAGCCTGCCCACTAACTTCCTGCACAATATGCAAAACTGAGTTCAAAGACGTCAACCTATCCGTCAGCTCACTCAACTGAGCTCTCAGAACATTATTCTGAGACTCAACTCCATTAAACATTTGAGTTGCTCCATCAATCTTCTTCATTATCATATTGTTATCATTTTGTAACTGGCTAATTTCACCAAGCAACTCGTCTAAACGATGCTGCTTCTTAGCACGGGACCTACGGGCTGATTCACGGTTGGATATCATTCTTTTACGTTTACGCTCGTCGAGGTTTGCGTAACGTTTGTCTCCATCCGATCCGGATTTACTAACAGGTGATGCCATTTGGGGGCTTGGGAGGTTTTTGAGTTTGTTAATGTAGAATTTACGGTTTCGGGTTTAAGGTTTTGAAAATGAAAAATTAAAATATGATTGTGAAAAATTAGGGGTTATTCATGAAAGATCGTAAAACCAGTAGAGAAAAACAACGGAGAAAGAGTGGAGGATTCGGATCCGATGCATTAATATAAAATACGTCATAAATGAAAATAATTCATTTATATAATTTTAGTAATTATAAATCAAAAATTAAAATCCCCAATTTAGATATTAAATAAACCCTAGTTTTGATTTAAAAAGGCGAAACTGATTTGGGGAAAGTGGATTTGGTTTGGTTGAAATAATCTGCAGGGATTAATAAACATATAAAAAATAATCAAAACTATGAACTAATTATGATTATAAATTATAAAAATAAAACAATAATGACAATAAAAAATAGAAAAAAATGAAGAAAAAAAAAAAAGAGAAAAACAAACATACCTGATAGACGAAACACGGTAGGTGGGTGAACCAAAAGATGGGCCAAAGAAGGTTAAGAAATGAATTTGATGGGGTATTTATAGGGGAGGAGGTAATAGCTACCAAGAAGTTTCTTAAAATGCTCAACTTGAAACTTCTACTTTTGAAAACAACAAAAAGAGTCCCTAATGATCTTTAAGTTGTTGAATGATAACTTTGAAATATTAGTTTCAAATAGTTCCGTTAAGAAAACGAGCGTTATGGTTCAAAGGAGTATCTTTATAATGAACGGGTACTCGTGGTTGTGTTATCATGTTTTTGTTAGTTGGAGAGGGTTGTATTTGGATTAATGTATGATTTAAATTGCAAGTATTTATAATAAATGGATTACCGATGAGGTTTATTCGAATTAGCTGATAAAGACGAGTCTTTGACTCAGATGTACGCAGTTTAACCTATAAACTATTGTAACTGTTTTATTTAATAATGTTGGAACCTAAGACTTTAAGACATTGGGGGTCTTTAAAACGATTTCACTTTGGTGGTGGTTTGCGAGTATATTTAGGATAATGCAAGTTATTTTTAAGTTTTACTCATGTAATTTATTTTACTCTTACAAATTAAACTCTACAATTTATGTTTATCGTACACTTTTCTTTGTGTTAAAAAACATAGATATATTATAACTTTTGCATTATTATTTTCTACTTTTAATAAATTTTTAAGTTAATGTTTCAAATGTTTATATGATATAGTTGTAGTATTGACACATGTTTTTATTTTTCTAAAGGGAAATGCTTTTGGTGCAATAGTTCAAACTTAGAATGTCTAGCTCTAACTTGAAGAAGTATTTGATGGAAATATTCAAAGTATAGAGGGTTGTTTTAACCACTGTCATAAATAAAAGGGCCTTAAAGTTAAATACCGATATTTTGACAAAAAGGAGTGGCATCGGTGTAAATAACTAAGTATGATGTATGGGTGGCTGCCAGCTAAGCCACGTAACGTTGATTGGTAGTCTAATTTGGACCGTCCGATTATCTAGAATGTTTTTAGGGAGGGTTAACGTGTTATTTCCTTAAATATATACTTTTTTGATATACAAATATACAATCAATCGATACATATTATCCAACAAAAAAAATAGAAGATATTTAACCTTACTTAATTATTTTATTAAAAAGAAAAATTATTTTGGACAAAGGTAAATTTCTTCCTAAATGAAAGTTTGATTCAGATAAAGATTTAATTAAATTAATAATTTTTGTTCTTAAGAGTATAAGTTTATAGACTAAGTGTATAAAAATGTAATAAACTTTATCCGATTTATTATTGTATGTATATAACTCTCAGAACCTTTATTGTATGTATTCAACTCTTATCTTTTCACAGATGAATGTAATGTAACGGACCAGATTTGTGCTTACGTATAACCGGTTTAATTATTGGATATTTTTTAGAAAAAACGGTTCTTACATTATTTGTAAAAAATACAAGTTTAATACGTATAACAAAGTTTTTGAGGATTAAATACATAATAACATATCGAACAAAATTGGTTACATTTTTATGCATTTAACCATAAGTTTATCTATTCTTATATATTATTTTATTAACAAAAAATGAAAATGAAAATTTAAACATGTATAACGATAGAACTTAGACATCATTAGCACCAAACTACCAAAACTTTATAGGTGCCTAACATATTTTGGCCATTTGGGTGAGTATGTTAAGGAATATTCTTAATTAAAGGAATATACTCTTAAGTTGATTACATAAAACTTTATTATACTTTATTAAAACTTCGAAAAAATATGAGCATTTGTCATGTGTGCAAAATTCATGTAATGAGTTGTATAACGAGTGAAAATGACTCGGTCTGTTCACATATTTACATTTCTTTTTTATTTCGTAAATAAGTAATGTAGAATACAATTGATCGATTCAATGGAACCTAGGTGAGGACTTAGAAAGCTCGACTATAAGATTAGTAGTGTATACTCTTAAATTAATAATTTAAGCCTCTAACTTTTAAAATATTGAAGATTTAAGTAGTTAATGTATATTTATTGAGTTTGATTTGTATCTTATGGAGTTGTTGTGACATTCGCGAATTTATAGGTATATTTCTATCGACTCGTATTCGTTTTATTTATTTATGTTTATGTTTTGACCCTATTGTATTCCTTCTATGTTTTATCGTATTCGTATTTTATAAGTATTGTATTCGTATTTCCGTATTTTATGAGTATCGTATTGGTATTTTATGTGGTTCGAATCGTTATGTCGGGAACGTGTAGTTCTAAGTGCCTTTAGTATAAGTCTAGTATGCTCTTATGATAAGTTTAGGGGTATTATGCCTTATTTATACGGTTAAGATTAACGTTTAAAAAGTATTTCGATTTTAGTCCTTTCCAGATTTTCGTTACAAAACTAGTCCTATAGGAAATTCTATTACAAAATTCATCCTCTACCAACTTATTTGTCTTACACTACACCTAACATTTTGTCCTTATCCACCATCACCTCCCCCATTTTCCCCATACACTTTCTCTCTCAAGAAACACACACACAAAACCCTATCTTCTCTCTAAATTTCCCGGAGATCCGACCGTTGAAATCCAAATCTGAGACTAGATTATTGCTCACCGTATTCTCTGTACACCTCGGTTCCGCCATTTTTCGGGGTGTGACAGAAGTTGGTATCAGAGCCAATGGTTATAGCGAACTAAGTGACCTTACGGAATCACTTAGACTATGACCTAGGCTTTTGGACCTATCTGATTTACTCTGTGTGCGCATTTCTTTCTTTTGTGGGCCTGCATGTGATTCGTATGCTTTATGTGCTTTTGTTTTGCATTTTATGCTTTGAGGCCTGTTTGTTTTAGTCGCACATCCGGTTATCGTTCTGATTTATTCTGTTTGACATTCGTAGAAGATGCCGCCTAAGAGAGCTTCTACTAGGTCTACTCCGGCCGTCACTGCTACGAGAAGGTCGACGAGACGAGGTCGCGCCAGTGTGAGAACGGGTGCTACGCCTCAGAATACCACTGCTGCCCCCAGTGCTACTACTTCTACTCCGAATATCAGTCAGTTGATTGCGGAGCAGATTGCAGCGGCAATACCCGTGATTGTGGCACAGCTCAAGGACACACCGGTGCAGGATGCCGACATAGGGTTTGAAGAACCTGTGATGCAGGGTATTGGATCAGAAGGTACGACGTCTGGGCGCGATGGTTCCGATGTGGGAAGAGCAGTGCATGTGGGAGCCGGTTGACCGAGTATCGTTATTGAGGATCCACCCCTAGGCTGTTCGTATAAGGCTTTCCTGGATTGCAGACCTACTGAATTTAGGGGTACTGAAGATGCTGTTGCTACCCTACAGTGGTTTGAGAGGATTGAGTCTGTGTTTGATGTCTCGGGATGTGGTGAGGAGAGCAGAGTTAAGTATGCTACGTTCTTGTTCCAGGGAAAAGCCCTAACTTGGTGGAACTCGGTGAAACGGGTTCAGGGTCGGGCTGCTGTTACCTTTATGACTTGGGAGAATTTGAAGGTTATGATGAGAAAGGAGTATGTGCCGTCATCTGAGACGCAGAGGTTGGAGAACGAGTTGTGGAACTTAACTATGCAAGGTGCTGATTTCCGTGGGTATGTGAATCGCTTCTATGATTTGTGTGTTTTGGCTCCTCGGTTGGTTCGCACGGAGAATGAAAGAATTGAACGCTTCACTCAAGGGTTGCCCCAGACTATGCGGGACCACATTATTTCTCACCTTCCGGGTACTCTACAGAGTGCGGTTGATATTGCTGGTCGGCTGACCGCAAGTGCGATCCGTGGTGGTACTCTACAGCCGGTTGTGAGCCGAAGAGATTCTGGTAGATTTGAGAGGATAGATATGGGTAATGCGAGGAAGAGAAGCCGTGGTCATGATCAAAGACCCCAACTTCCTCAAGTGTATGCTTTGACAGGGTCTGGAGCTGGTTATCAGGGCGTGCGCCCGAAGTGTGGTACATGCGGCAGTGCGCATGCAGCGAATGTGGCTTGTTGGGTTTGTAAACGCTGCAAGAAGTTAGGCCACACTGAGCAGTTTTGTGGAAGAGCTACTGGAGCGTGTTTTGAATGTGGAGAAGTAGGTCACCGCCGTCATCAGTGTCCCAAGCTTGTATCATCTACTTCCCTTCCTACTCATGGTGCTGGTACGAGTGCAAGAGGAAATCCTGCCAAGAGCCGAGCTTTCGCCATGGAATCTTCTGAAGCTCACCAGGATCCTACTGTAGTCACTGGTACATTTCTTGTCGATGATTATCCTGCTTTTATCTTGTTTGATTCGGGTGCCGATAGAAGCTTTATATCTAGTGATTTTCGCCCCTTAGTAAACCGTGCTTCTAGTCCTTTAGAGCCTGCTTACGAGGTAGAAATAGCTGACGGTAGATGTGCTTGTGTTAGAGAAGTTATTCGTGATATTCCCCTCGTATTAACCGATATTCCTTTTTCCATCGACCTTATTCCTATGAAACTCGGTAGTTTCGATGTCGTAGTCGGTATGGATTGGTTAGCTAAGCATAAAGGCGAGATAGTCTGTTATGAGAAACTTATTCGTATTCAAAAGCCGGATGGAGATCAGTTGATTGTACTCGGAGACAAGGCTGGGAAACGTCTTAAAGTCATCTCAAGTTTGAAAGTTCGCGAGTATGTCCGCCGAGGTTGTTCCTTATATCTCACTCATTTGGTGAAGAAAGATTCTACGATAAAGATTGATGGTGTACCAATCGTTCGCGAGTATTCTGACGTTTTTCCCGAAGATTTACCTGGAGTCCCTCCCCAGAGACAAACCGACTTTCGTATTGATCTTGTTCCTGGAGCAGCACCTGTTGCTAAAGCTCCGTATCGTTTGGCTCCTTCCGAGATGCTCGAGTTGTCGAAACAAATTCAGGAACTGGTCGATAAGGGTTTTATCCGTCCTAGTTTCTCCCCGTGGGGTGCTCCTGTTCTCTTTGTTAAGAAGAAGGATGGCTCCATGCGTTTATGTATTGATTATCGGGAGTTAAACAAGCTGACTGTGAAGAATCGTTATCCCCTTCCTCGTATTGACGACCTATTCGATCAACTTCAGGGTTCTTGCTATTTCTCTAAGATCGATCTTCGCTCTGGTTATCATCAGTTGAGAGTTCAAGAAGATGATATACCTAAGACCGCTTTTCGTACTCGATATGGTCATTATGAGTTCATGGTGATGCCGTTTGGTCTGACAAACGCCCCTGCAGCATTCATGGATCTAATGAACCGTATCTGTCGTCCGTATATTGACAAATTCGTTATCGTATTCATCGACGACATTCTGATCTATTCCCGAAGTCGCAAGGAACATGAAGAGCATTTGCGTCTTGTTCTAGAAGTGCTTCGAAAAGAAAAGTTGTATGCGAAATTCTCTAAGTGCGAGTTCTGGTTATCCGAAGTTCAATTTCTTGGTCACGTGGTTAGCGCAAAGGGTATTCACGTTGATCCTGCTAAGATTGAAGCTGTTAAAAGTTGGGTTGCACCAAAGTCACCGACCGAAATCCGTTCGTTTTTGGGTCTTGCTGGGTATTATCGCCGATTCATCGAGAACTTCTCCAAGATCGCTTCACCTATGACAAAGTTGACACAGAAGAGTGAACCATTCGTTTGGGGTTCCGATCAGGAGAGAGCCTTTCAGGTATTGAAGCAGCGGTTGTGTGACGCTCCTGTTCTTAGTCTGCCAGTTGGTTCCGAGAATTTTGTTGTTTATTGCGACGCTTCGCACAAGGGTCTGGGTTGTGTGCTTATGCAGAATGGTAAAGTTATAGCTTACGCTTCGCGTCAGTTGAAAGTCCATGAGCAGAATTACACGACACATGATCTAGAATTGGGAGCCGTCGTATTCGCATTGAAGATTTGGAGGCATTATCTGTATGGGACCAAGTGTACTGTATTTACCGACCACAAGAGTCTTCAGCACATATTCGATCAGAAGATGCTGAACATGAGACAACGACGCTGGGTTGAGTTATTGAACGACTATGATTGCGACATTCGCTACCACCCTGGTAATGCGAACGTTGTTGCTGGTGCACTAAGTCGTAAGGAAACAGTCAAACCAGTCCGTATCCGTTCTATGATGGTATCTATTCAGACGAGCTTGAAGGCTCGGATTATTCAGGCACAAGAGGGTATTATGACAGAGGACCGTGTTAAAGAGGAAAGGTTGTATAAGTTAGCGTTGGAATTAGAACCGAAGGAGGATGGAGTTATGTATTTCCTCGAGCGTATTTGGGTTCGGATTAGTATCCGTCAGTTGATTCTGGACGAAGCCCATAAGTCTAACTATTCCATTCATCCGGGTTCCGACAAAATGTATCATGACTTGAAAGAGTTCTATTGGTGGCCGGGTATGAAGCGTGAGATCGCCGAGTATGTTAGTCGATGTTTGACCTGTTCCAAAGTGAAGATTGAGTATCAGAAACCGTCTGGGCTACTCCAACAACCGAAGATTCCCGAGTGGAAATGGGAGCGTATTACTATGGATTTTGTTACGAAGCTTCCGAGATCTTCGAGTGGTTATGACAGTATCTGGGTTATTGTTGATCGATTGACGAAGTCTGCTCATTTCCTACCGATTCGTGAGAATTATCCGATGGAGAGATTCGTGCGTTTATATATTGCAGAGATTGTATCGAAACACGGAGTCCCTGTATCGATTATTTCCGATCGTGATGCTCGTTTCACCTCACGATTTTGGAAGACATTCCAGACTGCTATGGGTACAAGGTTAGATATGAGTACCGCCTATCATCCGCAGACCGATGGTCAGAGTGAGAGAACTATTCAGACCTTGGAAGATATGCTACGAGCCTGCGCAATTGATTTTGGTGGTAGTTGGGACGTTCATTTGCCGTTGATTGAGTTCTCGTACAACAACAACTATCACACGAGTATCAAGTGTGCACCTTTTGAAGCTTTGTATGGCCGCAAGTGTCGATCGCCTGTATGTTGGGCAGAAATTGGGGATAGTCAGATTTCTGGTCCGGAGATTATACAAGAGACCACTGACAAGATCTTCAAGATCAAGGAACGATTGATTACTGCAAGAGATCGACAGAAAAAGTATGCTGATAAGCGCAGGAAGCCTCTTGAGTTCAGTGTTGGAGATATGGTATTATTGAAGGTATCTCCATGGAAAGGGGTTGTCCGATTCGTGAAGCGCAGCAAGCTGAGTCCGAGGTACACGGGTCCGTTCAAGATTTTAGCCCGCATCGGCCCAGCTGCGTATCGACTAGATCTGCCGGCAGAACTGAGCAGCGTACACAATGTATTTCATGTGTCTCAGTTGAAGAAATGCCTGGCTGACGAAACGTTATTAGTTCCGCTTGAGAAACTCCAGATTGATGATAAGCTTCATTTCGTTGAGGAACCGATCGAGATCGTTGCTAGTGATGTTAAGCGTCTACGACGAAGTAAGATCCCGATTGTCAAGGTTCGTTGGAATTCCCGTTTTGGAGCTGAGTTCACGTGGGAACGCGAAGATGAAATTCTGCGGAAGTATCCTCACCTTTCCCCCGGAAGTAGTACCAATTGATAATTTCGAGGACGAAATTTCTTTTTACTTGGGGAGACTGTGACATTCGCGAATTTATAGGTATATTTCTATCGACTCGTATTCGTTTTATTTATTTATGTTTATGTTTTGACCCTATTGTATTCCTTCTATGTTTTATCGTATTCGTATTTTATAAGTATTGTATTCGTATTTCCGTATTTTATGAGTATCGTATTGGTATTTTATGTGGTTCGAATCGTTATGTCGGGAACGTGTAGTTCTAAGTGCCTTTAGTATAAGTCTAGTATGCTCTTATGATAAGTTTAGGGGTATTATGCCTTATTTATACGGTTAAGATTAACGTTTAAAAAGTATTTCGATTTTAGTCCTTTCCAGATTTTCGTTACAAAACTAGTCCTATAGGAAATTCTATTACAAAATTCATCCTCTACCAACTTATTTGTCTTACACTACACCTAACATTTTGTCCTTATCCACCATCACCTCCCCCATTTTCCCCATACACTTTCTCTCTCAAGAAACACACACACAAAACCCTATTTTCTCTCTAAATTTCCCGGAGATCCGACCGTTGAAATCCAAATCCGAGACTAGATTATTGCTCACCGTATTCTCTGTACACCTCGGTTCCGCCATTTTGCGGGGTGTGACAGTTGTTAAGACTTGAGACTATACATTGTTATCTCTATAAAGTTATTAGAATATAACGATATTTGTATATATTAAACTATTTATATGTGTTACCGTCTTGTCACTTGTTGTAAACAAAGAAAATCATAATTTATTTCTAACTTTTCACCTTTGATCTACATTTTTTATCATTATTTTATTAAACTTTAACTTATAACAAATTTTGTTAATTGTAATTCTAACCTCTTGATAATTAAGAAATGAGGATTTACATATAATTATTTTAAATTACCTCCATTGACTTAATTTGGTTTAGGAACTTTATATAAATAGTAATAATAACCAGAGGTGACAATCGACATTCGATCCATTAAATATTTACCTGATCCGATTCACTTGGTGTCGATATGGATATTGATATTGATGTTGTAAATCTTTAGTGGATTGAATATAGATGACAGTTTTTCATCCATGGATAACTCGTTTACCATCCGAAATATATATATATATATTAAGTTTAAAATGAATACTAAACTACAACTTTTACTTTAACTAAACAGATTATAAATATTAACATGGTTATCACATAACGCATATTAATTGCAATAGATAGTTTAATAGTATGTACTTAAGAACTTTTATAAATATATCTATCAAAATTATCACATCAAGTTTTAATAAATGAGTTTCATTTAGTGTAATGAGATTGTGTATATGTGATAAACTATATTTTTCGATCATATTTTAAAATTGATATTTTACATATAAAAAAAAATTATGATATCCAGTGGACATCTATTTATCAGCTTAATCCAATGAATATGGATATGGATAGATGAAAATTTTGTAAATGGATATGAATATGGATGACGAAAACATAAATGAATATGGATATGAATACGGTTCTACCGATCTATATCTGATTCATTGTCATCCCTAATAATAACTAAAGAGGAACGGATGAAAATCAAATAAACAATAACTTTTTAGACACAAATGTAAAGTTGTTGTCAAGCTTTTGCCTTTTGTAATAATTTTTATTAATAAACATAATAATTCCTTATGTAATTTAGGTATGTTTAACCGGTAAATATTATAATTCTAGATACAAAACTAATGGTTTTCTTTTTATTTTCTTATCATAGCCTTTGGTTAGCACAAGGCTTATTGGTAGAGATATGAAGGACCACAATCGGGTCGAAGGTAAAGTCATCATTTGAGCTTTGGACATTTGGAAGGTTTTTAAGTAAACGTTTGACGCCATTTGAGGGACCTTTATAAATAATAGTTGGAAATAATATGATACAACAAATAGTACCCCGTATCAAAGGGTTTCCTCAGTATTATCTCCTATTAGACTATCCGGTGTGGGGCTTTATCACACCCAATCACGCCGCCACATCGGATTATAACGCCCCAATCACGCCCTCCCCCACTCCGGTGGGGGCGTTATCGAAGGAAAATGGGCCACGACGTGAGCAGAAACACGCTGTGGTGAGGGAGAGAGGTGATGATAACGGTCAAAAAAATTAGAGATAGATTTACCTTGATGATGAACTTCAATTGAACTGGATCGTGAGAAAGAAAGTGAGGGTTTGCAGATTCGAAGAGAGAGAAAGTGAGTGAAGTGTGTTATGTGTTTGGGCTTTTACATCCAAAAAGGCCACAACTCTAGTTGGTTTGTTGTTGATAAATTATTACCTCGTTGGAGGAAATAAATATTATGATTATGATTTTTTCCATACAAAGGCCCTTAAAGATCGTTTTGGCTTTGTTAAAGCGGTTTCATATTTAGTGTGTTTGTTTTTTTTAATAAAAATACAAGTTTTTAAATTTAATTTATATAAAAAAAATTATAAATATACAACTTTTTAAAATTACACTCTCTTTCCTCTATCACTCCACATCATCATCACTTACACACAACCACACCACCCATTTTTATCACTCCACATCATCACACTCTCTTTCCTACAAATCACACTCTCTTTCCTACAAATCACCTCTATCACTCCACATCATCACCCAAAATCACCCACCACACCCCATAGTCTTAGTCCATCAAGAAACGTGGCAGAGCCACCACTAGTTTCCAATGTGAGTGTTACTCCTCTAATCGTAGTAGTTTAAGGAATTACCTTATAGTTCGTTCGTCATAACTCTAAAAGATTACCGACCCTCGTGAACATCTACTTTCATGGATACGACATAGAGGAATAGTCATGGAATTATCCTATGTTGATGGAGATGAAGAAAGCTCAACACGTGACCTCTCCCATACAAAGCGAAAATATATACGGGCATGATAGTTCAGTGATTTTGAAGACATCGAACAAAATGTGAGGGTAAATTTTATGGAAGGTAGAAGATACGAGAAGTATCCAGTGGAGATCCATAACATCAAAAAACGACATAATTGAAATTTGAGGATGTTTGTGGAAATGCTCAAAAAACAAAAACCAAAAAGGTTTAGAGAATAAAAGATGTTGCGGAAGAGATGAAAGTCTTCGGTTGATGCACATCACGAAGAACAAGCAAATGATATAAAGGCCTAACAACAAGGTCCACCAGACAGTGGATAGTATGATGAAAATAGTCAAATATTTCATCGAGGGAAAAGAGGTCACGACTATAGGAGACGAAATTGGTATACAAAATTGAACATAGAAGAAATACTCAGATCTTGGAGACCGATGATGTGTATTTTATAACATAAAATTTATTAAAGTTTAGAAAAGGATTTTTACCAACGTATATTAACACACAAAACAGGCAGTGTACCTGATCGTACGTAAATATAGAATTAGTAAGTCCGGATCGAACTCAGGGAACGTGTATTAATATCCGTTATCTCAAATTATGTAATTAAACTAATTAAAGCAAGTAAATATGGGGGACGTTTTAGTTCTGTGAGAACATATTTCAGAAAACAATTGACTAAAATAAAATAGCAAATTAACTAAATGGATTTGTGGATGGAAAACTGTTTCGAAAAGTATTTAAGAATTAATCAGATTTAAAAGCAACGATTACTTGGATTTACGTTTCACCTGGATTATGAATTAACAAGAATATGTTTGATTGATTTAACTGTGATTCCTATGATAACTAGATTTCCCGCTAGAGTTATCTAATCCTACAATTTTAGAGAAAGATCATACGATTATTCGTACATCAAGAGTTATCTTAGATTTATCCACTCTAAATTGTGCTTTAAGTTCACTATTATTTACAATTTAATCTGTCGACTACGAATTAACAAAAGTCTCAATTATTCAATCCTGATATAATTGTCATGTTCATTCAATTTATTAAATTACTAATCTCTTAGCCTATCTCAATTAAGTCTCACGCCACAATTATTTAATAAATTATATAATTGCAAATAACTAATAAATCATATAAGAACGCTAGTTATGTTATAGATCTATCAGTCACGCTAAGTAGTAAATTTAATTACTTTGAATAAACATGGATCGCGATTAAACGTAAATAATAATGGAAAAATCAATAAGTTCAAACATAAACTTGATTAAAACATAAATCCAGGTTCAACGATCCAAGCAATCGCTTAAAGAGTTTAGCTCATGTTGGATTGTAAGCAAATAACAAAATAGGTCTTTAAACAATTCATTGTATCAAGAACAATAATGTAAATAACTTGAATCAAAACAATTACTAAAATCAAAGTTGGTTAAAAGAGATTAACCAAAAGCTTCCAAGTATTTGATGACTTCTAGGACTCTTCGTTCAGCTCTCCAAGATGAATGCAAGTGGAAAATAATGAAAAGTGTATTTTCTGGACGTTTTGATCTTGTATTTATAAGCAAAAGCCAAGCGGAAAAACGTATTCGACTAAAACTCTGATTACTGAAATTTCCAATTCAGCCGTCGGCTGGCTCATTTCAGCCGCCGGCTGACACACACGGGCCCAAAAGTTGCTTCCGCGGCACGTTTAAAACAATTTAATGAAAACTTTAATTCAGCCGCCGGCTAAGGGATTTCAGCCGCCGGCTGTTTCTCAAACTTCTTATTTTCTGCTCGTTTATCTCCGTTTCAAGCCAGTTTCAGCTCCTTTTCGCTCCGTGGTCCAAATATTACTTTAATCTGCAAATCTTACTAAAAATATACCAGATCATAACAAAAGTTGCAGATAATGATGCTTAAATACGACAAATGTGGCTACTAAATATGTATTATTTCAGGCACATCAAATTCCCCACACTTGAATCTTACTTGTCCTCAAGTAAACTGTTAAATTTAGAACAAAACAAACATCTTCAATAAAAATAAAATACCCAACGAGTCGAGTAAATTACAAAAAATTAATTTACGAAAATGAATTTAATTATTACCAAGCCAAAATTTAACTGCATAACTAAACATCTCACGATTTGGGAAGTATAACACTCAATCACTCAAAAAGCTAATCTAAGTGTAATATATATATGAAATCGCTCAAAGCTCAGTCATGACAAGTATTCTATCATAGGCTTGATAACGATACGCTTCTCCACCAATAGAGTCTAAGTAACTAGTTCAGAGGGCTTATGGTCATATCAATGGGTGATGGGTAAAATAATGGAATAATGGAAAATATGATGAAGGTGAAATAATATGAATGATATGAAACAATCAACTTCCAACTAGTCTACAAATCCAAACATTTTAGTCAAAAATTATATTACTTTCAAAACTTGATTAATTATCCCTAATGGCTCACTCTGATGAAACTTCTAAGACCAAATTTCGTCTTAATTCTTCAACGCTCCAATTGAGAATTTTTATTTCTCGCAAACTTCGTCAAATAACTTTAACACTTCAATTGAGAATATTTTTACTTCTCGCAAATAACGTCAAACAACTTTAACAAATATTGGCTACCTCGTACGGGCTTTAATAACTATTCTTTTTTTTTTTTTTTTTTTTTTTTTTTTTTTTTTTTTTATACTAAAGACACCGCTCAAAAGGTCCATCAAATATCCTGAATAATTCTTAACTTATATCCACCAATAACTTTTCTTCGTGAACTTAAGTAAATTAATCAACTCCATGCCATC